>VZRS01008989.1:405024-635445 GCA_013398055.1 Ifrita kowaldi | reverse complement strand
AGAGTGAATAATAGAGGGGTGGTGGGGGGGATACAAAGAAAAAATGAACAAGTTAAAGCAGCCCCAAACTCCTCTCTGACAGAAGACCCTATTTTCAATTCTGTTTGATGCAGTGTTAAAAACCCAGACTAACTCAGGATAAAGTATTTTATCTTACCAAAGGAAGAAATCAGACCCAACAGTGATATCAAGTAGGAAAAGATCAAAATGAGAGAAATATTGTTCAAAATAGAGCTGCTGGGGGATACTGTTCAATGTTGAGCTGTGGAAAACCAGAATGGGGATGATGCTCTGTGAAGGGCCCCAGAAAAAAACTTCGAGGTTTCTTGGTGTGTATCCAGGTTCTGTGCTGCAAGGACTTTATTAACAAATGAATAGTGTAACAATAATGTCAGACCCAAGAACTGAGGATTTTAGAACAGGTGGAAAGATCACCTGCTCGCATACTGCCAGAGGCTACACAGAAGGCTCAGTGGACCCACTGGCCAATCTGAGATGACATATCCTTCATTTCTTCCATATGTTCCCAAAGCAGAGTGGACCTGGTATGTCTATTCATTTACAACTAGTATACAGCATATTTTGCCAGTTTTTCCTCTTTCAAGGCAGTGCATTTTCAGAAATTTAAAAAAAAATATTACTGTGAGAGACTTTAATAATACCACTTCACCAGCTGATTGAGCTGATGAAATCAATTCCTGAGCAGTAACCAACCAACAGCTCTCCAAATAAGCTGTAGGAATCAGTTAAGGCAGCTTTTGATGCAAGAGCACACAGACTTGGTAGAAGGGCGGGTTGAATCTTGGCAGCACGGCTAATAAATGTAATTATAATGATAAAAGCTCACAAATGGCTTCATTCTGCACTGTCACTCACAGCACAACCTGCTATCGCTCACTCCTGCTGCACACAATGACCTTTGTCATGCTTGAGAAAACAGCTTCCCACTGTGATTTGACTCTTACTGAGTGGCCAGATGGGGCAGTTTTGCTTCATTATTTGTGTCTGTGAAGTGGAAATGCCAACAGAAAGATTCATTACTGTCAAGATCATCTCTGCAAAGCTCCCTTGATTTATTAGGGCATAAACTGCTGTACTGGCTGTAATGAGACATAAATGTTCTGTAAAGCCTATGAACTCAAGAAGGAAATACACTGCCATCAAGAGGCTGGGGGCCTAATTTATTAACAGCTTCGTAATACAGGCAGCACTGACTGTGGCAGTTACAGGAAAAAAAAGTAAGAGATTTGGCAATGAAATGTTTACATAAAAGAATCTCTTCCATTTTTTCCTGAAATTTGTACAGTGCTGACAGGTGAAATGCAGTGGAATTGATAAATACGATAAAATATTAGCATCTCTCAGATTCTATTTAATGTTGAGATTATGAGCCAGCCTCATAAATCATAGGACAAGGAAACTTAAGATTCAAGTTACCTTGAAGGGAGAAAATTCCCTACTCAACTTCAAAGTGTTCTAGATTTTTTTAAGCCCTGCATTTTTTTAGGCAGTCCAGATTCTCTTACATTTTTATCATGGATCTCACCTGCTTCAGTGATTAGTGCAGTACAGCACTCCTAAAATATTACAGCTGTTTATGACAACAAACAAGTGTCAAAGCACTAGAACTGCTTGTTTGTGTCTGCCATGAAGTACAGGCATTATTTGAACAGAATATATCAGCTACTTAATCCACACTGAGAGCATGTAAAGAGCACTTCAGCAGCACAGGAATAGTTTAATGTTCCATTGACAAAGGGCTTATAACGTGGGCACGAGGAGCTGGAGAGGCTTTCACAGTCCAGCCCCTAGGATTCTGTGTTTCTACCAGTTACAGATTCCTCAGATATTTAAATCAATGAAGCCAACAACCAAAACAAAAAACCCTAACAACAATAACAAAACCCAAAATTACACAAACCAAAATAACTAAAACATGGCACAACTTAAAACTGGGTCCAGATCTGCACCCATAGTAAAGACTCTTCTGCACGGTCAGAAAGAATGTAACACATCATGTTTACATTCAATCAACACATTAGGGAGCAAATGAAAACATCTAGCTATAAAATTACACTGTTGCACAAAAGTTCCTTCTAAAATCTTATTAGTTTTTCATGTACCTCTTCCAAAACTTACAGACATACATGCACAGCATAGACTAATTTTTAAAAATCACTTTTCAGAATGCTGTTTCTGAAAATTTTTGCAAGGAGCTATGACAAAAAAGAAACTACTCCAGTGGGAAATATATCACAATCTGTGCAGTCCTACACAGACAATTAAACTCACATAGAACTTTTTACTATTAAATCAGCACAATCAATTGAGAAAAATAAAAGTACAAAGATACCTTCTTATGATGGCATGGTAATCTTGCCTGTGCTTCTAATTTCATAATGCAACCTCACTCACAGGGCAAGTACACTTCGTACTGGCACTACTCCGGTGAGTAGCTCTAGATCATGTAGATACTGTAGTGCTGTTAACACTTGATTAAATATAAATGTGGGAGTGAACACCAGGTTCTTTTGCCACTCAACAACCCTTTAATAAGTCACTTTGGAGAAAGGAGGAAAGGACACCTCTTTTGTTGAGCCATTTTCTTTTGGAAAGGCTAAATCTGTATATTAATAGAAAAAATAATGTTCATTAGTAGTATTTGTAACATACCTATGTGGCTTGCTTTACATTAATATTTCCTTATGGCTTTTAAATATTCCAACATTTAAAAAACAGCAAACTAAACCATAACTGAACCAGGTGTTTACTCATCTATTTCTCACTAAATGATGGAAAGTCATCTAATGAAAAATGAGCTTTGAAAATCCATGGGAGATGGCAACATTGCAACCGTTAGAGCTGAGCTCAAGTTCAACTTTTTTTCTCCCCCCGTCAGCAAAAGCAGCTGTGGTTATTTACACACCATGAGCACTTCTCTGCTAAATTCCTCACCTTTTCCTGAGAGCCCCTGGTGGTTTACGTTGTGCACAGATCCTGTTCATCCCTGCTAACCAGTTGTCCTTAAAGGTAGTAGTTATGGAGGGGAGTCTCTGGAAGAGCATATCTAAAAGTTGCTCTGGTGCAGAGTGGCACAATACCTACCACAGTACTCTCAATGGATTCAGGTGCTTGATGGAGGGATTCAGGAAAGGAATTTGCTAACGCCCTTAAAGGTTCAATATCTGTCAACTGAGAAGGATGTTCAGAGTGGTTGCCAATGATTAATTACTGTCATCTCCTGGCCTGCGAGAAGAGACATCATTTTGACCTACTTTTGTGAAGGCTGTGAAGGGGCAGGGGGACGAAAAGGCATTCCGTGCATCCTTGCTGCTATGTGACCAAAAATGGCCTGACCTCAGTCTAGCCGTGTCTACTAACTTGGGGAAGGCATGTGAGCATTTTATTATGAACCAAACTATGATTTTGAAAATTTTGTTTATTATTACCTATTGCTAATGCAAGCAGAGCACAGTCAAAGACCTCATTTTGATATTCACCTTTGCATACAACTGAATATTGTCTATAACACTGTTAAAACCATAGGGAAGCACCCACAATTATATTGATGGTCCAATGGGTTATTAATTATTGCTTGCTGCACACAAATTCAGAGCCAAGTGCATTTTTCTGTCTGAAATGGCACAAACATGACGTACCACAAAGGCATCCTCAGATGTCTGGCTCATCTCTAGTTTCCATACATGGCCTTCTAAGGAGAATTTAGGTCAGCCTAAATAAAACAGTTTGTTTCAAAATGGAGTGCCACATGTCAAAATGTACTTGGTCAGCCAGTAAAATTTTTAGCCAAAAATTCAGTATTATCAGATATGATGCTAAAAACTGTGCTCACACTCTCATGTTGTTTGCATACACATTTGAATATTTTCTACAAATTTGGGTTTGGTTGCTTCAATGTATCAAAATATTTTTTAAAAATTACTGTCATAGTTATTAGAAGTATACTGATAAAATTTTTTGTTAAAATCATTTGTAAGCAATACTGCTAGGTTTCTGTTATGGGCTAAGTTCTGTCACCCTGTTCAAAAAAATTCTAAACAGTTCCATTGGCTATATATATACTGTAGGTACTTCTCATCATGGAATCAGTGATAAGTCAGGGACATAGCCCCAGAATAGAACATAACTCCCATTTTGACAGGATTATACTAAATAATATAGCACAAGACAGTGCTATAAACTACCTCCAGCAAAGAAAAGGAAAACTTATTTCACAAGGCAGCTAACAGGATCTTTTGTCTTGGCAAATATTGCCCCCTGTGCAGGAGACAAAGAGAAAAGAAAACTACTATTGATCTCTACTTAGAGCTATTTTCTAAAGAAATTCTTCCAGGAGAGCTGAACACACAGTATTGATCAAATCTCAGGCAGTGCGTGCTGCCCGAGACAGCACAGCCATGAGCACAGACCTGGTGGTCAGGCAAGGCACACCCAGCTCAGACACTGGATGTCCCAAATATGGGCCCAGCAGTTACAGGAACACTCTACTTAAAGCACTCTGAACACCTCTGATGAGTAGAACCCACCAAATCTATGAGGAGACACGTTCATATCCTTGTAATTCCCTGCCTGAATCACCAGGTATGGCCCTGCTGCTGACACAGAGCAAATGGCACAGAACAAATGCAAGCAGTGCTGTCCCCACAGGAACAGAACTTGGTCTCAGTAAAAGCCCAGAATAATTTCTGAAAGGTGGGCTGTTTATACCTTTCCAGGACAAAAAAACCATAAGATCAGACTCAAATTCTACACTAGGAAACAATGGGAATCTCAGACTAACCATATTCCCTAGACATATTCTGTGGTTCCCACTCAAAATTTCCAGCAGTACAACTGCAAAAAGGTTGCACTGGTGGTGCTCCCACAAACTGGGGACTGATGAGGGAGTATTTTCCAATTGCAAGTGGCAAGAAATGGATGAGCAGAAAGATAGGCTAACCAGTGTCACTTCTGTACACCAGATGAAATTCATCTTCCATGAATTTTTGTGCCTATAAAACCTGATAGCATGAATATTTTATGAAAACTACCCCCCTAAATGTGGTGCAAACTTAGCCAGAGCAAATGTTTACAGTTTTCACCCATCCCTACCACAGATGTTTCAGTATTTAGACAAAACTCTCATTTTATGAAAAATTCAGCCATTTCTTTTTCACAGTAAGAGCAAACTCAATAAATGTACACTCAGTTAATTTCACTCTTGGAGGTTAAATTAATACAGTAGACAAACTGCCTAGGATTTTTTTTTTTTAGCAATATTTAAAGATTTAGAGTGAAATATGATCATTGAGGGGCCACTAATGTTCTATCTTTTGCTTTTTTATACTTAGGAAATCTTCTTCATGGTTGTACTACTATCTCGTATTATTAAATCAGCTAAAATACACATAAACAGACAATATCCGATACTACTTTAGACATTATTAAAAACCCAAAGAATTCTCCTTTCTCAGAAGCTGAAATACTAAACCATTTGATTGAAAACTCTTAGAAAAATTACCTTATTTTATAAACCCATCATATTTTATTCTTGCCAAGAGGATTGCCTAGCTTGCCTAGCAGATTGGTTTGTTTTCTCCATTGATGCAAACTTCCAAATTTTCCTTTAGGCATGGTGACAACAGAGAGTAGTCATCTTTCTAAGGGGGTTTGTGGCAATGTTTTTCCTCATACAGGGATAACTTTTTTCTGCTTATTTTTAAAATAGGTGATAGGAACAGAAAAATGTTACCAGAAGATGCTGAATATTTCCAGATCCCATTGAAGCATAAGAGCTAAGGAACTTGACGGTAAAATTTGAGAGAGAAACAATTTTCCATGAAAACAAACCCTTAAGTGGCTTCTGTCTTGAATTGGCCAGGCTCTGTAAGTGTTCTATTTTATGAACTTCCGTATAACACATATTTCAGAATGTTTTATAAATATTTATAGCTGCTTCTATTTTCATAATAACATGCTGAACAGCAGTCATTGGCATATACACTTTAGTACTACAATGGATTTTAAAGCCTTCTTCAGTAACAAGTCCCGGATGATTCAAAATTCTTCATGTTTTTTTTCAAGATATGTCTAAAGATGTAAGATGGCAGAATAAAGACTTCTGTCTTCTAACAATGCACTAAAATCAGCTTCAGTGTCAAAATCCAGCAAAAAGCTTTCAAGAACTCGTAAGGGGTAACCTCTGTGACTGAACCGAAATCAGTGTGCAAATGATATCCCACAGAAAGAGAACATATTTATTCAGATGTGCAAATCCCATCCTGTCAGTTCTGCACAGAGACAATTATGGTAAGGGTGCTAGAGAGGATTATGGGATGATGGAATTTAGAAGCTCATGGAAAAGAATAGGTTTTTATCAGTTTTGCAGCAGATGTCTGCACATGGGAACAGAATACAAAAGTTAAGTCTACAGAGGCTGCCATGTTTCGCAGAAGTCTCAAAATGTAGTTAATGCTGTTATGCCAGTTTAGAAAAAGTAGGTATAAATACAGTGAGATAAACAAACAGTGCTCTCTAAATGGATATTCTATAAAATGCATAACCACTAACAAAGTTAAAGATTCAACCGCTCATAAAGAATCAGCAGACCCACAACAGAGTTCTAAAGATGGGGTTGTTTGGATAACTTGTTTAGTTCTTAATTCAGTAAAGCGCTTTAATGTATGCCTGAATCCTTTGCTTTGGTTAGCAGGGATGTAATAACTCACATATGTAAGCATTTCACTGAAATGAATACTAAACTAGACATATATGAGCCCCTGCATGGAAGGAATCTTTCGTACTGCCTTGATGTATGTGCATGCATTGAGGGATTGTTCTACAGCCAGACACCACGAAGGATAACAGAGGTACTCTGGGAAAATGGTATATATGAATAATAATTCCATATAAACAACGTCTGTTGTACTTCCAAACCAGCAGAATTTGGCCTCTCAGAGTGAAATGAGCAAGAAATACCATTTGCTGTATGTAATGGGATGCCAGCAAGAGAATACTATACCAAACATTTAACTTCCTCTCTTTGTAACATTCCCTTTCCAAACATCTCCCGAGATTTGATATTTAAACATGCAATTTACCAACCTTCTCAACTTAATGTAAATATCCAACAGAAGTTAAAGTTTCCCTGTGTAGTGAAACAGCACACTATGGCTTATTTTAATACAGTGAGAGTAATAGAAAATAGGAGTTTATGAAGATTTCATTAAGGGAAAAATGATACAGGAATGAACTAAGAATGGATCTTACAAACTAGGTAGAAATAAAGTTCAGAACTCAGATGAAAATGTCTGAAAACAGTTATTTTTTTTGTGTGGTCCATAGTTTTCCAGAGTACTTGCCAATTGCTTACAGGCTGTTGGAATTGCCATACCTCACCAGCACTAGCAATGAATCTGATCTATTAGCTAGGAAAAGTTGCACTCACTCATTTTCCTCTTTAAGCCTCACAATTGCACTGTCTCCTGCACTTGTACTTCTGCACCAAAGTGAGGCCATTCCTCTTAGTTATAAAAAAAAATCTTTAATCCTATTCAAGTGCTTGTCTGCTACACCATACTGCTTTTGATTCAAACTGAATCCTACATTTAAAAGAAAGGGTTATAACAGGCCTAAAACATAAGTACAGTTTTATAAAACTTCAAAATACATGTGAAATTTTCACTCTTCCCTGTTTGTAAAGTCAGTGAAAAGTTTTCACTCAGTAACTTGTGCTCTACAGATCAGAAAGTACCTATTAAGCAAGTTTGTAGGTCTATTATATCCGAATTTCAGGCTATTGATGGAGGAACCAGAGATGAGTGAACATAACCCTAGTTCTGTCTCTTGCACCAACTTAGTTTTCACCATGACTCTTGGCTGTAATGTAACGTTTAGTATAAAATCCGATTATTTCAACTCTTTCTAAAAGGCAAACTTTAAACAGGTAATTTAAGAAGCCATTCAATCCAATGTAACCTTAACTTTTTTTTACTATCTATACTTATTTTTTAAATTATATTAATCCAAAAATAATTGTTTGGAGTACTGTATTATCCCTTTATGGTCAAATGCAACCAAATGGGTTTTATATATGCAGCTATGGTCACCTTTTCGGTGGTGGGTCACTCACAATTACAATATGCATTCCTGATATTTTACAGAGACTGTTGGTATTCATCTAAAATAGAGCAGCTCTGAGAACTTTCAATATCTCTTTTCTGTCTGTAGTGTTTAAGAAGATGCATACATTATAAAGAGAATTTTAAAAAGTCTATAAACTAGATCCTGGCTTTTAAGATAACTGCAGCATTGCTCAGTTTAAACCACACAAACTAAAATACAGTTTTTATTATGCTGTTAAAGAACTTCAAGAAATAAATGATCTCACCATTTCCTTAGCAGATGACACAGTTCTTCAGAAAAAAACATTACCTCAAGAACAGACATAGTCCATAGAACAAAATAGGCATATTTGTGCAATTATCGTGCCTACTTTAACTGCCTTGCTTCTGGCACAACAACTTAGTTTTTAACTAGGACCTCACAGCACATAAAATATCAGGAGAAGGTTTGGTTGTTTGGGGGTATTTTTAGTAAACAGAATCCATAATATATCAGCTTCTTACTACGATATTTTATTATTATATTTTAGTCTCTCTTGTTAATAATGGCCACCAGCCATATATTTCAGCAATAAGGAGTTTTGTGCCAGATGCAAATAGTGATGACTTGTAGTCATCTAGACACGTTTTATGGACACCTATTTTATCTCAAATTTTGGATCTCTCTCTGTCTGCATACAACATAAAAGTTGACTTCTTTTTTTACAAGGAAAAAGAATTATTTTTATTATTGATGCTCATGAGTTCCCAAAGAGTACTTCGGACAACCTGTTTCAGATTGTGGATTGTTCTCCATTTAGACGGGCCCTTGCTTATAAGGTGTTCTGTATGACTCACAGCTAATTTACTTTTGTATCTATTTCCGATTATATAACAAATATTAGCACGGTAAGGGTACTTTGAATATGCATTTACATTGTGTATAAATTATCATTCCATCTGAAATTCTTCAAACATTCAGAAAGCATTAACCCTTCCACGATTCTAGCCAACTAAGTGACTGTACACAAGAGGCAGTAATCCCTCCTCTGGCAATCCCCATATACCCTGAGGATAATATTTAATTGCCCTTATCTTCACAAAAAACATCTCTCCATTTTTTCAGTTTAAACACTGCAGGATAAGTTTCTTCATGGCAAATTAAATTGACAATAGACTGACAAAGAGGTCTTAACTGCTTTGAGTGTTATTATAAAAATCCAAGTAAAAATATTAGTGACAAATTTGTAGAAATTATGGTAGTTTTGACCAAAAGAAATATTCACTGAAACAGGACCTAGCAGCCTATTTTTCTCTCTAAGAGGAGAAGTAATAAGGTAAAATAAAACCTTTTTTAAACTTTTTTTTTTCCAAATAAAATCACACTTGGGGCAAGAATCTAGCTGTAAGGAGTTATTTCTCTTTATCCTGAAATCAAAAACTTGTGTTTGATCTTATACCCCATCTTTCATCATACTACAGGAGTGACTAAAAAGATAAGTAATTAATGTAAGTTATGTCATGACTTGAAAGGCCTATAAAGTGTCTTTTGTTCTTGAGATAACCAGTAACAAAGCACCGGGTTTGTGCAGCAGTCATGACATCCGCCTCCAAACTACGTCAGACTTTTCAGAAAAAAATCTATTTAATAACATCCAGACAGGACTGCACACGAGACATTCTATTTGCTGTACTAATGTTCTGTGTTGCCAACACTGCCACCTTCCTAAGCTACAGACTTGGTTAAAGATTTGCAGAAAGGTTTGTAACCTTGTGGATGGCAGACATGAATAGGAAGATGATTTGCCACCACTGTGATGCCACGATGCAGGCACCCGTTCCCTTGTAGCCTTTCACAGCACCCACTGATTTCTTCAGGATAGTTTTCAGACAAAGAAAATGAAAACATTCCGTGTTTTCATCTTCCTTTGCTAAAGGAGAGTAAGGAAAACCTCCTTTCCTGTCCTTTGGCAGAACCAAAACTTTTGGGAATTTTACATACACCCAAATCTCAGACATTTATTTCATGTATACAGCAGTTGAAGCCAATAGATCGTGGATCACTAAATAAACTTACTAAATAGGTTTCTACTTAAAAAAAAAAAAAAAAGCAGAACCATTAAAAGTAAAAGTCAATATTTATTTCATAGATCTCTAATAAAAATGAGCAGATTGAAATTAAGATCTTTAGTGACCAAGTGACCAGTTCTCACCAGGAATGACCAAGTATTTTCTTAAATATTTAAGAAAGCCATATATTATTAATGTACTATAAATACTGATCCGGTAAAAGTATGCATAAAAGTGCCACATAATAAGGAGCTGTTGACTGATTATGATTGTCTTCAAATCTAGTATTCTATTATGAAATCAAATCTAAATCTCGCAAATTTTAAGGTGCTGTTCTCTGAATTCAATTATAGTTTTAAGTACTTTATATAGATCCAGACCAGCCAGACTGTGAAATTTTTCCAATAAAGCAGATGTAAGAGCAGGTATAAACACTTAAAAGCCATGGAACTATTTATATTGTAATTTCAACAGTTCCATTAAGACACTGGCAGCATTGGCTGTTAGGTCTTTCTACATCATAATCATTTAGCAGTTGGAATAAAGATGTTATTGCAGTTATGCTTTATATTCACCCTACCTGAAGTCTCAGCAGTGATAGAAACCATCTTAAATCTCTGCCTTGTTGCAATGGTTCATAAGCATAAAGAAAACATTTCTGTGCCACACAAAATTAATTCTTCCCAGAGCCCTCAGAATAATAGGAGACAGACAGATGAAGTTCTATTCCCTGTTACTTGCCCAGAAAAAGAAAGGCTGCAGAATAACTAACAAGGTAACTGGATACAGAGGTATTTTTATCCCAGAGTCTCTAGCTGGATTTGATTTTAGAAAATGAGGAAACTTTAGGTGGGATTTTGGTTTCCATTTGACTTGACTTAGTGAGGAATTAGTGCTTCTGGTTTTGCATATATCTACCATAGCATATAGCTATTTCAGATAATTATGGAAGCAAATGCTTTTCAGACTCAAAGACCCACCCAAAGGGAAGGATAAAGTTCAAATGATTCAATGATCCTTTTGCTTTCTTTTCCAGATTTTACATTTTCATTTATAATATCATGAAGCAAAGATCTCTCAGGCCAAGGGAGCAGAACATCTCTTTCTGGCTGTCATAAGTCGTGAAAGGTCACAAAGTTGACAACTTCCTTGACCACCTGAGTGCTGCATTAACCCCTATGAGAAAAAAATTCTAAAATTCTGTGTACAAACTGAAATACTGATTTCCCCGCTGATGTCAATGCAATTTAAGACACTGCTCTCAATCATGGTTATGAAAGAAATACTTTTGGACTTCTCCAAAACAACGAGTAGACGGGTTTAGTAGAAATATAGAACTTGACAGCCGCATAAAAACAATGGGGAAGTGGAGGAGAGAAAAAGAACCTCAAATATGCAGGCACTGGGTCATTTTAGCCAGTGGAGAAAAAAACATCATGAGACTGCATGGAGTTGCCAGTGAGTTAATAGGGTTTAAAATTGCTTCCTCACACATTCACACAAAACAATTTACTGCATTATTTTCCTTTGAAATATCACAACATACTGAGAACAGTCTTGCTTTTTCAAAATGACAAAATATGCTAAATAATATTTAAGTAGATACTTTCTGTTCCAAGATTACTAATTTTCAATTAGTGACTAAAATGGATTCCAGCTGAGAACCTGACAAAGCTTGAAGCTCTGTTAATATCTCTAATCTCATCATAATTTCATTTTTTGGTGCGCTAAAGCATTTCAGCAACATTTACAAGATTAATCTTCCTGGAATTTTCTGTTAGTTATTGTTGGAATTTTCCACTAGAAAGGAAGTAGGACGGTTTTATATAAGAAAAGATCATTAGTGGTAGAAAAGATCATTAGTGGTACTATCTTCTGGGAGCAGACCTGAAGCGTTATCTTTTCATGTAGGCACATCTCTCTGTCTGCCTGCCTCCCCTACCCAAGGCTTTTCATGAGTAGAATTAGAATAAGGGACCTAGAGAAATACCTAAGTGCAGTAGTTTGCTTGGTTTCTAGTAATGCATTTGGATCTCATAGTAGGAGCAATAACATAGAATAAAAGCATGATTCTGGTACAAGTGACATCAAAAAGATATTCTGAGACTTAAAAGGCTTTCTCCTGAAATAGGGCATCTTAAAAAAATAAAATTGTTGCAACTATATTATAGCTGTCATTGTAAACAAACACTTCCTTGGTACTATTCCTTGTAAATACTTATTTCTGCTACATTATGAAAATCTGGGCTTTTGTATGAGATGTGTAGATTTATTTACCCTTGAGGATTAATTGTTCCCTTTTTGGTACTTCATATTGCCTTGAATGAATTACAGAAACTTGAAAGTACAAAATGTAAGTTTCATGAATGAGAAAAATTTTATCTATAGCACAAACTCATTTCTAATGCATGAGAATCAGCTCCTTAAGGTGCAAGATTGCACGTATGGCCTCATAAAAAAAAGGAAATAGATGTTAACAACTAGCCATATAAATAAAATACAGTGCGTGATGAAAATAGCATCTACTAGATTTACATTTTAAGTAGCAGAAAATATTAAGTAAACATGAGGAAATGTTGGAAATGTTTTGGGGTTTTTTTTGGTGAGGGGTGAGGAAGATAGAGACTCATAAAAAACCCAGTAAAATGAAAGCATTCCTTCTTTCAAGGAAACAGTCCAGAAGATCATTTTAATAGTCTTTTGATGGTCATAATTTCCTAGTTCATAAAAAAACCGGGCTGATTTCCCCCAAAAAACTCAATTGCTTAATCTAAGCTACTTTGGGGACTTAACTGGAGCCATTTTATTCCCTTTCCTAATCATTGCAACACAATTTTACTTTAATGCATTATCAAAAGGAAGATGATTTTTAATCAGTTGTTAGATAGAATATATCTCAAATAATACATAATAAAGTGCTCTTTTCCCTGTTTATGGAGTGTGTATATATATATATTTTTAAAACTATCTTTTGCAAAGATATAAATGGTTTGGAAAGAGGAAGTTAATAAGAATTGTTGTTTACATCCTGGCAGTTTGTATTCACTCTCCATTTTTACAGATTCTCACTGACAAACCTTTAAAATCTTCACAGTCGTATGAAGAATTTTTGTCCTTTCTATAACAGAACAAGATGCTTCTGTTGCAACTAATCATAAACTATTTACTATTATCTAACATGAGATCAACTATAACTGAAATAGGTGCTTTGCTGACCAGGTAATTGAGGTAAACAGAAACTTCAGAATTTGCCTCAATTAGAGCTATTAACTTTTCCATCACTGTCCACCCCAGTATCAAAGCACAGGAAAAATATAAATTATAAGAAAGATGGCAGGGCAATACTTAGATAATAGGGAACAAAAAATGGACGTGAAAAAAAACTATCAAGCAGTTTAAAGGTGTGATTTATAAACATGAAAAACAGCTTTGGAGAGAATAAAGATGGTGTAATGCAAAGGCAGTGAATTTCAAGTGCATGGCATGCATAATTTCTAGGCACACTGACACTGCAAATATGTAGGATATTGCATTTTCAATAAGTGTTCCCTTCTAGAATAACAAATCCAACAGAGATATTCTAAGCTCTAATGCATTAAAGCATACATATGGAAATCTTTTACATTTTTCATACTGAAACATTTCAGGCTGAAAAGAGGAAAAACCAATTGGATTTTTTTTTTCCATACATGTTTCTTATTATAAAATTTACAAGGCTATATTAATACATTAAATATTTTTTAGAAGAGTTGAGTAGGATATTGCATATTAACTAAAAGCTACTCCCCAGACACCACATCCTTGCTAAACAAGGCAGGATTCTTCATGTAGGCCTTTGCAGAAGTATTCCCAATGGAAACCTCTCCTTCTGCTTATTGCAACAGCTGTGCTGAGCATTGTTATCTCAGATAGAGCTGTGGATTAGCACATGAAAGATATACAACACATGTTCTCATGAAAATACTTAGCTGATTTTTTCAGAGAATTCTTTCCTTGCTGATTTCTTACGATAAGAGTTTCCCTGCAGTCTCTTCTCCTTCTTAAGAGAGGAACTAACTCCAAAGTATAAGAAAACACAGCACATCAGAGACACATCCTTCTGAGGGATTCTGTGAATCTCCTTAGACACCAGTTTTTTCTAGATGAAGTAAAACACTCTCATGGAGTACTTGAAGACTTAACAACTTAAATTAGATGGTATCCCCATTGAGTAAGAGAGGAAGGACTGGCCACGAAACTTTTAGCTTTTAGGCCTTCTTTCCAGTGGAACAATACTATGTTTGCATAAAACAGAGCTGACAAAGTCACTCAGAAAATAAACAGAATTCTATAATAGAGAGACATGACTAAAAGCTGCAAATTAAGACAGCTACTTTTTTCCCCAGAATACAGAACCCTATGCAGCACAGTCATATTAATCAATTACTTGCTCAAATTGCACTTCAAAAATTGCGGAGGTTGCTTCCACAGACATAGAACATGGCAAAGAACTACAAAAACTTCCTAAAATAGTCCCAAAACTTGCTTTAGCAAAAGATAAAATGTAGAAGAAAATTATTTCACATACAGACACATAGCCCATTAGGGCTTCCTCATCAGGAAAATTCCAGGCATTTCTGCCCTGCTGTGAAACTTCCATGTGTTATATAACAAGGTAATTTAACTCTGGGCAAATTTCTTTATACAGATCAATAGAGCCAAATACATTTTTAATAAAATCTTACCAACTGCCAGCTCTATCCCTCACTCTGCCAAATGAAGAAATTAAAAATACTGAGTACTACCTCTGCTCTTCCTCCATCGTAGTAAGCCATTCACTGTCCACAGCACACACCCATTTTTAGCTTGAGCACCCATTGAATTACTAATGTGCATTTTGGGAGAAAGAAGAAAATTTTTTTTCATGTTTAATGATGTGTCTCAGGGGAAGGATTATATAATGCCCAAAAATGTAACCTGGAGGGAAATAATGCCTTTATATCTTATTAACCTAAGTTCATTACCACAGTAAAAGGCCATCTCTATCCTTGAGCAATACCATATAAGCATCATTTTGTTATTACTGATCCAAAATCATTTTTAGATCATTAGATTTCATTAGAAAGATTGTTACTGACTTTTCAATAGACATACACTTTATATTGGATATGAAGCTTTGCATTTTCCACTCAGTAAAGGTGGCAACATACTTACTTTTCTGTCTGGCCAATTGTATTTTGCAAATATTGTATCGTATGTGTCCACAGCTCCATCAGTGATCAACATTATGGCTTGGCTGCAAATGCTTCCTTGTCCAGTGTGATTGAACTGCAAAAGGAAACAATCATTAGAAACAGCACATTCCTGTTAAATGAAGATAGATAGGATCACACTGCATAAACATGGATTTTGTCAAATCTCTAGCATCCTTAGAAGAAGTCAAAAATATTCAGTCTGAAAACATTTTATCATAGATATTATGTTCTTGGTGAATTGAAAAATAAGAAACATACATAAATATAGCCCTACCCAAAATTAAAATGGTATTCCCCTGGTTTTGATAGATAAGTGTTGATGCATCTATAGGGTTTGCTTTGATTTAAATATCATTTCAAAAGAACAAGTTACACGAGAAGTAATGAATGATGATTTTTCTGTGAAGTACAGGAGATATACAACTCATAGAGAGACATATGACTATTCATATGGCATTCATTCATATTCACTCAGGTTTACATTCCATATGCTATTTTCCTTAAAATGTTTATCTGGGAGAACCCAGTTCATATTTATATATTCTGAGATTCTCCTATTACCCAAAATGAATACGTATAAGCAATTCAGGCTGCTGAAGAGCAGTACTTGAGCACAGGTTCTCAGACAGCAATCCTTTGGCATATGCAAAGAAAGCTTTGTTATACAAATGGAATTTTCTCCTGTCAAAGAGCAAACACATTGGACTGAGTCATAATATGAGCTTTGATCTGTTTATTCTGGAGTTGGTGCTCTGACTTTAAATCCATGTGTCTCCATTTGCTTTGGTTGCAGAATAAGTCTTTCTTATTTGTCTGTGTATTACCTTATATATTCAAGGAACTTTGGTGAAACATCCATCTTTTAGCAAAAAAAAAAAATCAAAGTTGTAAAATTATTTGATTTTTAATTGCTCTGTATGAACACTTTTAAGAAATCTATGAAAAGGTCAATAAACAGGATATTACAAATACTTTCTTGCAGTTTTCATCTACATTATCAAATTCAAGGTCAGACAAGGCCTCATCCTATCACCCCTCCCATGATGCTGAGAAAGCCAAGCAAGAATTACCCTGTCCCACCTCACCAGCCTTGCTGTGCCCCAGAATAGGGTGGTCCCTTTTAAAAAGCAGTACTTATGTTCATAGGTAAATTACCTTTCAGGGACTCTGACTGGTCCTGCATTCATGAAAAATTATTCACAGTACTCTGGTTTGATTCGGACCAGCAACAGCTCTGTCTTTTAAGCTTTCCGCAGTCTACTCGCCCTTACGTATTCACTGTTTTCCCAAAACCCTAAAACCCACTTTTTCTAAAAATTTCATCTTTATAGAAATGCCAGCAGTACAAAAGGGGGGATGGTGGGTTCCAGAAGTCCTCTGTCTCTTCTGCCTTCACATTTTTGTATCTGAGTAATCACAGCCACTTTCAACAACCATTTCTGTCACCTGCATCTCTTCTCAAAATCAGCTTCTTTTTCATCAAACAGGAACCTCAGCAAACATAAACAGAAACACTCTGCTTAAAGGGCAGCTAATGTGGACTTACAGAGTTAACTGTATTGTGATCACTGCCTGGGTGAAAACTCTTTGTGCAATTTGCAAGACAGCCAGTCCTTAAAATTCTCCAGTCATGACAGGTTTTCCAGTCTTAACCAGAACTAGAATTATCAAAGTGGGATTCATTCATGACCTTAGAGCCAGTATTTTCTCATAAAGGTGAAGTTGCTTTGTCTGGGGGTATCTTCCTCACATGGACAATATATTTTGAAAGCAGCAAGGTATCTCAAAAGAGAAATTAATGAAGGCGAAATGCCTTTGTATATTTATTTTAAAACACCACTCTATATGCATCTGCATTATTCTACATAGTTATCTGAACATTTTGAAGAATGAGATTAAATTCAAATACTTTGATGAGTAATATCTTCTCATATTTGTCTAAAACTTTTAATTTTATTGAATAGCAAGACTGATGAAAGTGTTTTCCATAATAATAACAATGACAAGGGGCTTATGATGAACTACAATTAACTCAGTGATTCATCAGTTAGCAGCAAAAATTTCAATGCATCCTGACATTTACAGCATTTGGTTGTGATTAACAGTCTTTGAAATGTCACAGAATTTTATTTAATTGGCTATGATTTTTTTTAAAGGTAATCACTGCAAAGAGCACATTTGTCACCAAAAGATATAATTGCAGCTGTCACATGACATAGTAGGTGCCTAACTACTGTACCAAGCACTTCTGTATTCTTACCCTGTATAATGTACACTGCATAAATTGATGATTGGAAACAATTTGGAAGTGGATTTCTAAACGTGCTTTTCAAAGATATCAGTATCAACCATCTTCAAGTCTTGACAACCATAGCAAATACTGAAAGGCAATTGCAAGGCAAAATTGACTGAGTTTAATTAGTGTAACCCTTGAACCATTCTAAAATCCAACCAGAATCTTAATAGACTATATGTGTAACACAAAGCTTTCTCTATTTTTTTTTCCTTTCCTACACCACCCACTCCTTCCCCCTCCCCATTCACCCACTTTCTTTTTTTTTTTTTTTTTAATGTAGAAAAGACATCCTTGGTTAACCTATAATTCAAAGAATAGGCTTCTGGCACATAAAGGTCACATCCTGTAGACAAAGTGGAAAATGTTTTGCTGTACTCTCCTAAGGGGAGATTTAGCAGGTTTTTCTCTGGCTTAGGCTGCTTAATTGAAGCTCCCAGAGAGTTTGCAGATATGCCTATATAAAATGGAAAAGATTTTTGTGCTGGCATTTCTGGAAGTTTATATGAAAGAAGGATTGAAGCTATTACACTTCCTTTTAAAGTATAAATAAGAGCAATCAATGCAGCACCTTGAAGAGAGCTGAACATACATGAAGCATAGTCCATCGTGATCTTACAGATCTCTCATCATGGGTACAATTCAGCACATGGGATGTCAGATCTCTTTATTCTCAAAACTATCAGTTTATCTAATGAGATTTTTATACCACATTCATCATTATAACTTCAGTTATCTCACTGATTTTAAACCAAAGCAATAGATCTCATTTCAGATCTCATTCACTTCCTACAATGTGGGGTTTTTTCAGTTTACGTAGATTTGGAGGATTAGCATAGAACAGCTCTTGCACTGAGGCATTCATACTGTGCTTCTGGTTCCCAAGACTCTATTTGGTGCCCACAATTTTTAATAAAACCTCTACAAACAACCTACAGTGTCCTTTGCTTCATGCAGCTTTTCCCATTGTCATTTTTGGCACGCACCACATGAAGGCATTATTTCCACATTGTCTGACTGAACACATGAGCAGTGGGTGGAAGATACTTCTTTTTTCATTTTAGGATTTTATGCCTGGAAAAGAATCCATCAATATTGCCCTTCAAGATGAATACACAGGAATTAGAACCATTAATTAATCTATGAACACAGCATAAAGGCAGGCACACTTGTCAAGTCAAACTTTTTTGGAGAATATTTGGGTTTGAGCTCTTATTTCCAAGGTACATCCTTCAATCAAAAGACACTTTGATATTTAGTTTAGATGAGATTTTTTCATGTTCCAACAGACTAACACGGTTTAATATTTTTTTCTCAAAATAAATGGTTATACTTAAGGAAACATTTTAAAACATTTTCAGATATATAAACTCAGTTGGAAAAAGGGAAAACAAGGAGGAGGTGAAAAAGAAAAAGAATCTGAAAAGCATGAACTTACTTCATTGAGCATGTTGAAAGCTTCATTTAAGGCAATGTCCAGCATTCCAATTCCTTTTGCAAAAAGTTTGTCAAGGTGTTCCCTGAAATGCTGAAATAGGAACAAGGAGGTTTCATTTGTCAGAATGTTTTTACAACAGACATGTCAATCCCAATGGTTAAGGATTTCTGAATACTTTAGACCCATTTCTTAGACTTAAATGACCACATCCACTAATTAACAAAGTAATTCACAGTTAATCCTTTTTGACTCTTTAAGTAACACTAAACTAAGGATGTGTTAGTACAATAATAAGGCAAAGGCATCACAAGATACATTTTTGGCTCCTTATTCAATCAAATAATTTTGCTTTGGTTTTTTGTTTGTGTTTCTATTTAGAGATCTTCATGTTTTCTTTTCACTTTGTATAGTAATATTATATCATTTCTAACTATTTTCCCTCTAGATTTTTAGAGTCTGATACTTAATGAAAACAGTTCTTTCTGAAATTTAGCTTTGAGAGTACATAGCTCTAAAAGATGGTAGACTGTAATCATTGGGTCATTGCAGTATAAATGCAGTTTATCTGTGCCAATATTAATATTAGATTTATAAAAAACTATTCTACACAGGAAGACAGGGCTATTAACTTGCAAGAAAATGAAGACCTTTGTGGCGGGAAATAGCAGGTGAGGCAATGCTTTTGTGAAGTGTTATTTCAGTCTTCACAACTGGCTAAAAAGTATAAAAGCACTACAAAACAGAAAAGGGTATTTCAACCCAGCTAGTAGAGAAAAAATGTCAGGGGAAGACATATACCACAGAAATATCAGTTTGAAAAAAACAATACATGATTTCAGAATGAGATAATAACCACCTTAATTCCACTTTCAATAACTTTCAGAAACCAAACATCTCAAGAAGCAGGAGTCCCCTGCTCTTAATGACTCAAAAAGAATAATTCAACTTTACAACTCAAAAAGCTCTTTGTAGTAATAAACTGGCTTATCTCAGTCTCTTTCTGCTATCATTTTGGAGCCCTTGTAGACAAATATCTGAATTTCCCAGGGTTTGACTTGGGTATCTGTCCAACTGTGTGCACAAACATTCCCAAGCAACTGTACGCTTAATTTCCATGTGCAAATACTAGAATGTGCAATATCTATTTGTAGACTCATATACCTAATTGACATGCATAATCTCGGTGATTCTGAATGCAAATTAGGCACACAATTATGACAATCAGACATTGATGTGTGATTAAAAAATTACAGGGTCAGATCTCCACAGAAGTTGTGCGGGGAAGCACGGAAGTGTTCAGCTGGGAAGGTGTCTGTGATCACCCAGAAGTGTCTGAAAGACATGAGCTGAGGAGAATGAGGATACAAATCCACATGTGCAGGTAAGTCAGGATGAGGTCTTTCAGAACTTAAATGAGATGAAACCCAGGATGGTTTTTAATATCCTTCATATTCTATGTGTCATGGGACAGTTACTCTTTAAGTAAGAGAATTTTAAAATCACACCACTGTTGCATATGGCTTTGGCATAACTGAGCAAGAAGATAAATCCATAAACAATTATCATGATTGAACTTGGAATTTCTCTTATAATGAGGTTGTTGAAAGCATTTTTTGTTATACTCTGGTGTATTCCCCTTTTCTAGTCTCATGGTTTAAGGAATAATTGTAAGGGTTTGGGATCATACTTGGTTAGATGATTACATTAAGTTTTCATACTTTGGGGATTAGGTAAAATTGTGTCTCAAAATATGATAGCAACTTGTGGTTTTGTTACTTCTTTTCTCAGTTTCCTACTTTTGATCTACTAGGATTTAAGAATTACTGAATTTAAATAATTCAAGTTAAGCAATTTATTTCGGCAAATCTGTGTTTGAGAGTTCACACATATTCAGAGCACTTTTCATGATTCAGAACACAGGCAAAGTTAGTGAGGTAGAGGGGGCAATCTGAATACAGGCAAGAATTTGATTTTCCTTTCCTGATTTCAGCTCATTCCAGGCAATTTAAAAACTCTTCCAAGATGAAGGCCAGAAAACTGTGAAACTGATTTTTTCCTTCATGGCAGAAGTTACAAAACTTGTAGCCGAAATGAGACACTGATTTATCTAGTCCATAGAAAACCTGAAGAATGATTTACTAATTTGGTGGCAATTCTCCGGAAATTCCAAGGCAACTCCTTTTACTGATCTCTTATCTTAGAGGCTGTTCTAATGGCCTCACGATGTTTATTGAGATTAGAAAATGATCACAAGAAGGTGACAATTTTTTATATTCTGCAAGCAAATGGGAAGTGGTCACCTTCCAAGAGAACAACAGAATCCAGTGTCTGCACAACCATCTGGGAAATTATTTGGTCTCCATTACAATAATATAAGTATACCCCATAACCTTCAAAGTTTTATCCTTTCCAAACAAGAAAAAAAAAAGGGAAAGAACAAAGTACAGCCATCTTCATTTGACATCTGAGGAAACAAACACATCTGAAAGCAGGTAATGATACATTAACACAGAGAACCCAGTTTCAATTCCCCAGCGCCAGGTAAGAGCTGTAACAACCAGCCCATCTCAGACAAACACAAAAAATGCACAGAAGATGCCAGCTGAGGCAATCCCAAATGCCTGGCATTCGTGTTTACTGTAGTAAACATTTGCAGAATTATACCAATGGTTTTTTCCCCCAGCATCATGACAAAACTTGTCACAACAGTCAGCTTGGCTCACCTTTTAATTGGCACACAGTCTACAAGACCTCACAGGCTGTTTTAATGCATTTTAACATCAGAACACCATCTAAAGCCACACAAATAGAGATACATCACTCAATAAGTTGAGCTTGCTATGGTTTATAGCAGATCCCTCTCCTGGATGTCCTGGAAACCTGTTTCCAGTTATATTATATCTCTCTGGCACTGACAAAATGGAAGGAAACCAACAGCAAATTTACTGTCGTAAACTGACCAAATCAAGTCCCCATCTCTACTCTTCCCACTTAGCTAGAAAAAAAGAATCCATTTTAAAAATTCTTGTTATTTGCTTTAAGGCTTCAGAATTAGTTAATTGAGTTTAATTTTTATTATGAACAACAAAGATTTATTTCATTCTTGTTAAGCCAATATGCTACACAGGAGTCCCAGTACCCTGCACAAACATTTTATTAGAGCCTACTTATGTTTACCGAAAATAAGGTGCCACTTATGATGAATAGGAATACCCAAATTAGACAGGGTACGGGACCATGGATTCAAGCCAATGAATAAAGCATTTTCTACTGATTCCAAAAAGGAGCAGTTCACGACAAATACGTGCAGCAGAGGTTATACGGTTACACTGGAAAAGCATGATATTCACTATTAGTTGTCTGACAAAGTGGAGCTTCCTACAGAAAGGCATTATTAATGGGTTCAACACTCCTCCAGGTTTCCTTGTCAGCTTTACTGCAAGTCTTGGCTACTTCTAGAATTACTTCCCATGCCTATCCACACACGCTGTAACTCCAAGTGGTCCTGGGACATATTTGGCAAAGATTTGTCAGATTTGTGAAGATGGACTACATCAGCACACAAACCAGGAAATAAAAAGAAGCAATCAGAAGTCCTGTGGGAGGTGGGAGAGTGATGTTCACTTGTGTGCCACAGTGAAGTTTGCCTACATGTACTGACAGATAAATGTGCATCACACATGTAAAATGCATTTAGGCATCACCCCGTTCCAAATCCTTTGTCAGACATTTACAGGTTAGCTGGCTGGTGATGATTATACAACCTCTTCTGTTTCCTAACCCGTTGTGTTGGAAAAGAAGAGCGTTTTTTTGGAAAAAAATAGTCACAAAAACAATGCTGAACAAAGACCTCTAGATTCAATATACTCAGATTAAAACCAAATTCTTCTTAAGTAAATTAGTTACTGCAATAGAAAACGTCAGACCAAATTTCAGTGGTCAGGGGTTTACTGAAAGTTTTGAGGGTCTACAACATCTTGACAGTTTTAAAACAAGAGTAGATTTCAGTAAGACTTTCCTATTTTGGGGTTTTTAACAGCTAAGCAATGCAGTTGAAATTTTTTTTGAGATCTGACAGAGATGGATAGATAAATATGCAAAAGTAATTTGCTTAAATAAAATTCAATATGCAAAATTTGTATTTACTAACCTCTTATTGGCAATTTCACTCAGCTTCTTTGCTGAATCAGTCTTCTGGTTATTTAATTTCTGGTAATTGCATAGCAAAATAAAAACTTTTTGGAAGTTATACACTCCATCTGTCTATTTCTCTCATTTGAATTTACGCTGGGGTAAGTTCTTGATTTAGTTTGGAGTTACTGTGCCTATCTGTGCATCTAGAAGATGATATATTTCATCTGGAAACATTTACAGAGAAATGTCCTCAACCCATATATAGCACATTAAAAAAACATATAAAAGAGGAATGTATATTGCAATATTGTTACTTCAAATCTGGAGTTACATTAAATCAGATTGTCATCCGATTCCTTTGGGGTAGGTAAATTGTAACATGGAGTTTCTCAAAGATGAAAACCTCTTGGCCCAAAAAAACTGGTATTAAAATAGGCAGTTCCACATGTTTGTAATTTGTGGAGAAAGTGCAGACGGTGACAGAATAGTGTCTGAACTATTTCCCACTCTTTTTTAAATTTGTGTATAGCAAATTGATACACTTCAAGGTAGCAGCTGTTTAACACTAATGCCAAATTATAAAATAGTCTGGTAAAATTCAAATATACCCTGCATATTTTGTATTACTAAACCATATTTAGGACCACAGATTAATTTCAACCTCAGTTATGCTACCCAATGTAATTACAGATTTAATTTTTGTGATAAACAAAACTTAAAGCAAGTTCTGTGAATTAGGGATAGCTTACAATATCCACATACCTAAACAGAACTTCACTGCAGGTATGTGCCAACACAAAAACTTACGACAATTGCTAGGCTGTGAAAACTTTTAGAAATAAGTGGAGACACCGTGACACCTGCCATATCACCTGACAATATAATTATTCCTAAAACAAATTACTGTATTCTCCTATTGTAAAATGAAAGCTGAAAAGCTGTATCTTGGAAGAAATCTAGTACTGGGATGCTTACTGTGTATCTTTGTAAAACTGGTGGCACGTATATTAACACCACTCACATCACTGTCATATTTGAAGTTGTAACTTCGCCTTTTATAAATACATCAAGCAAACTCCATTCAATAAGGTTTCTGAAAAGAAGAATGTTTTCTGAAGTTGTACCTGACAGGAATTCGTGGTTCAATTAGATCTTCATTGCTCTGAAAGCTACACACAACAAGCACTTACAGAATGAGCAGTTTTGCAGAAAAGTAATAGAATAACTTGCTCAAAACCTGTGGAAGTGTCTAAACATTTTATACAAATTATACTAGCATCTCGTCCTTGTAGGTTGTTGCTAGCAGCAAAAAAAATAAAGTTAAATGGAGATTTCCAACTCAAGACTGCATTAATTGACTGTTCTTTAAGCTGGCAGGGAAGAGGTTTAGATGCTTAGAACCATTACTTCTTTCAAAGTATCTTCACACTTTCTTAAAGAAAAGCACATTACATGCTGGAGATTCAGGGCTGAAAACCTATTTTCTGCAACCTTCGTTCCTTTCACATCACAAAAACGCACGGATCTGTTAAACTTTAAAATGCTTAATTATCATAAATGTGTTTGATGTCACTCAAAAATCTGCTGTAACACTCCAGACATTTATTAGTGCTTTAACAAAGGAGTGGTCTTGATCAAGTAACCCCTTACAGGTATGATGAGGCTTGTTCAAAAAAAATTCCTGCTTTCGCTACACCAATCACTATGAAATTTGTACCAGTCTTCAAAGCATTCGTTTAGCAAGGCTGAACACTACAAAGGTAAAAGTACTCATGCAATATTTTCTTTTCTGACTGCTCTCTTTACTGAACAAAACGATGCAGGATCAAGAATCTTTGGCTAACTTGAGCTCCATTACCATATAAATTAAGAAGTCTGACTTTTCACCCCTTACTTAAATATAACTGTGAGAAAAGAGTTCAGTTCAGAGATTCCAGTTGAATCTTAACTCTTAATTTAAGTAAAGATGCAAATGGAATAAAGACTGCACATTCTAGAGGAAAAGCAAGCAGCTTCATCAGCAATAACTGAGATGTTATTCAAAGAGAAATGCAGCTTCCCTCCTCTGTGTGTATTTTGTACATATTTACTCTAATGTCAGGTATATGTTCTTACCTGAAAGACAGAGAAAAATTAAAGGAGAGGGATGAAACAGAAATTAGCTTCATAATATCTTTCTTGGTGCTTGCAACAGGAAACTAAGACACATTACTGAAAGGAGTGTCACCAAGGAGTGGATATAAGAGAGCTACAATGCTTTAAATGCTTTCTCACACTTTAATGAGAGTGGATTTTTTTCTTTTAGGTAAGTAGTTCCCACAGTAGTTTCTCTGGTCCAGAAAATAATGGTAAGTGCTCTAGAGCCAATGTGTGGAATTAACACTGCGTTTACAATACTGTTTCCGTCCCAAAAAGAGAAGAGGTGGGGAGGGGATCAAGAGTAACAGTGTTTCAATGAGAAAATGTATAAACCAGACAGCTTTTCTTTTTTCCTTGTTTTATAAGACTAATTGAATTTTCTGAAAGTCTGGCTCTGTGGAAGCCCCTTACATTCCCTGAACATTATGGATAAGAGTTCCCGCAACACATCCCTGAATGTGAAAGAAAGAGCATGTTCATTTGCTACCCGTAATCCCACTGAATATTCAGCACCAACACCACTAAGAAGCACTCATTTCCCAGGCTGCTATAAGCCCTGAGGCTGAAGCTGTTTCCTGTAGCCTACAAAAAAGATCCTTTTTCTCCAATCCCTGAAGATGCTCCCAGGTTTCACCTTACCTAGACAGGCTGCGCATGGGAACAGAACAGGCTCTGGCTAAAGCCCAGCTGCCTGAGGCAGGAGCCTGCTGCGGGTGAAAAACTCGGGATCCACTCATGCCTGAACCTCGGAAAGGCTGGGCAAGGGCTCGGGATGAGCAGGGCAGCCTCTGTGCTGGCACCACAGAACCCTCTCAGCAGGAGCAAACATCCCACTCGTCTCTGCCTAAAAAAGAGGACCTGGTCTCTCCCCACACCCAGCTGTGGCCCAGCAGCCCCAAGTTAGTATAATTTAACCCTATTTATTCTGCTTAGAAGAATGGTTTGCCCTTTAGCTCCCTACAAATGAAGTGCAAGCAATAAGGACAGCTAATCTTCCAGATTCTCTGTTTCTCTGTTTTGTTAAAGTCTAGAGATTAAACATGATTCAAAGAATGACATTCACCCTGTTTAAGTGACATCCTCAGAGTGGAAACATTTCCTCATTTGAAAACATCTGAGCCCTGCAGAAAGACAGCAAAGTAGCTCTTCAATACGTACTTTCAAGAGAAATAGAGATTGGGGTACTGATCCTGTGAGAGCAATTTTTATTTGGAGTTATTGAGACAGCTGCTTTCCTCGTGAGATTAAAAGCTCCAAACATCTCAAAGTAATCTCTTATCTCTGCTTCTAAGAACTGTCTGTATTTGGTACAAGTGATGCCAGATGAAGCAAACAAGATGCAGTTAGAAAGAACTGGGGTGTGCATCCATGTATGTTATGGCATGTATGTCATGTATGTTTTTTCCTGAAGGGTCATTTAATGGGAATTTTATAGATTGACACTCATGTATAATGGTTAAAAAAAAAAAAAAAAAAAAAGAGGAAGAGAGAGAGAAATATACTGCCAAAATGGTAGAGATTCAAGTTTATTCAGCATAAACTAATCGTTTGGTAAAACTGGTTGCATGCATGTTTCCAGCCACAGTGCTGCATTAAGTGATATGTGTCTTAAGAAAGGTCAGGATTATGAATAGAAACATTAAAGAGTGGTAGAGTGAACCATTAAAAACTCAGTCCCTGCAATCATCAGCATCATATATCTCCTCTTTCCACCTAAAAGAAAACTATAGCAATATGAAATACCATTACAGTAAATTTTAATTGTTTCTATTCAAAATTATCATTTGGGAATAGATATTTCCCAGCTGAAGAAAAAGTGTTCTAAATTTTTTTAAATGCTTGTGTTTGTTTTGTTGCTAATAAAGCCTATACTGGCAGAACAGATGTGGTCATCTTTGCACCCATTCAACTGAGGAGAACACGACATGAAAATGAAGGATAGAAAGTTCTGAACCAAATATATAGCTAAACTTTCAGACCTATGTTGGAATTCCAAAAAATCAGGCACATGTAGACATATGTAAACTGAAACAATACATTATATCAAAACATTGCCTGTCAATCTCCTGCTCTACTTTGCCAGTGCAGAAACACGGTCACATGCTGTTAATGACTGCTTGGAAAAGCTACAGAACACAGTGCTTGTCTTGATATTTTTCTTGGGTTTTTATCATTTAAAAAACAAAAGAAAAGAAAAAGTTATTATTGACAGTGAACATGCAAAGGAGTATTTCCCTTGTAAGACTGATTAAGCAAGTGTAATTTTGTCTACTTTTTTCTGATATTACAATGGACCCATGGCAATTGCAGCAAAAAAATTAACTACAGGAGAAGTCTGGTGTATCTGTGAGACTCACAGAAATAAAAGTTATAACCCAAATTGTTGAATACTTATGATGAGTTTCAAAACACTGCAAAATTCTCTGGTCCAGTTTTGGAATATGAGCAGCATTTTAAGACATCTTTTTTCTATGGTCCTGACCAAAAAACTATGAATTTAAAAGAAACTTTTCCAGTTAATTCAGTGAGTTTTTGATGAGGCCCCCAGGTAAATTTGCTGTGTCAGTACAGTCAAATCACACAGTATCACATCTTAGAACAGTATCAGATATTTCAGAAAGCTGTTTTTAACTGAGTTCAGGAGCATGATAACTCAATTACTTGTGTAGGATTAAGTGGCTGTCCACCTCCTTGGACAATCTTTACTTTGTACTCTGAGCTATACTCAGGACAAGGGAATTTTTGTGCCTTCTAGTGTTTAGGCAAATAAAATTTTAACTTCATTACAGTATCTAGAAAAATGATATAAGAGCATAAAAGGTCACATAGAAGAAAGAAATGAAGATTAGCAAAGTCATGATGTATATAAATGCACCAAACTATTACATGCTACCTATCTCATGTTTGTTCTCCAGTTCTGGCCTTTCAAGGAAAGAACATGGACTAGCTCACTAATATAAATAACTAGAAAAAAGGTAATATTTAATTATTTCCCCAAATTTTTCATGTATTATTCAATTTATAGACAAAGTACAAAGTTACTCTGTAAATAAATTAATTAATTCATTAATTTCGCTAACCAGAAATTATAACAACGTTTATTCTGAAAAACAGAATATGAACTTTTACTTAACTATCTTGAAAAACTGAGCTCTGTTCATAAAATCTGAGCATCATCTGGGTGGCATAAAAGCTTTTTGATCAATTAAAATAAATCTGACATTAAGTAACATATGGGTGTGGGGTAATCTGCATTTTGATCAGTTGCAGAATGATGGAAAGGTTAACTGTAGGATTAATTCCAGACAGGACATCTGGGCAATACATTTGAATCTTCAGATCTGCATCTAGAACTTGCACAGATTTCATGTGGCTCATTTGATGCACCCACAATAAAGTGCTCATTTAGAAAATCACAATTCACAAATAAGGGACTTCAACACCAAATTATTAGAACCAATTCATGCCCACATAGCAACCAAACGATATTTAGATACCCACAGTGGTAAATACCAAGCATATAAAAGAAGCAGCCCATGAAGAATAATTTCTGTAGGACATAGATAAAATGCAAAGAACTCTTGGGAGTAATACAATGGAGTAAAGGTCAGCATAACAAGATCAGAAATAATTTTGTCTTGGTAAACATGAAGAGACCGAGCACTGACACACTTCAAAGTGTGTTTTCAGAGCTAGATTTTCCAATTCCTGTAACAGATCATTGACCAATTGAGCACCAATGAACTATCACACTGGGTGTTAAGCAGTATTCAGTGTTGAGCTGAAACTCTTCTGATTTGTCTTTAATAAAAACAGAGAACTACTTAAAGAAAGACATATGACTGCTGCCCTCTCTGGCCATAGGCAAGACTCAGGGCAGATGGAGAAACCACTTTAAGAGAGGAAGCCTTAGCAGGGGAGAAGATCTACAATAACAGAGGTGGCTCCTTTTGACAGGTCTTTCCCTCTACAAGAATCATGGGGTTTTTCACTCATCTTATTTCATAATGGCATAAACAATCTTACCTCGGCTCCTAAAGTGTGTTAGAGCAACACCTGCACAGAACTACTGCAGAAAACTGTCAGGCAATAAACTAGACTTCAAGCTGCAGATCCACACTGCAACCTCTCTTCAAATAAAATTTGCACTGTAGTCACTGTAATGGGTTTTTCCTAAAAAATTCTTGCAGGATGTAACTAATCTGAATATTTTCACAGAACATTCTTGAATGAGTGCATTATTACATTGACAGATCTGTTTGGAACATTAAATTCTTCTTTCTTGTAGTATTACATTAGTTTGGAGATTTTCTTTCAACTTCAGTGTTACTTTGAGTAAGGAATGCAATCTCTTCCTCAGTAATTTTTGGTAACAGAATGATAGTTCAATTTAAAGAGGTTGAAATATTTTACTTAAAATAATGACCAAGCTTTATTAACAGCATATTTTCAATGACTCCTGCAATTTTCCATTAAGTTTATTCAACCAAATTGAGTAGGAGATTATTTCTTTCTTTCTACTGAGTCACATAAAACTCCTTTGAAATGGCATGAGTAGAATAATTAATAAATTTTAATAATGGAAGGCATTGTACTAGGAAAAGATCATTATAGCACATTGTTACCCACTGCATCCCAGCTCTCCACTGTTTTGTAACTTTCATTCCTTACCTCTTTGTTGGCTCTGTCTGCTTGAACTAATGTTCCATTCAGGCACGGCTCTACGTAGTGGAGTTCTTCATTATACTACAGAGAGAAATACAAAGTATGATGAAAAATTTAATTAAAAGCTTGGAAGATACAAGTCAATTTAATGACTTAGAACTACAGTGAATGAAACATGCACAGAAAGCTAGAACGAAAAGATTTTGTTCATTTTTTAAAACTGGCTGTGGTATTTCTTTTCCTTTTACATGATTCTTAATTTTTCAGAGGTTTAAACTCCTAAAGGAGCATTGAATGGATGCCAAAACTCAGGTGGAATTAAGGGTACTATATGCAACTAGCTGGCAAAAATATCCCTCAAATTGAAATCTGGATAGTATTAAGAGATCATGTTTTGTACATCACAAACAGAACTCCCAATTCTTTACTATATATAAAAAAAGTCCTGACAAATATTTGTGGCACTGTGTAACATTTTAAAAGGTTAGTACTGGAACAACTATACCAAAAAAACCTGTAAGTTGAATCAGTCCTGTAAATGACTGACAATTTTCAAAATTTCAGTCCAGCAGAGTGGCTTATTACCCACAGTCATGAGTAAGTAACAGACCTTGAAGGAATTATCTGCTTTGCTCTCAAGGTGTAGGTAAGTTAGACAGCCCAGTCCTACAGTCAGAAGCATCCTAAGCATTAAAAACAATGAAGCCTAATCTGCAGTCAGTAGAACTTGAACACTAACTTGGTTGATTGAAATTTGGACTTGCTTAAATCTTTTAAACCTTTCAACACAGGTCATATTAATAAATCAGTACCTTCAACAAATCGTTGTCTAGATAGAGCCTTCACTTGATTCCTTCTCCCGCTAATTTATTCTACTTTAGAAATAGATAACAAGTTATCACAGATCAAATTGTGAGGCCTTTGCATCTAGGCTTTAGGTGGTTTCACCCTTCCATAAAGGATTAAGTGACTCAGAACACCCACAGTAAACAACACAAAAACAATCAGGGTAAACATTTCATCAGATTAATGTAAGCATTTTCTCCTTTCTTCCTCCACCTCAGTGGGAATAAGGAAAGCCCTATAATGAATGACTCACAACAAAAAGATGCTTAGACAGGGGTCTCTGTCACTGTGAATTCTCACTGTCTCTCTCTGCCTGTAGCTGCAAATTTGCTCTACTCCCTTCAATTTAACAGAACTGCTCTCTCTACACCACAGACCCCTGCAACCTGATCCACTTTGGACACCTGTCGTCACCATTCATTCCAGCAGTGCAGTACTCAACACATTCATCACCACATAATTACTTCTGCATAGGGAAGAGTATTTAATTTGAACTGCATGAAGTTATTCTTGAGGCACTCTGCCAGACTCAGTCCTCAGCTATAAGGGAATAAAAACCCAGAGAAACTTATTATTGCTGGATATACAGATGATTTATATCAGCATCAACATAGGAACTGTTTATATAGAAACAAGCAAAAATGCATGAAAGATATCTACACAATTTCTGCAGCAGATTTGCAAGCTTGCCTAATTATTTTATTGCTATCAATGTTATTTCAATATATGAGAGCATGTGGACTTTTCTATTGTTCCAAAGGTAACACAAAATACAAGGCAAAAGCTTCCAGAACAGTTTAGAGTCACTGCGAGTGTCCCATGTGCATCTCAGTCTCATAACAGTTTATTGATCTGATAAGTGTTGTACTTTCCCCTGTAGTTTCTTCAGACTGCTTTCCACCTGAGAGTCATTGCAAAATAATAATGCCAAATCTACACAGCATCTCTTATTATAGCACAAAGTCAAGACCCTACTCCTTTCTATTTTAAAAAATAAAATACTGAAAATCTGTACCAGACTTTGGTACACCAACCCCTACTCCCAAGGATTTTCCTGTTCATACCCAGGTTTTTCTCAATATGTTCTTTAGTCAAGATACTTTCCAGTTAAGTTTGTTCTTAGCTTGATTTCTGTAGCTGTCATTGGAAACTGCACGAGCACACACCCCTGTCTTTATATCACAGCAGGCACAGTGTCTGCAACTGGCCAACGTGCAACAAAATGCTAAAGTCTACCTGTCTCAGACTATGGCTCAAACACCTGTGTGTAAGTAAACTCAAGGTTTCCTACTGTTGCAGTACCACCACAATGTTTTTTTTAAAGGTCTATCACCACCAGCAAATAGATGAAACAACTTCCTGCTCTATCAGACCTTGCATCTAAATAGCTGTAATTTCTGTCCACTAGATTTCTATAAGATTTAACTGCTATTTTGAGTAACTCATGCCATTAGGCTATTCAGAGACTGCAGCTGCACCACAGCGCAGAGAGACTCCCAGTAGTTTCCCACTAAGCCTTCAGTGCTACACAGTTGTGCAGGATAAAGGATGTTCACGCTTTCACAGAGGTCATGCTTCAAGTGCCTTCACCTTTTGAAGCAACCTGCTTCAAAAAAGGGTAATTAAAAGTGTTCATTCTCACATAGAGCAAAATTGCATAGAAAATCTTTACTAATTGGTACACTTTCTAATCATTTTTTAAAATCTCAAATATAAAGAGATGGAAAAATTCACTGGATACAATTATTTCAGTTCCTAATGAAATTCCTAAAAGAGCATCTGCCTAAGTCCATGAAAACCGGAATTGTGATGTAACATGTGAAAGCATTCAAGCATAAATTCAAGCATTAAATTTGCATATCCACTTGATGAGATCCTCAGTACAACTGTCACCTTCTAGTAAAACACCTAACTGCTGCTTCATAGCATTTCTTTGATTTCTTTGCCCTTGTCCTAGGGTGTTTTACAGTGATATTGGTGATGCCTTTCTTTTAACTGTGCCAGGTCCTTAAAGTGCAAAAGTGAAGAAATTCTCCCCTCCTCCATGTCCCCACTACCTCATCAGTAATTTGGACTTAGTCCTGCAGTTTTTCAGACATTTAAAATTTTGTATTTAGTGAAATAACTTCGTGATCTGATCAACAACTGCTGACTTCACCAGCACTGCCCAGTATAGACGTATTGTTAATTTACCTCAGTGAAAGCCTGCGTTTGGTTTTTAAAGAGTTCTTGCATTACAATGTTTTCTCACATTTCCTAGTGTTACACAGTCCCATTCCTCCATACCCTGACATGTGACAGCTTTGCATGTGATAGTTGGGACAGCTGGGAGATCTGATGGTGAACAATAGCTGGGAATAGCCTGTGTTTTGCTGAGGGAAGGGAGGTAAAAATTAATTACCTTCCCTTCTGAGCTCCTCTTTGAAAACCTTGGTCTGCTGCTGTAATTTAAATATGTAATTACATTGATATTTATTATTTTATTTACATAGTTATAGTTATCTGTTTTATTAGTTCACATTATTTTGTCCCTCTACTTATTTCTTTGCACAACAGGCATAAAAATGTAAGTGGGCTAAAATGTGGACTTAGAGAAACCATGCAGTTATTTAGAGAGCTGCTGGCCTACACTATATAACAAAATACTATTCATATTCTGAAAACGAGATATATATGGCTTTAGCACACCTACACAAGTAGTATACGTTTTCCATAGCATTTGCCAAATTTCTTCTTTGTCATATTTAAGCTGCCTGGAGCAAGGTCCACAGAAATAAATTAAATTCACATTTTATTGTGCAACAATATGCAGATAAAAGATTCCACATTATATTAAAGCATACTCAGATATTCAATTCAGCCCAGCCTAAGAAGTCAATACAGAAAAGGAACCAAAGGAATTGATGTTCCCATGGTTTACTGTGCCCAACAAGTGGCACACAAGCACAACCCACTGCTCGGAGACTTCTTATGGAGGTTCATTTTGGCTGCCTCTCTTTGCCAGCCTGCTCACACATCAGCTCTACAGAATCTGATTATTCAGGCAGGCTGAAAAGTAAATTTATCCATGCTCTATTCTGTAGGTATAAAAAAATAAAAAAAAAGGAGACTATACTGGAAAATTCTACATATCAATACAGGGAGCTATACCACTGTGCTTTGAATTAAATACTTTTATCCTAATCAATTTTGCTAAAAGGGTGTGTCTAAAGCAGTAAAATTAATTTAACATTCTTGGCTCCATTAATATTTTGCTAATTCCATGTAGAGTTTGTATAAAAGCATTTTAGAAATTTCTGCATTTGACAAAATTAGTACTCGTTTTATGATAATGTTGTTAATTTAATGCTTGACTTGGAATTGTACTTCAAAGTGAATTGGAAAAATATGCCTTTTCTCTTATTGTTGCAGATATCTGGTTCATGCACCAGTGAACTGACCTTAAATTTTAACACAGGCAGCACAAAATCGCTCTTGTATTTCAACAATTTTTTTCGCAATTCAATCATCTAGTCCATCAATTTCAAACGGATATTGCAACAAGCTAACCATGAAAGCTAAAACCATCTCTAACATTACCCTTTTATGTTTATTCTCTGGAAAGACCTGCACTGAATTCTGCTTTCTGATATATAAATATGTATAGATATATAGGTATACAGAAATACATGCCTGTATTCGTTCTGTTAATCACTGTGCATAATAAAGCCATCCTGACAGTCACGGTCATTCAGGCTCAAAATTTTGCTTTATCTAAGTACACTCAGTACACACAGTTTGTCCAGATTTTCCACATTAATAAAGCTCTTATTCCACCTCAAATTTTGGTCTGGGGAGAGAAGGAAGTACTTGGCCATTTGTCTGAGACTTCCAGATGCCCAGGAGTCCTCACAGAGCAACAATTTGGAGTGGCCTTTCAGAGCAGTCGGTCTGAGCCAGGATCAGCCGTGTGCTGTGTGAAGGTTCAGTCTCCACCATCTGGGCACAGCAGATCTATTTTTGCACACACTGCACAGCTGGACAGCTCTGGAGACAGAAGTTTGCTGTACGAGCACAGATCTGCGTCACAAAGGGGATTTCTTAGACTGACATATGTGTATCTTACCTGCAAATGAAACTGCTGTCACATCAACAGGCTGCGTCTGAATTACAAAGAGTAAGATATAATCTTACTTAAACATTTGTCTATAGATAAAAGCTGTAAGGGATTTTCAGTGCTTTCACACCAAGCAGCCTCTTGTGTGGGCTTTGTTGTCTCATGTTTTGATCACTGAAACCTCCTCCGCTCTTGACAAATTTCATTTGCCCTGCTGGCACTTGGTCAAAGCAGTGCTTCAGAAGTAATTTCTGCAGATAATGCAGACCTCAGTGACCGGCTTTACCGTGTCCCCTCGCTCTGTCTTTCACACACCACATTTTGAAAGCAGTTCATGGTTCAGCCCCAGCCTACCCGTGCCATTCCTCAATGAAAGGCCCACTCCCTTCTTCACAGCACAGGTCTCTCTTGCTAGTTTGTCACATTTTCAAGAAAACAAATTTTGTTGTTCCAAATTTTCATGGTTTTTTTGCCCTGTGGGACAGCAAGACAAAGCTGGTTCAGGGGAGGTTTAATTTATATACCAGGGAAAGATTTTTCACCCAGAAGGTGTTTGAAGACTGGAAGAGGTTCCCCAGGGCAGTGGTCACAACACCAAGCCTGACAGAGTTCAAGGAATGTTTGGACAACATTCTCAGGCACATGGTGGGATTCTTGTCGTGGCCTGTGCAGGGCCAAGAGTTGGACTTGATGATGCCGATGGATCCTTTCTAACTCAGCATGTTCTATGACTCTATGTCTTAGTACAAAACAACTCCCCACAAACACTTCCTGCAGGAGAACACCAAGGCAACAGGGACAGCACTTTACCCTCTCACTGCCACTCCTGTCATGCTCTCCTTGTTCTCCCTGCATTTCTGTGGTACCTCTTTCAATGCAGTGAATACCTTCAGGTTCACATTTGCACAACAATGTCCTAATGAAAGCAAACAGCTGTGCTGGTAAGAATAAAAACACATCCTCCATTGTTATTTCTACTTATTTAAACAAACACACACATATCCATCCTAAAAGAGGTTCTAGAGAGGAGAGAACCTACAGGGGAAAAAATTACCTCAGACAAATACTGTAATTAGCACAGTAATCCAGTTTCTTCCTAAAAATTCAGAATTTCTTATACTAGCCAAGCACTGCAGGAGGGCTTCAGAGCCCCCACACAGGCAGCACCTGGAAGGAGCCATCAGCAGCTGGAAACATCTGGAAACACAGCTGGGAAAATGTCATGGTGAAAGGGGTGTGCTGCTGGACACCAGGGGCTGCAGGTGACCCACGCCAGGGTGAGGTCACCACTGAGGGAGCCAGGCTGAGCTGGGGACACCCCTGAGGGACTGTGGCCATGGGTGACCCGGGCTGAAGGGGACAACAACGAGGGACAGTGAGGAGGGATAGTGAGAAGCTGCAAAGACAGAATTGCTGCTGGAAACCAACCCTTGGCTGAGAGAGGAGCGACTGGAAGGGCAGCAAAAGTGCTGGGACCAGCCCCGGGGAGGTGCTGGGAACAAGTTCTGCCTGGGAAACAGGGAGGAATGGCTCAGGTGAGTGATTCTTTCCTTTTCTCAACACTAAATCAGTGATCAGAAGCTTGTGTAATTTGGCAAAAAGTTATGACAAAAATTCTGTGACTCCGTGCTGTTTTACCCTCAACTCGGTTCATTTTCAAATGAACTTTAAATTGACAATTAGCTTTTTCATAAAGTATTTGCACAGTATTTCCGCTGTACTACTTAGGCAAAATCATTATTTTGGATTCAAGCTATGTATGTTTTTACATTTTTTGTTATAGATGAGCCCTTTGATTTTCCCAAAGTAAAATTTTCACTTAAAAAGCCAACTTCTCTTTTTGTTTCCTACGTAATTCACAGTGACTGTTGCAACTACTGAAAAACAGAGATTATACACCAAAAATTGGCTGGTCAGGCATCTTAGTAATTACTCCAGTTGAAACATTCTTTCAACTTACAGAAGTTATTTAGATTACAGTTAATCACATTTTTTTTAAGGACAGTAAAACTTTTTTTGATACAGTATGTAATTATATCTTTGTACAACATGAGTTTCTGCTAATTATGAAATTATCATGCAAGGAGATTAATATGAAAGATAGTCTGAACTGCTTGCCATGCGTTTAAAATACAGTATATATACATATATTTCATGCACAAAAACTTCATTTTCTATACAATCAGTGATTTGCACTCGTGTCTCTGGGGTCATTTAATTTAGAACACAAAGGACACTTCTCTTGTAGCAAAAAAAAGGCCAAAATCTTCCTTATAGTCAAGAAGTTGAAGACATTTACACACGGGAGAAAGCCATTTATTTATAAAGGATTAGCAAGAGAATATCAGCAAAAGAATATTTATGTAACAACCAATTCCTCCTCCCTTTCTTCCCCTGCAAATCATAGTTCTGATGTCAGTTTTGGACTTGTTGAGGTCATCCTTAGCCACAAGATTAATCCCATTACTCTCAAGTATAGTAAAACCAGCCTCTTGTCACAGCTTTAAAATTTGTACCATGGAAAACTCACTACCATACACAAGAGGAGCCCTGATGATCTGATTTCTCACTGTTAGCAAACACCAGCAACCCCTCTACACAACTTACACATACATAGATTTCAGATCCCCACCAAGGGAAACATGAACACTAAGGAGTTATGTCAGCACTGTGAGGAGATATGTCTTGCATGCCATGCAAGTCTCAGCAAAAGCTAAAACCTGAATGTATTAATTCTTACATTTTAACCATTTTGCAATTTGCACTGTATCGCAGAAGCTGAGAGGAAAAGGCAGGGGGAAGGCAGACACACCCCAAAGTTAAAAGTTAAGATAATTTAGAAAGTTCAAGCAAACTAAAAAAAAACCACATTACTATTCTTAGCAACACCAGAATGAAGACTACTTGTTTAAGGGGTTTCAAATTGCAAGTCATAGACAAACAGTCTGAAATCTCTGACACTTTAAGAATCTTGCACTGAAAAATAAAGTGTCTGTTCGGTGGGTTCAGATGTCATCTTATCCATCACCTGTCTGCAACGTTTTTAAAGTGGCTCATGTGAAGTAAAACATGACAGATAGCAAGAAATTATGGAAGAAAAATAATAATAAAAAGAAATAAATCTTGAGTCACTCACGGCGATTATATTGAAGAAGTCATCATCTCCAAGGGTATCCAAAATAGATGAAACTGTCTGTTTTGCAATAGTCAAGCGAAGCCCTTTCATACTGCCACTGACATCCACTAAAATTACCACATCTTTTGGAGAAGTTGCTGCCTGTATGTACCTGAGACGAAAGAGAAAACTTCTTTGAAATACAGAATTTTTCATCCTTTCAAATTTCTTAAACACTGGTAGTCATCTATTGCCTACCACTTTCTGTTTCTGCAGTCAAATGCAATGACTCCATTCTCATCAGGTTCCCATTTAATTCCTGTTTAAAAAAAAAATAGAGAATAAAATATTAAATTGCATTTTCACAATACCTGTTCAGAATGTACCTATGATATTGGGGCTGAGTAGCAGTTAATGGGGCTTCATACTTTAATCTAACAGGCAGTGCCATTATAACATAGGAAATACTGCAGGGGAAAAAAGTTAACAAAATAGGAAAACTGAAATAATTTTTTCCCCTCACTCCTTTCACTGCTAGGTGGAAACCTCTTCAGGCCTACTATGTCCACTTTACTATTTTCACAAAACTTTTGTCATACTTGGTCTGGTGCTGGCAAGCTTTATCATATCTGGCAAAGTCCCTTCCAAACCCTGAGCACTTCCTACCCACGGCTGCCTCCAGCAGTTCCCGTTACACTACCTGCTTCACCCACAGGTCACACTGTGAATTTTCACTCGCATCACTATGAAGAGATAATATCTCCTGGTTGTGGGTCAGAAGAAATACGATAAAAATATCTCGAAGAGAAAAAAAATCACAGGGGAATTCTTCCTGCTTTTTACACTCATTTTCTACCACAAAACAAGAAACAGCCTTGAAAATAAGGACTAATATTTGAAATATCGTGGAGCTTGGGAACTGAAATATGACCTAAAACTAGCACAGATGTAGCAGCCATTACACTCAGCCACTTTCAGACATGCAAGTTTATAGTAAACTTGCTTAAACTTAAGACTTAGAAAAACATGGGTTGCTAATTCATCAGCCAAAGGAACAATACCCACTATGAGCCTGATTCAAAGTTACAGAACCTGAGAATCAGTTTATTTAACTTCATCGTTTATTATAATGCGGTAAATTTAATATAGGATTAAACATAAAACTTAAATAGGCAGCAATAGATGTTTTAACCTATTTCTATAGAAATAATACAAGTGATGTGATTGTATCTAATTACAGCTGGTGTGAAAATAAACTTTAAAACAGGTTTTTAAAATCTTTAGATGAAAACATGCCAGGTTAAGTGGAAGTTTAAGAAGAGAACAACAAGTTATAATGAAGTCTTACTGTGTGCATAAATAGAGCCTATAATTTAAGCTTGGTACTATATGAAGGGCCTAATCCTTTTGCCCTCTTTCCTCACAGTCTGTTTAAAAGTTGTTTTTCACATGTGTGTATATGTCTGAATAGAATTTTTTATGAGTACATGAGTTATCATGAGGGCTTCACCTCCAAGTGGAAATTGGTAGAAAAACTGCAAAATTTTTAAAATGTTGATTGGAAATCTCTCTGAGAACTAGATGAAGTGAAACCAAACCTGCAAGTATCCGTAGCACTCAGGATTTGTGACAACACTGAATGCAGCCTTTACTGTATTTTAAGAACTTCTGTTCTTCCTACCTGGATATTGTCTGAAAAATCCTTTTGCACTTCCAAAGTACTGCCAGATGAGAGAAGGGTCACGATCAAAGTTATCAACAAAAACCTTATTTAAAGATTCTGACCAATAGACTCCATTTACAATAGCTGGATCTGGAAAAAAAAAAAAAAAACGAAAAAAAACACACACACACAATTAAAAGTGATTTTATCTAAGGAGAATCCCATGAACTCAATCATGTTCAGCTTATTCAACACCCAGAAATCTATCGACTGAAAACTGTCATAGAACATTTTTAGTTTCCTTTGTCAAATAAGTGATCCAAAATAAATGATTCACCTAAATAAAAGATGTATGGCTAAAATAGAGCAGAGACACCTGGTACAACTTTTTAGATAAGTTAAAATTGTTCTTTAGAGCATCTATCTTGAACCACCACATTGCTCGTTCAGGAGAACATAAATAAATCAATCTAATTCAGATTATTTACTCAATGCACCTTTCCTAAATCCATGGACTGTCTCATGGCAACAGTTCATTTTTTTTTAACCATTCATTTTGGTAAAGCTTGGAAGTTTTCATGTTGGAACAAAAAGTGAAATACCTTTTATTTGGCACTTGAATTATGATATGCAGAAAAACACAACATCTCATGACAAATACCACTACTTGTTACTTGGAAAACTTTGAACCCACATTCTACAACAATTACCCAATTCATTTTTATTCCCATAGAAAGAGAACTACAAAACAAATCCTTGATGTTGAAACTGTTCTATTTAAGACATCCCCATCTATCAATCCCTAAAACCCCAGGCTGGTCAAGTATGTTTTTGGGCTGCAGAATTGGTTCAATAGTGGGAAATGAGAAATCAATGAACACATCTTAGAAAGTTACTGGATTTCAAACCGTGAATTTTGAAAGATGAGAAACAATTAAGATACAGGATATTCCCAGTTCAGTCTTATGTGAAGTCAGCAGAATAGAAAGGAAAAAACAGAACTGAAATCACAGATGTATTATTTAATTTGCAAAAGTGTGCATACATGAATACACAGTAACATTTTCTCAAGCATTTGAAATAAAGCAGCCATTAGCTTGCAAAATAATGCTGCTGTACTGATTTCAGAAGACTGCTTCAAATGTGATTTTAATGGAGTGGAAAAAAGGCAAATTGTTATCTTCCCTTGCATTCATCAAGAAAAACAGCAGCAAAAGGGAAATGTCTCAGCTACACAACTTTGCATGTTGCTTTCACCTAAATATTTAAGTTTATATAGATGAAATGCTGAAAAAGCAAGGTCAACAAAACAGATGTTGTTTTTAAAACATGTGGAGTGGAGTTACTTGTTTCTCTAGAGGATGAAATATACACTTAAAATCTGCCCAACCAGACACATATCGAACAAACTGATGTCACTGGTCCAAGGGCACTACTTCAGTTCTTCCTAGCTGGCAAAATCCATTGTCCAACTGGTAAAATCCACTATTTCCCAGTCTGTAGCTGCCCCAGTTACGAGTTGTGACCAAAATTGTTGACAAATCAACTCTCAAGACTGAGATCTATCATCAGTTTGTGAAAATATGCTCCTATTTCAGCACTACAAAATATCAGCCCATTCTTCAGCATTTAGACATTACCTGAGACGTGAAGCACTAAAATGAGAATACTGTTCCTCAGCCCACAGGAGCTCCCCAGTACCAGCTCAAACACTGATGTTCTAATTCTGTTCCTATACTTCATTTCTAATGGAATATCCAAATCACTAAAAATTGCAGTGGCACTGTTGACTCAGCATCACCATCCTGAGATAAGGGGATAAGTTTAATTCATCTTTGAAAAGGGCAGCCAAGTTCAGAGGGTTGGTTTTGGGTTTTGTTCTTTTACTTTTCCTGGTATTGCTAGAAAAGTCTGTTTAGAGGAAAAGAGAAGGAATCATTTCTCAAGCCTCTAGAGAGCTATAAGCTTTTTATATGCCCTTCAGTCATCAGGATTAGGGAAAAGCCAAACAAATCAAACTGAATAATTCTATATTAATTTATATTTCAAATAAACTGCAGTGCTTCTTAGCAACTTATGTTTGGATCTCATTCCAAGACTGCACATTATACCTTAGCATTTTACAGTTTTATCAATTCACTGTATGTCTCCTCTCCTGGATTCCTCAGAGCCTAATTTTTAATGTCCTTTCATAATGAATCTCTGCTGTAATGCCACTCATGTGAGCAGAACCCTCTACCTCCCAACCCAATGACAATTTTCTTTGAATTCTATGTACATTCCAGTTCCATAACGTCGTGGAAAACTTTAGTCTTTCACCTCTTAAGTTCTGAATTGAAGTTCTTCCAGTAGCATATAAAAAATAGATTTGTATATAAAAAATACAAATATAAATCACTTTTTAAAAATCATACTGAAATACCCATGGATATTTTGGATTACTTTTTTTAGACCATCTGTGAAGAGCCACTTAACATGTTTATATATCTGTATTACAGATTAGAAAGCTCCATGGAAATAAAATCAGGAAATTTTCCCTGAACGAGATTGGCAGAGTCTATATTCTGCATTAGGCTGACAACATTAATCATCCAACTGCTGATCACTCTAAACATTAATCCAGTGACTCTGAAACTAAGAGGTTGGGGTTTTTTTAGCTGAAAGGAGCATAAAGCAGGCATTTTAAATAAGAGGGCACAATTAAAATGTGACCTATGCTCACTGTGTTCCTTCAAAACAAAAGCTGGTGACCATTCACTGCCTTCCCACACCCTGCATGTCTGTTATGCTGGCTGTTCTTTTTGCAATATATCAAGTTATGTTTTGTGCATCAACCACATTAATAAAAAAAGCAAACAGGGCTACAATCAGTTTGGTCCTTGGAATACAAGGAAAAGTGGTGTAGGGGAAAAATGTGGCCACAGTACAAAACAGCAGACCTGGAAATCATGAGTCTGTACTGGCTGCTGTACTTCAGGCAGAAGGATTTCAAACTGGAGCTCTTTGTTCTGAACTTTTTAATTCTCCTGTGTGGGTGCATCTCTGTCCACATGCACCATCCCAAACACAACTGAGTTTCTGACCATATGTCCTCATTAAAATTTTACACTCTCATCATCTAATAACCTGTATGTTAAACTTGTTGTTCTGGGCAATTTCCAATTTTAGTAATTACACTAAATTGTTTAAATTCCCCCAGTACTTCATTTATAAACAGTATTCTTAATTTTTCAATTACTGGTGAACGTCATCTGCATCCCCCAGATAGTTAAATGTCAATAGTGGTAAATTAATCCTTGTGAATATTCAGAAATTTGGTGAGGGAGAAAAAAAAATAAAAGGTAAAGCTTAATATAAATGCAAAATCATTCATGTGATGCTATGGGGCTCAAAGATAATAAATGTAAATAGCTTTCACCACAGTTCTTGAAAAATAATTTCTTCTTTTGCTTCCTGGTAGATGATATATAATTAAAATATTCCCTTTCTCTTGTTTTTTAGATGATCTGGCTTGCAATTATATGGGATTTTGCTCCACCATTGTTTGTGTAGCTGTTACGTGGTTTTGCTGACATCTAACATAAAACCGACCTCCAGAAAAATAGGTACAGTGACAGGAAACTGAAACAAGATTGCCAAAGACCAGCACAAATGCATGCAGCAATTAAGTGGCTGTCATAGCTCCTGCTGGCCCGAAAAGGGCTGAAGTCTCAACAAAGGCAAGGAAGGTGCACAGATGAAAAGATGTGGAACAGCCAAAGGTAATTAATTTTTTTTTTATTATTTTTCACAGAATCCATCAAAGTACCTAGAGTATGCTAAGTTTAGGGAACAAATACCTACACAAACCATTTTGCATTCTAAATATTGCAGCAAGTTTTACAGAAAATAAGTGAAACCACCAGAGAGCTCAGTAACTACAAAGAAAGTGTGGAATACTTCTCTTTCTTACCATATTCTGCTTTATTATCAAGAAAAGAACAGTTACTAATGATCCTTAGTCTTTTCCCCCTATTCTATTACTTTTGCAATATAATCATTACTTTCTCCTGGAAAGCTGTCAAAGACGCTGGCATTGAAAATGATCTTCCCTCCTGTAATATCTGACAGCCTCGAGGGCAGCTCAAAAGTGCAGAGCAGCTCTGTCATACCATGAAGCAATACAAGCACAGCCTACGGGTCCAAGCACCAGAATAGGAATGCAAAATCCAGCACTCTTCTGGCTCAGAGATAGCGACAATATTAGCTTAGTTTTTATGGCATTGACAACATATTTAGTCTGGTCATATTTTAAAGAATAACAAAATCACATACTTTGCTGGGACATATACCAACAATCTAATGATTACACCACTCAACACTAATATGAATGTTTTTCAGGGTGGTCCAGCATATTCAAGAGCTGGGGCTGGTTGCCAATTTTGGCAACTGCCTTCACTTTTTTCTCTCTCTTCCCCTCTCTCTGGCTCCAGGGTAATGTGGATGCATCAGCTCACAGATCAAAGCATCTGGCCATCTGTAGACATAAAAGAAGGTGTTTGTCCACTTTGCTTCATGTGCCTGGAACTGTTCACCAGTGTGAGAAATCACATTCCCTCCTTGCAAGAATATGGGATGGTAAAGACTTCAAGAACGTGACTGTATAAAGGCATAGCAGTAGGCATTCAGTGCCTTCATCTTCCAACATTTCCCTAATAACTTTACCCTTCTCCTTTGAAGTGGCAGCAGAAGAACTGGAGTATGGCCAGATGTGTTTATTTTTACGCTGAGTTTCATGAGTGCATTTGGGTGATGCTTTGTATTGTTTTATGGTGTGGGGGGAATAGTGTTCTTTTCTGGGTTGTGGGGCTTTTTTGTCTTTTTTTTTTTTTTTTGGATGAACACAATAGACTGAGATTCAACTTTAGTTCATTTGAAAGCCAGAATTACAGCTGCACACTCCTCACTAAGAGCACTCTGGGATAGAGATTCATTTCTGTCTCCTAAAGGCTTGCCATCTTGTTAGTTATAGAAAATGTCCCACAGCAAATCAGTGAAGATTTGAGCCCACGTCACCCATTTGGTACTGGCCTGGCTGAACATTCCTTAACTTCTTAGACATAACAGCTAAAATCAACCAGTGTGTGGGCTGACCAGTGGGCAGGTTAGAGCAAAGCTCTGGAAACAGCGTAAAGGCACCATCTATAAAAACAGAATATTACCTTCTGTTTTAAATTAAAGGAGAAACTCAGAGCAGAAGTCAAGAGCATCCCAGGACAAATTAGAAAGATGCTGCTTTAACAGAGCTGTTGTCCCAGCAGCCAGGTATACGGGGCAGTCAGACCTGTCTCCAGAATGCTCTAAACAAATGGGACTGCCCCTCCCCAGCAAATGCCTTGAGCTGAGAGCTGAAGTCAAAACCCAGTAATCCTGACTAAATTAATTCACTTTACTGCAGATAGCAGGATATTTCTGTATTTTCAGCGAAAGATACTCATTTCCACACTTCTATATGATACAAATTGAGGACTGTGAAACATAGAAGGACAGCAAGGAAATACCACACCACAGAACTCTAAGATGCCAGGGTATGACTGAGAGAAAGGGTGAACAAAATGAAAAACCATTGATAGAAATGCCTTTCCAAGTGAAAAAGAGAAAACAAACTCTGAGAACATAGGAATTAAGCAAATTGAACAGAGGCCTTACATCTACTGCATTTCCATCACAGAAACAAAATTAGCCATGAATACTGCAAAAAAAAGGAGCCAGTTCTGACATACGGCAAGGAGAAATTTCTGCACAGTTTGATGGAAGAGTAACAATCAGCAGCCAGGAAATTCAAACCTCTGGCAAGTGGCAGAGCGGGAAAAGTGTCACAACGAGCAACAGAGGAAGCCAGTGGAACACACTGCAAATTAGGGGAAAAGAAAACAAATGTGACTGCTGCTAAACCCAGCCAACTGTGCTGTAAAATGTTTAAGGCACTACGTACCAAAAGGGACAATTTTATCAGAGCTGTTGTCAAAGTGATGTATGACAAAGGCAAGGCACAGTCTTGGAAATAAAAGTCATCCTTACAGAAATTTCTCAGGGACAGATCTGTCCACCAGTCTTTACAAAAGCTGTTTGAAACACAAGACTATGCAAACCTGTTGACTGGAATTTCACCATTAATGTCTGATCCCTGTTGCACAGATATTCAGAGTCAAGGAGTTACAGAAGCAGGTTGACTTAATTGCGCAGCACAGTGCAGTTGGGAACAACAAATAATGCTTTGAAGGAGGTTCTAAAGTCATCCTGTGTCTATGAACACATCATGCCTCTTGCAAACAGCAAATGGAGGTATGAGAACATTTAGGGAAAATGTTTTAGCAGGTAAAATGCATCACAGTTGTACTGGGCTATAATAAATTAAACCTGTACTGCTCCATTCCTGGGAGCATCAGCACAGTATGAACGTGCAAGTATTGGATATAATGGGACACTTATCTACTTCTGTGGCAAGTCACCCTCTCTTATCCTCTCAAATTAAGACCCTTACTTCTCTTGTGATTTTATAATCCTTGCACAAAAGACTGCTTGCAAAATTTGAGTAAAATGGAAGTTTTACTCATATGTTCAGCTGGTTCTAAAGCCTCTGAAGATAGCATTAAAAACATTGAGCAGATGTACAAATGTACTTGGGATGAGTACATTACAAAATCCATTATGTATTCTTAAACACTATTTGCTCCTTCAGGAATGTGCCAAATAAAAGCTGCAAGACAACTAAATAAACAAAGTATAGTGTGAAAATGTCTTTGTAAGTTTTTAGCCAAACAGTATTTTGAAACAGTTTATATTCTAGCCAAGCATACTAATGCTCAACAAGAAAAGCAAGCCGCCTTTTCTCCTCTTCACATGACACATACCCAAGAAAAATCAAAGGGTCTGTGTTATGCAGCAGCATGGAGAAACAAATTATTACAGTGTTCTAAAACAGTAGACAAAAATGTATAACAGTAGACAAAATGTGTCTTTAGATAAACTACTACACTTTGTCAAATGTCAATCTTCCCCACTACATAGTAAACTTACAGTTGTTACTTTGCCAGACAACCATTTAATTAATGCCTATTCACTCCAAAAGGTTTCCAGAAATCCAGGATTATTGTCACTTTCTCGTCCTTAAAAGCGACAAGGAAGTAGAGAGGGCATCATGATTGACAGAGGTACATCAGATCAAAAAGCCTCTTAATATTTTACTTGAGAGAGTGTTCAGTAACAAACATTCACTGGCCCGCATTTGTCAAAAGGCAAAGCCCAGCTCTGAGTAACTAAGCAACAGCTGCTGGATCCGGAGTGGGAGAGAGCAGGGCTTTCTAGAGGAAATACTTCACGTTTCCATGTAGCCTGGATCTGACATTGAGTTGCCATGGTGATAAGGATGTATCAGAAACACACAGATTAGATCCACAGCCAGAGACAGACTAGAACACAGCAAAAATAAAGCACAGAACACATCTTGCGTGGCGATGCCAACATTTCCAAAAGGCTTGCTGTTAAAGACAGAGGCTTGAGAGGAAAAGAAAAATTTTAAAAAAAATCTGTGACGCTAAAGCCCTTTTCAAGAACAAAGCAGCAGCCTGAGTAAACTCTGGCAATCAGATTTGAGGCAGAATTTAAGCAAAACCAGATGGAAGAAGCAGAGAAGTCTGTGCATCTCTGTCCAACAGGCAACAAGAGTTAAAACAAAGAAATATGGGAAGATAGGACATTCTCTGCAACCTTGATTAAATCAGTTGGACTAAGAAAGCTCCTTTTAAATTAAACAATGTCCAATGTTAGGAAGACAGTGCAAACCCTGTCCTAAAGATCTTAAAATGTGAAGACAAATAATCCAGGGGAATGATTTCAAAATATAAATATAGTGGTCCAGGAGAGTATGTAACCATGAGCATTTAAATAATAACTCCAGGATGTTGAATTTTCAGAAGCAAAGTCCATAAAATCATATACAACAGCGACAGACAATATTTTATTTCTTAGTTTCACACCTTACAGGAAAATGATTTTGCACATGTGCTAGCTGCAGATTATAATCTTTCTGCACCACTTGAGAAATGTTTTTTTTGGTTCTAATATTCTAGAAAATAGGTAATCTCGATTTTGGCAGCAGGTTGGAAGGCATTGATAGGAAAGTATGACTGAATGATATTCATATCTCTTTTTAAGTATCAAATTGAAAAATCCTCACTTAATCAAAAAATGGTTGTGGTTCATCACATTTCAATATCTCTTAGAGAAGGCTCTATTACATGCAGCAGATTTTTTTTCCTGTGCAAGCAAAACTTTTTATTAGAGTCTGCATTTATTGACTTGTAGTGCATAAACTCATTTTTTAACATGCAGTGAGCATCATGCAATGGAAATGCCATTTGACACAGGTAATATTCTTTACCAGTCTCTAAACTGTTCAAGCAAAACTTAATATTTGTGAAGTCTAAGTCCAAGATCTCCTTCTGCAATGTTTTCAGCATTCAAGAAGAAAATAAGGTAAGCAGAAAAGCATAGGCTACACCTGATGTCTTTTGTTCTAAAGACATTGAGTTCAGAATTATTCAAAGTTGTATTCCATTCATGTTGTTGGTAAATAATTATAAAAGTATTGGTGATTATAAAGGTAGAAAGAGATGAAGGATGGAAACAATTGTAAGAAAATATCTTGCAATAGAACAAGAGAGAAAGGTTTTAAATTAAAAGATAATGGGTTCAGACTAGGTACAAGGAAGAAATTTTTTACAAAGTTGGTGAGGCACTGGAACAGGTTACTCAGAGTTGGTTGATGTCTCCTCCCTGGAAACATTCCAGGCCAGGCTCTGAGCACCCTGATCTAGGTGAAGCTGTCCCAGCTCATTGCAGGGGAATTAGAGTAGATGACCTTTAAAGGTCACTTCCAACCCAAACTACTCCACAATCTACAATCCACAAAACAATAAAAGAGCACAAAGTAATTGATTGCCAACTTCCCACAGCAGTAATAACAATAATCCTAAAGAGAGCTTTTAAACAAAGGTTTAAGTCACATGATGAAGTCTGTACTTTCAACAGCCAGTGAAATGATAGATGACAGAGACAAAGAGAGGCACAAAAGACAGTGCACATGCACTGCAAAGAATCATGTCATGAGCAAAGCTATAAGATAAAGAGATAAAGCCTCTTTCTGCAACACAGTATTGCAACCTTGTAAAAAGTCCCATGGAAAGGAATTGAATTGTGAAAATGAGAGCAATGATAAGAATTGAATTTAAATCCATAGGAAAACATTTATAGTCATCTTGTCTTCAAAATACGTGAAGTCCAAATATACCTTAAGAGCTATAAGATAATTTTTAATCACTTTTTTTATAAATCCATATTTAGCCAGAGTGATCACAGTTACATAGTCAAAATGGTTGTTAATATTTGAACGCATTCCAAATCCATTGAAAGGGAATTAGCATTAGTGTAGTATTAATTTAAGGAAAAATTAATTTCTATTATTAGTAATGAAGACTTATTTATCTTTTTATTTATTATTGAACTTTAAAATGTATTTTACAGTCCCAAACCAGTTTTTACAAACATGGATTTTTTTCAGCTTGATTTACACAGTTTGAGACTCTCAGCAACATATTGTGTGCCTTATGTTTGTTAGTTGAGTTGACATAAACCATATCTCCTGTTGACAGAAATGCTTGAAAATATACAGGGACTTCAGCATCCATCACTGAAAAACTCTGCAGTTATGGAAAGCACTGATAAAATTGCTTCCTGTACTTCAAAAACTCCAGAACAGCAGCTCTATCACAGTATCAGGATGAGAAGAACAGACGGAAGACAGTTAAGGCAGACTTCTCTAAGTGAAAATTTATATTATTGCTTTTATTTTTCAAAGCAGCAGATTAACTTCAGACTGTATAATTGATCATCAAATTTTATTTTCTATCTTGATTCTGTCTGCTCTGTCAGTAAAGACAAAGCAACATCTTGCACTAAGGCTTCTACTTCATTATCTAAACATACCTGAGTAGATAGATATCTCACAATCTGTAATCCAGTGGTTTTTTGGGGTTTTTTTTCTTTTTTCAATCTCAATCAAAAAAAAGATTTGGAGAAAATAGTTTTTCACCTTACAATGCACAAACTGTTCTCTAGCTGCCTTAAAAAAAGTCTTTCCTGTAACATATGTGCATTTCCTAACTTAACAGAGAGCCAGTCCTGATGATGTAAAAATGTAAAAGTAATTTACTGAGGCACCTGGCAGTTTATGATAGCAGAGATTTTATAAACTAACCAGCCACTGGGCTGCTGATAGGTTTTTGCCAAAGACAGCCAATCTGATAAGAAAAATCCTCCCTAGTGCCAAAACAGCAACAGGCAGAATGCACGGATCACATTCTAATGTCAGGGGTAGGAAAGAGGGAACTGTCATTAAGGAGAGGTTTTTAGCAGTCAATTATGATTACATTTAAGCCATATTGTTCAGTTCCTTCCCTCTCAAATACATTATAGTAGGGAATGAAGACTCAATTACAGAATTCACAAAAACATGACTATGAAATCCATAACGTAACTCCAAATCACATGGCAGTACTATGAAATATAATTTGCTAGATGTAAGAAATTATGTGAAAATTCACTCTTGTATAGTAGTAGACATGATGAAATGTCAGAAAAAGTTGTAGGTAAATGCTGAGAAATATATTCAGTATGAATCATGTCAACATTAAAAAGAAAGCAGTAGAAGCACTGTGCTAAAAGTTCATGTAAGTTCCTGAATTTAAAATGCATTCATATAAGGAAAAAGTTGAAATATTGTTCATTAGTATAAGCCCCATTCTCCAGCATAATGAAACTTTCCAGACTCTACATTTTTGAGGAAATTTTATGCTTTATTTTGACATATCATTATTAGATTCGCTAATTGATTCTAACTTATTTTCTTCTCCCTGTAGAGAGCACACATCCTCCCTGAAGCAGTCTAATGTCTTTTAGGTGAGGCAGTTATCAATACCAGGTTTCTAAAAGGAGAAAATCCACATGAATAACCCTCTGCACATGCCCAGACACTGGAATTTCAATTCAGCTTGAACAACAAGGGAAAGCAGGAAGTTACTCAGAAAGCCATGTATGAAAGACAGTTATTATTGTAGACTTCACTGCACATGGACAAGTCAATATGGTCCTTTTGTGCATTGCCCACTGCATCCCACTTTTCCACACACCAATCAACATTTCATCTTGGGTACTTCAAAAACAGTAATCAATTCTTTTCACAAAGTTCCATGGCAGGAGTGGGCGTTTCTGTGTTCAAATTAATTTGAATAGACATCACCACTGTAAATCAGCCTGGGAAGAAAAGTTTCCAAAACTGAGTCTGTTCAGAACAAGTCTATGCATTTGTGCCGGCTTGGCACTGCTATGTGTTCACCTCTGACTGGCATTTAAGAGTTTATGTAACCCAGGGCTTTACTAGGAGTAAAAAAAGCCCAAGCCAAAAGATACAGATGTCAGTTCCACAGAATTCTGAAGCTCAGGCTTCAATCCCCCCACACAGAGCACAGTAGCTGAGCACGTGTTGAATTTCAGGACCATGAAAATGTAACTCTGTGTGTGACTGTGGCACCTGGGGCTGTGCTGAAGCGACCAGACTGCTGAGCCAGCTCTGAAATGCTTCAGTAGTCACAGAGTTTAAAATGAGAAGCTGTGCCTCGGGCTGTACAATGGAATCTCAGCAGAAACAAACTCTGGGAAAATGGGCAAGCACTAAAATACTGGTTACAATATTATCCTGGCTCTCAGGAGTGATCTGCTGTGTGCTGTACAAACGGAAGGCAGTGCAGAGCTGTGATCTGACTGTCTCTGCATGGAGAGGAAAATAGAGACATTAACCTTGTGCTGCAGCTTAAATTAAAATTCTTCTGAAGCAGGACTTGATAACTTAGTTGCAGAACCGTGGTCACAAAACTATTTTGTGTCCATAATATTTCCTGCAATACTTCAGTGAATCACAACATATATGTCAATATCCTTTGGTGTGAGAACAGACTGCACCACTCTCCACCACACAGGAGATATATATATATATATACATATAGATATAAATATATATACTTTCATAAATGTCTATATACATGTCTTTTCCTCAGACTTTCCATAGTAATGAAAACAAAAATACATTAAAGATAATTAAGAGTATTTAAAATTGGAAAATCCAGGGTTTTTTACCCAGTATTTAAGCTTAGACTCTCTCCTCAATGAGTTTTAATAAGTACAAAAAGTTCAGTGGATAAATAAGTCTTGCAAAGCTGTAGGATGCACTTAATTGCACTGTCAGCTATATTAATGGGATGAAGGTTTATCCTCTAGGAAGTATTTCTCCATTATAAAACTGAGCAAGTAAAACAAGACTATATATTCAGTAAACTAGAAATGACAACAAAGGAAAAACCTCCCATTATTTTAAATCAACTCATATAAGCCTACTTCCCTTCTATTGCCAAGATAAATTGTTTCACTTTGTTCTCTTTTTTTTCTTTTTTAAGGCGAAATCAAACATACTTCTCAAGCTGCATCTGATCTGATCCAAACAAAGAAATTATCCTTTCTCCAATCCACCTCTATTGGCACTTGTCTACCTCCTCCACCACATCTCAGAGATACTACTCAGGGCTGCTAGATAGATTTACATATGGTCACCCTTACCCTACTTCTGTCAAAATACCCAATGAGGAAAGTCAAACTTGGCTCATTCTAAAAGACATTTTTATGTTTAAGAACATTTAGAAAGGTTGTCTTTGGGTGTGTAAGATTTTAGTCCAAAATCTCAATCTTAGACCAAATATGCAGGCAGAGCTATTGTAAGATTTTATGAAATACAAGGGGTTTAGAAACAAATAATTTCATGCATGAAAAAGCTCTCAGGCACAAAGGTCTCTCTTTAGTTCTAAATTTCTTACTGTGAAGAAACTATAACACTGAGAAAGATAGTTTAAAAGGCAAGGAGAAGTGCTTGCATCCTGATATTTCTGAATCATTGAAAAGAAGATAATCTGGGCTCTTCCCCTTTCTACAAAGGTGAAGCTTACCTTGTCATATAAACAAAGACCAACTGCAAATTCTCAAAACCAGGGGTTGTTTTCAGTTAATACTGAGGCAATATATTTCCTCGTGTGTTTCCTAGATTTTATGAAAAGCTACCATGACTGGATGAGACTCCGCTTTGTGACCTCTGGTACTGTACCATGTTAGGCTTTGCTTTTCAACAGGTGCCATAACTTAGAACTGTCTAAGCACGTGTCACCAAGACACATTGACCCTTACCTTGGCTTTGGTTTTCATCTACATTCCTCTGAAAACCACATTTATCCAAGTATTCATAAGCCTCTTCCATGGAAAAACTTCTGAGTGAAAACTCAATAGCAGAAAATATGTCATTGCTGTCCACGAGTAGGGGTAAATATGAGGCGACAGATTTAGGAAAAAAAAACCCCACAACTGGAGTAGGCTTTTCATCCCAGATAGAGCACATACTTTAAACAAAGAATGTGGGATCTTGGCTACCTATATTCTCACACTAACAAAAGGTAAAATGCTACTCTATTTTTCTTTTACTTTTATATACTGTCAACATCTGCAAGATCAGTTTTGAGTCTTCTTTTATCATCTCCTTGTGAACATAAATCCATTATAGAATCCCAGTGGCAATCCTACTGCCATGCTCCCCATGGATGGTTGCCAGAAAGCCTAGCCCACATTCCAAATGCTACCTTTTAATTATATGTCCGTTTCCTAGGTTCTTCTAAATACACTACTGACATCTCAGAAAGCAATAAATCAAATGCTGAAACTATACAAACTTAAAATTATTAATAATTTTTTAAATTAATAATCTCTTTCACAATAGTTGTTGAAAATAAACTGATTGATATGTAGAAAGTTATATCTGAGTATCTCAGGAATGCGTTAGCTGTGGAAGTATATAGGCAAGACATGTCCAAGACAGAAGCACATCCCAAACCATTTGCATTCTAAATTAATAGGAAGACATAAAAAACAAGACCTATGAGAACTCATTTTGTTCCTCTATATAACCCATGTAAATTTTTTCAATGAAAGACCCCAGCAGCTGAATGAGACAGTGCCTTATATACACCTGGACTTCTGCCTTTGCATTGCCCAAACTGGATTCAGATTAATTTTTGAAGGTACAGAATCAATCTTTCCTTCTAACATGAAAAGCATACCTTAATTCTCCACTTCTTTTTTCCTCTATGAATATTTGTATATGACTAACTCACTAAGAACATTTTCCCTGCTTTCTGTCAGAAATGTATACACGGTTGATAATCGCCAAATTTGTGGATGGAAGAGCTACTGCTTGCTAAGACAGTTATCGCAAAACAATTAATTAATTAATTAATTCTTCATTGTTTAAAAAGATACTGCCTTGCAAATCCTGTGGCTGTGGGCAATGAGGCTATAGGTAATGAGCACACTTTGTGTTCAAAGAGAAGAAACAGAATGCAGTGACAGATTTAGATTCCCAGTGTGTGCTTAAACATTTCAAAAGTAAAACATTATAACAAGCAGTCATTTTCAGGAAGAATGAAGGAGGCCAATTCCAAGAGAATGTTCTGCAGTTTAAACGGACCACCAGTTTTTCTGAAAAATATCCTAAAGCTGAGAGGTCTCTGTGAACACACAGGTAACACATTTAACTGTAAAGCACAATCATCCCATTTTTCTTTGTTCTGAATTCCTTGTGTATGAACATTATGGGAATACCAATATTTTTTTTCTGAACTGCATAGGCTTTATATTCCAAAGATCAGTAATATTTATATTTTTAACATTAATGGCTGTCCACTCTAAGATGTGGAGAACTCAGGGAACAAGGGTGTGCAGGAGAGGGGAATGAAAAATATAAAAGCACATCAATAACGAGATCAGCTTTTTATATTTTATAATGATGATCAAGAGTATTGTAATTACAAAGCTTGTTTTTTTAATTAAATTCATTATTTTACCTTTCCCTCTATATTATAGTAGGTGCACGCACTCTGTGCTCCAAGATGGCACTAGTGCATGCTTACAAATTAGGTTGGCAGACTTTTTTTATTGGCTCTCATTTTCCTTTTCAAAATTTTCCATGCTAAATTTTAATATCATAGATTTTATATTTATTGTATTTTAGTTTTCTTGATTTCGTCATAATTGTAATGAAATTTGGTTTTGCTCTTTATTTTCAGATTCCAAACTTGAAGGTTTCCTTAGAACGGGAATTATTTAACCCTGTTCTTGCCATCAATATTTTTAAACTTTCCTATGGAGAGGCTGAAGGATACAGAAGTTATATAAAGAATAGCAACATGGTTTTGTGCCAAGATTTTTAAGCCAATCTCATTGAGTGCCCAGTTCAGGACTGTGAACTTCAGTGATTCTACAGCTGGGCAGGATCACTGTGATCGTGGAAGATGTCCAGGCCAAAACTTTTCCCAAAGCTTAACTGAGCTGACAGTTGTGCAATTTGCAAAATAATGGAACCCGATTTCAGCCACTTGATTTTTACAATCTTTGGCAACCAGATTATAGAGCCTGGTATTAGTAATTAACTACAGAACAACTAATTAAGCCTTTAATCATCTCTTGAATAAGCTAAATGAACTGAGCTCCTGTGGTCTCAGTCCACAGCACATTTGTCGATTCTTTGATGAGTCCCGTGACTCTCCTCTGAACCCATTGCAAATTATCAATATCTGTACAACTAAAAAAACCAAAATTAAGGGAAAAGTATAGAATTAGCTTACAAATAGAGTTCTTTTTTTCTATGTCGACTCAAGAGTCCTGTGTTTAACTATTCAGTGATCACACTTGTCTGTTTTCAACCGTGATTTTGGGCTGTGGATTTCCCTAGTAATTCAATAAAATAAAACATAACCCGGAAATGAACAACAGACCCTTTATAGAGAATTGGTATTGTGCAGACACTTAGTTGTAAACCCATCAATATCTACTGCCTGTACCCTCAGGTTAGGATTTAATTAACTTGTTATCACCCCTCTGCATTACAGAACTGGGCAACAAAAATTTAAGTTCTTGCCTTCTTGGCAAGAGGACCACTTCCAGACATTGACAGACTCCAAACAAAGATTATTATGTCCATATGCTGGGAAAATGCTAGTAACAAACCAGATTTCTGCAGGTGGGATACATTTAAATGACTAAAAAATGCTTTCTTTTTCCAGCAGCTGCATAAAGTGACAATTTATTATGGCCTGAATTAGACAAAGTAAAAACAAGAATCATTATAAAGCCCTATCTTCCCCATCTCTATATAAAATCCCTGTATGAGAGGCCAAGCCAAGATGCAGCAAGCCCTTTGACTTTGGCATCTAACAATAAATAATCAGCATATAAAATGCATTCTATACACAGCAGTGGCATGTATGACGTACCTGAAGGTTCTTTAGGTCCACTGCTCTCACTAACTACTCAGGATAATTTCCTTCTCCAGAAAAGCACAGTTGCCTGACCTATGTATTCCTTCACAAACCTTCTCTTTTTCCTCCTTAGCAATTCTGGAATTAATTAATTTATAGACGGGCTGGATTAAATAAATATTAGCACTTGCACAAAAAAAGTCATTTGGTATCTTTAGACGCTTTAAGCATTTTCCAAGTCTTTTCAAAATATCCTGCATTAATACTTTCACAACCTTTCAAATACTCTCTAGGAAGCTTTATTTTTTCGTCCCTAGTTTAAGACTTTACTGTAGGAGTTTTAGCTTTTTAGGATTCTCAACTCAGAATCCTAACTTGGAAAAGAAGCTCTCATATCCACTACTTCTCTTACCAGACCAACTTATCTGAATTAATTTGCCTTGCATTTGTGATTACACAATATCCTTGCATGATTACCACAACTGCTAGCCTGGAATGTATTAAGAGGAATGCACTTAATGTCCTTTTAGATGTCGTTTAGTGTAGCTAAAACACAGAAGAGGAACCAGATAATGAGATTAGGCAGCTTTCTACAGACCAATGACAAATATACTGTAGACATTGTTAGGAAGCTTTGGCGCTTTCCTTCTCAATTTTTCTTTTATTACTGGCTTAAGAAAAATAAACGGATATTCATAAGCACTGCAAAGATACACATTTCTGCTAACTAAAGGGAAGTGGCAAAAGGAAAATGAGTGAATGTATATCTGAGTTCAGTTTACATTCCCAATTTTTAGACTGAAGTCCATCACTTCTAATACCTGATGTTGCTGGTTGCTAGTGCTATGTTCTAACCAGCACCTATGACAAATAGGGGAGTAGAAATTATTCCTTCTTAATATTATCTGAAAACTCCCAGCAGAGTTTTGTGTATATAGAGCTGGAATAGAACATACACTGCTAGAAATGTTCCCAGCAGTTTGAAAGCATAAATCTAATAAAGTATTCCCCTCCACCTATCCTTTATCTTCCAAAGGCAATTCTAGATCTCACCAAAGATAGAATACAACTGGTAAGTGACAGTGTAAGCTCTGTTCAAATGATTTGAAAGTTCTGAAAAATAATTCACTAGAATAAACATATTCTGCCATACTCTATGGCAGAACTCATGCAAGCCTCATATGCAAATCATTAAGCTCATTAAACTGCTAAATTGCCACAGAACAAAAGATATTACTCTTGTCATACTTAAAACATTCTTCCACAGAAATTTCAGTATTACAGCCAACTGGAAAACACAGATAATACACAGTTAATCAACAGCTTCATTTTTAAGCAAGGGTGTGGTTTTGTTTGGCCAGTGGAATGACGAAATAAAGCAGCACTTTTCTTACCCTTATTGTACATATTGGTGGGTACTTGGACGTCACTCAGACTGATGTTCACAGGCAAGTTATTGAAGTGGTCATTTGGCACGAGAATGAACTCCTTCCCCAGCTCCAGATAGTTTCCTTCTTCATCTCGTTCATTTATGAGCACAGCGTTGAAGTATTCATACTGCAACAGAAACCCACATTCTCTATTCAGAATGCACATTCAGCATAAAAATGAGGTTTGAATGGTTTAACACATCTATCAATCCACTGATTAACATCTCCAGCTAGAAGAGCAGAACAAGAAATTTTTATCCTCTCTCAGATTCTTTCTATACTTTTCGTACAGGTACATTTATGAAAACAGATTTATTAATACATCTCAAGAAAACACCCTCTTGTTTCAGTTAGCTGGCTGACCTGAAAATATTAAGGGAAGTCCAAGAAAAGCTCGAATCATAAACAGTATATGTACTATTTTTAATACAAAGCTTTCTAGATTGAAATATTTTTCTGGATGATTACTTAATTATGATCTCTCTGTTTAGCTTATTTCCACCAGATCAAGAACTGCTATTAGTGCTGAACTTAGTCCCTGACAAACTAGAAGTGTTTTTACTTCATGGGAGTATTAACTACAGCTGTAGATGTGTACTTGATATGTACTGACTGACATTCCTAAAATTATTTGCTTTATACTGAATTTTAGACATGTACATCATAGTTGGCCTTGTAAATTATGCATATTTTAATATGGACATATAAACTTAGTAGGGACTTATTTTGATCAAGAAATTATTGTCTGCCTGTTAAAGATTCCTGAAGACTATTGACCTGTTTTGTACAGAACTATAACCATATAAGCAAAAACAATTTAGATAAAAATACTGATTTCTTTATGACCTAGTTTAACCAGAAATTTTACTAAGCTTTGAAAACAACAAACAGTGCAGACTAATTTTTAACCTCTTAAATACCTTAACCCTTGGCAACAGTTTGTGATGTGTTTCCTAATTGGAAGAGGCCAAATTTAGTGTCTTTGAAGAATCGCATTAATTTAAATATGAGTCCCTGACCTAATATCTATTTGAGAATAAAGGCACATAGTATTTAAACATAAATCTATGCTTTCACAGGTGATATACATTTAAACAACTTGTACATGGATAAATATATTATACTGTTTGCAAATCTAAAACAGACCAGCAAGTACAAAAACTTACAAGGCTTTTCACAAGCACTCTTTCTTAGTGTGATATGCAACTCACTCTACTAAACAAGAGCCAGTTAAAATCTTACAACCTGTACACTTCCACTAAAATGATTAATTAGTCAAACAGTGCCTTCAATGGAAGCTTACTTGGAGAGCAGCTTTCCTTGTCCTGCACCTTTAGCCTTTGGTTTTTCAAAATGACCCACCCATAGTTTGGATTTTAAATTAAAGTAGAATAAAAAGGAGCTTACTGCATGTCAGGTTTTGAGGAACTTCTGTGTATAACCAAAATATTCGGACAAACTCCGTGTTCCACATACCATTAATCACATAACAAAGACTGAGGCAGGTCAGTATTTGAAAGGCAGCTTAACAGAAAATGATCTGACATGATCAAAAAAAGTTGTATTCAAGTATTACACTTTAGGTAAAAGATGACTACATTTGAGGATAAAGTATTCCGTACTAGAATATGCAGCAAGATACTGTTCTTCTTGAACTGAACTTAAGGTATGTATCATGCATTAACTTCCATGGTAATTCACACACAGACTTAGTGATTTCAGGGATGTAAATTTTACTTGTCCATGGTTTCTATAATACTTTGTAAATGGAAGGAGAAATGGACAAATTTCAAATAAGGATGTCAGAATATACTTGAAATCAACTCTAAAAAAGCATTGTTTCATTTCATTCAGTGGGGTTTTTCCTTTTCCAAAGAAGTTAATTAGTAGGCAACCTCTTTCATCAAGTTCTGCAAGTGGCAAAGCTGGCCAAGTACTAAAATCTGCTATATTGGAAAAAAAAAAAAAAACAGGAAAAAAAGAAACCACTTATTTTACAATTAAGGATATTTAGGACTGATTGTTTCTTCAGTTGATGTAGTATTCATTGATTTATTGGTCTGAGTCTGTATTTTCTTCTCTCAATTCTACCACTGTATATGCAATAATTATGTTTGGGGTTTTTTTTTAAGAGAATTGTAGCATTAAGTAGTCCTTATGCTATTGCAGATTATTAATATTTTCCTGTTTAGTTTTGAGGGGTTTTTTCTGTTTGATTGGGGGGGAGGGAGGGGTTGGCTTGGGTTTGATAAAGGCTTTTTTGCAAGTGAGAAGCCCATAAAAATAGCATTTTTAAGACAGTCCTGCAAGTTCTAAGGATTAAACATCAGGTATATATGCAGCCCAAAAGTACAACTGAAAAAGATCGTCATTGAAGCCGAGCTGTAATACAATGGCTTCCTTTGGGCTCTTCCTTTCCAAGGAAATTATTGAGTGTGACAGCTGAAAGGTGATAGAAAGAATATTAAAAATTGGAGAAAAAAAATTAAAGTAAATCCATCTGGCATTCTGACACTGCATTTGAGATAAAGCCCAGGGGAAAGAGGATAAAGTCCTGTTTGCTGACAACACAAATACTCTACCTAAGCTCTTAGAGAAAATGACTTCAAATTTAATCTTGTCAATGGAGGTCAGTCTTTGATATAACTGGGTGAGTTCTGAGTGCACGCAGTATAACACACCAGAAAGTTATTAGTCTAACAAATAACAAGATAATTATCCAGGTTAGGAGCAGACTCAGCTCTACTGTGACTCGTACAACAGATGAGTTTACTCCAACCGTACCTAGAGATCTGCAGGTGAGCGAGGAAATCTTCATGTCAGCTGTTACAGGAATTGTTAGAACTAAAAATCAACTTTTATACTTTTGTGCATTTAGATTTGCTCCAGTAAATACTTTGGGTTTTTTTGTTTGTACATCCCTTTGCAGTATCTGCATCATTCTGTATGTTTGATCTGACATAGTGAAAGCCCACACTGTATCACAATAATAAGACAGTAAGACAAATATGAATCTCAGTTTTCAGTTTTATCCCTGTAAAGAAAGGTTTCCTAGTGCAAGCCAGTGTAAAGGCATCAGTGCCCAGCAGAACAAGCACTGGACCATTCTGCCCCAGCAAGGAGCTGACCATATTTGAGACACCCCAAAGAACCTTATTGCTGACAGTCTGCAGAACCCTGGGCTGTTCTGCCATACCCTGTAATCATAGGAGACAGAGACTTATGGGGCTGTTACAGAATTGATCACAAAATCGCTTTACAGCATCATTCATGCTGACAGGCAAAGGCAAGTTTGTTTTAAAACAAAAGATACCTTCAGCCACAATAAAAAAATGTGTGCTGTGTGATCGTTTAGGATGGCTGCCAAAAATGTATGTTAATTATAACAAAAACTAATTTGTTCAAAATATATAATAGAAAAACTGGAGAAGTGCAAATTTTGTGGCCTGCAATGAGAACCACCAGGGTAGTTTGGAGGCGAGAACTGATCTGCAAGGTAAGAAGGAAGCTTCAAAGTTCTCTATTCCAGCTTAGCCACTTATTTTGCCATAATGTCTCAGCTAAACAAGGACCTTGATTACAATGAATACTTGTCTAAAACAAAACTTCAGTACTTTAGATGAAATATTGAAAAGTATTGCACACATCTTGCATAATTGCAGTTTTGTACAAAGTGTGGTACAAGACTGATGTTCTATACTGCCTTTTTCATTTATCATTCCATAAATAGATATCTAGTGATGCTTAAGTATTTTATCAAATATTTGTTAAGAATGTAAACTGCATATTTATTTAAACATAAATGTTTACTATTCAACTTAAAAGATACATCCTAGTGCAAACTGCCTTTGCAACTTAGAGTACTTGGCACATAAAAGTAAACATCTATCAGTTTTTTACATTGCATTTTAAAATGAAGTCTTTTGGTTTTTAACAGCACAAAAGAATGCAAGTCACAATTTTATTTTGATTTTTTTTTTCTAATCTATAGAAATTATTTTTACCAAGACAGCAAAAAAGGTCTCATTCACAGAGCAATGAGGACCAGGAAGTTGCAAATGGGAATGATTTGCACTAATGAGCCAGCATTAGAGCAATATTGGGATTACACTGATAATTCTTAACTACTCAAGAACCATTTTCACAGTGTTTCTGTAACTTCGCAGCTCATCTAAAGAGAAAGTTAAATGTGTCTGAAAGATATCAAATTAAGCGAAGCTTATGGCATTTGCATTGAGCCTCAAAATGCTAGACCATCAGAGAGAAAATGAAGTAGCAGCAAATAACATGGAAAATTAAGGGGAAAGCAAAACCTAGCATGAAATAGCACAGCCAGCTAGAAATGCACAGTATTTGAAACATCTACGACAGTTGCAGCAAAATAGGTATTATCATTGGAGTTTAAACAAAAAGAGAAGTTTATTTTCTCAAGACTGGCAAATAAGACACATCCCTTAGGAGAACAGAAAGGTTCAAGATATGTGAAAGGTAAAAGGAGGAAAGTTATCCACTCCGAGGGAGGTTGTCCTACTATGAACACATTGGAGAGAGTGGTCCCCATTCTGGTACTTGTGTTGAAGAAGAGGCAAGCGTGTAAGTGCATATCTGTTTCCAAGGCTCAGAAAAATCTCTTCTGGCAGTTGTCCAGTAAGGAGAATCTATGTTTTGAAGCATATGATTAAAGCTCTTGTATTCAATAACTTGGTCTGTTTAGCAAATAAATATGAAAGGTCATAAAAGTGGCTCATTCAATAAAAACGTCTGAATTTTAAAAAGCTTTTAAGTTTGAGAAAACAGCATCTCTTGTTGTAAGATACAATCTTCATAACTTCCAATTATTCTCTGAAGGTTCCTCCTTGCTCCTCTGTAGGAACATCCAGCACTTTTTTCTCCTCTTTTTTATGTCTTTATTCAGCAGCAAGACTCAAAAAACACCTGGGATTTGAAAAGTTGTCATCAGTCCCTCTTTAATTGTGGAAGTAGCACAGAAACGTTACTTGCATCCTTGAAAAAACAACTGATCTGTTTTCTACACAATCAAATTAAGATGACCTTTCCCCAGGCTATACATTCCTTCCCAATATGATTACCCTATTAAAATTGCTGTAAAAGAGGATAAATAAATAATACTTCATTATAGTATAAAATCTATTACAGCGGTAAATTGATAACACATCAAGGTCTCAGACTTGTAAGGATTAACTGATTCACTGAATGTAGAAAGTAATTATGATAGCTATTTTAAATCGTCCATTTAAGTTAAAAAACATCACTTTAGGTTACAAGTTTCAGATGAAGCCTCCTTTTCATTTACAGATAAGTAACTTCAAAAATACTTACTTTTACATGCAAAAGCTCTCAAGAGTCTCTTTTTTGTCACAAGACTGAACAAAAACTCTTTGGTCACTCAAATTTAGTAAATAAAAAAAGGAAGGAGAAAACACTTATGATAACAGGCTTTCAGTGTAATACCTTGGACACCTTGACAAGTCTTACTGGATATCTAACACTTTTGTTGGGTCTAGAAGAGCAGATATTCAGTGTGTTCATTTTCACACAGAGAAGAAACCGCCAAGGAATACTTCCTGCTAAAGAACAAAACAAATCCCTACTGTGGTGATATCATAATTTTTCCCTTCTCCCAGTGGGTGTAGTTTAAAAAGATTCCAGTTGTGTGGATGAGCGTGTTCAGAGCTACAGATCATGCTTCTAGAGATGCAGAAAAGCATGGAAGCAACTTACTGAAAATTTCTAGAGCAACTTTAAATGAGGCTTTCATGGTATAAGTAAATCATCTTGCAACCAGAACACAATAATTGTAGTCTGTGCATTTGTGAAGGTTGAGTATTTCAAACCCACAAAGTTACCTCCAATCCCAGAAAGCCTGTGGCCCAGTTACACTCAAACACTGGAAAAGGGTGAAAAGGCAAAAATCCCCAACCTGGAAAATCTACCAGTATGGTAGCATGGTCCTTTGATAAGGCTTATCATCTCTTGCACGTACTGCTGTGTGAGCATGACAGGAACACTTCTGAGGCTGGGGCAGCCCCTTCCCAGCTCCCTCTTGCTCTTCCACTTTGGCCTCAGCACAGGCAGAGCTCCCTTGGCTCTGCACTTCAGCTGAAGATGCTTCTTCCCATTCCTGATGGCCATGGAAGAGAGCTCTACACTATATGCTTGCATTTCAGAAATATAACACTAAAAGCCTCCGCTTTCTTACTAATAAACGTGAGAGGTTCGTTGGGCTTTATTTAAACAATACTTTGGAAGCAGAAGCAATTAGCCTAAAACTTTTCACTCCAAAAGGACAAACTGTGCAAGATCAAAGAAAACAAGGGAAGACTAATAGGTACTTCTGAAGGCTTGAGGATGTTAAAACATTTTTGAACACACGTCCATCAAGTTTGCAATTACTTCCATCCTGAGGCAGGGTTGAGCCTCCCTTTTCAAGCTAGGAAAACCAAGATAAAACATTACACAGCAAGCCATGATTAGAGTCATAATATTTTCAGAGCATTAAAACCTTCACTATGTCTGATTTTATTTTTACATTTGAAGTAGTATCCCACTGATATAAGTGTGGCCAAATCAGAGATACAGAATACTTAGAGCAAAACATATGCCAACAGGTTGTCAGGATGTCTTTCTTCTAAATTTCACTAACTCAAATATTCCCCAAACCAGTGTTATGGGGCTGACCTTTTTAAACAAATTATACCATATGGGTATCATTACAGATGCAAAAAATCTGCAAGATTTTAATTCATTTTAATACCATTATTATTACTAGCTAGAACCACAGGATTTCTTCATTTCTCTTGAAAGCCCTACAGCTAATACCATGCTAATGAACAAAAAGGATCAACAACTTCGGCAAAATAATTCTGTAAAAGAGAAGAGAAAAATGTCAGACTTGCTTCAAAATCAATGCACTAATATATTCTGATGTTTTTCACTTTACCACATGGTAACCAGTGAATGGTGTTCAATACAGAACATTAAAAAACTACCATCCATATATTTTAAAACGTGCTATAGAGATAGAAAAGCAAACTATTCCACAGATAAGATGAAAACTTTTAAAGTGGAATCAGTGCCATTCTGTGCATGTTCAGCTCATCTGACACATTCAGGTTGATGACAACCTCAAGGCTGCTTCTAATTATCGGTGGAGACATTATGTGACTTCTCTGTGCCTTTCTACAATCATATGCCCTAAGTGCCTCATTCCTACTTCCGAGCAGGAAGGAAAAAAATATTTCTTGAGCTCTGCATCTTCTCTGTCTCCCATGAGAAGCAACTTTAACCCAGACTCTTCAGTCGAAACCACGCATATATTGCTGCTCTGTGCTCAGCGAGGGCTGTGCAGCCTCCCCGACATGCTCAGGAATGGGACAGCCTATGTATAACCTTGTGCTGGGCTGGGGGTTAATAACTGTTCCCAAAAATACAGAAAGCAACAAGCAGTTCAAATCCAGCAGGCAACATCTGAACACTAACCGTGGCTCTGAATGATGAATTAAACATGTACTTAACCAGATTTATTTTTTTCAGACCAACAGGGGATAATCAAAATAATTAAATAGTGAAGAACTAGAACAGAACAGAATTTCACAGTGCTCACTACAATCCCATCTTTGTTTTGTTACTCCCAACCACCCACTAACACACAGGAGGTTAAATTAATATTATTGACTACAAAAAGGAAAGCAAAAGAACACGTGCAACATTATTGAATTTATTTGGGAGTAAAGTGAGAGATGAGATGTTGAGCAACTGAACATATACAAATCCTCTTCAAATGATTAATGACTCTCTCAAGCAACATAGAAATTTGGTCAACTAAGCCCACAGTTGAAATAACAAAACCATGATGATGAGTTAATTTAATAAAAGAAACACGTGTCTCTAGAGTAAGAGGGGAAGGACAATGGCATCTATTTTATTCATAAAATAAGTCTGAAGTGTTTAAAAACATCTCGCAGAGTATCACAAAGAGAGTATGCACGTACACTGCTCTTATTCTTTACAATTTTGCTTTGTACTAATGGTATAAACAAAGTTTAAAAAAAAGACACAAAGAAAATACTTTATCATGTCACACACTAAGTTTTTTCTCTACTCTATTGAGCAAGCATGAGTCTTAGATACAGAAACTCAGAATCCACATGAACCAGTTGAGGCAGGTTTACATCAAATACCAGTTTTTATTTGCCCTGGGAGAGAGCTGGGAGACAAGGGAGGGTGGAAAGCGGGGCAAATTAAGTCTTGGATATTGTAAAATACCTGCGTGGGTAAAATGAACATCTGCACGCTGTTCCCATCCTGAACTCATGCGAATAAATGAGTGGTAGAGCCCAAGAGTTAAGTTCATGAAATATGAAAACAGTCTCTTTTATGTTTTCAACTTCTACCTATTTTTTGCATCAAGCAAAGACAGGCCAACAATGAAAAATATAACAGCAGCAATAGAAGAACACATTACATAAACTGAACTTGTCTGAGCAACGTCATGAAACTATCTGGAGTCTGGACAACTATTTCTTCACTATATTAAATTCTCAGATACTCACAGAACAATTTACTGGGACACTCACTGAGCTGTGCACTATGTTGCTATTGGAATCCTACACACAGCTTCAGAGTTATGGTCAAACCAGAGCATCGCGTGAAACCCTGTGAATGCAGCTGAAGAAATGACAGATTTTCAGAAACACTACCACCATTTCCATGTTCCAGCTCTAGTTCGTGTGGCAATTTTATCTATTCTAAATTAAAACAGATAAACGCTTTTAGAAAAGCTGATCAGGCAAATTAAGGCAACTGGAGGCAAATTTCTAGTTTGAAACCCATCTGGGGGATGGGATAACTGGTAGTTTTATAATCGTCTACCCAACAATCCAGCTTGCTGCTCTGTATTGTTTACAGGCGTTGGAAGTTCAGGTTCAAGAAGGGAGAGAGATAATGTCTCCCAAAGACTCTGAAGAATCCAGGAAACATTCCTAGGATGGGCTTTTTGTGAAGCATCTGCTGAGAGCTGAGGAAGTCCCCAGCAGACAGCGGCTGCCCAGACTGGGTACATCTTGTATTTATGCATTCCCCTCAGCTCAGCAGGAAAGATCACACACATAGGGGCCTCTCAGCCATCTAAACAGTTTAAAAAACGTTTTGTAGCTCTCTTTAGTTACTCTCTCTAAACAACCTAATTTCCTATTTCACTGCTCCCTTCCTGTCTCTCTGGTATAGGATAAACTGAAAATAACAAGAGAGAATACAGTATTATTCAGTCACAAATGAGTCTGAAATGCTCATCTAACAAAAGCCATGAAAAATCCCTCATTCCTACCAGATGTTTATCTAAGATCCTGCATCTTTTGTTACCAGATCATCTGAAGAATGACATCTTTAAGGACAAATAACATTTTTTTCTTAATTTTTACTATCTTCTTAATGGGAAACACTATATACAGATATATAAATTCCACTGCATTTGTCTACATTGAAGGAGAAGAGCTGAATGTAAAAATATTATACAAATTTGTTAATTATGATTGGCAGGAAAATCCTACATTGCCTTTAAATGCTTATTGAAGAAATAAAGATTAGTGTTAATATAATATACTCCTTTATAAAAAAGACTTATCAGTTTTGAATATGTTGGCTCTGAGCTTATTGTCACAGCTAAAACAATGTCCATAAAAATATAAACATATTTACTGTTTTTAATTGTTATTTTCATGGATAATTACTACATTTAATGTCTTTTACTTCCGTGTTTGCTTCATTTTAAGTCTGTGGCAAAATGTACCTGTATTGCCAATAGCCTTTTCCAGGTCATAAGCCATCTATAACCACTGCAATTCTGTGTCATCTTGAACAAAAGGCTTAGCCAACAGGAAAAGGTATTTGGAATAATGAGAAATTCGTGAAGCTGACCCAGAGGTGGTTAATTCAGGCTTCCTGGACATAAGTTCGCTGCACAGATGACTTACTCTGTGTGGATTCCAAGGGAGAAATTACAATATATATTGTTACAAAAGCATCCAACTGCCAGAAAAAAGATCCTCCCTCCTAAATAAGGTGCCATGAAAGCACTTCATTAAGCAATAGCTTGTCATTAGCTATTTTGTTGAAATAACATATGGCACGGCTGGACCACACAAGGATCTGAACAATAAGTACAACATATCATGGAGAAACCCTGAAACGTAATACACATCACAGCCATTTACTGATCTGTAGCTTAAACAAACATAGAGACCTAAAACAACTTATAAACTTTAGCAACAAAAATATTTTCAAAGACAGAAGGGCTTATGCTAATGGATGCCATTCAAAACACCTAATGTAACACACATCATCCTGAAACAGAAATATGCCATGGATAAATCCTCAGCAAACATTCAGGTACTCAGAGCACAAATATGAGCTTAGTTTTACCTGAGCTATATGCTGACACTGAAAATTTGCAGGGTTTGTTTATAGTAAAGCTGATTGGAAATAATGAAATGTCATCCCAGAAATATCTCTAATTCCCATTCGGAACATTACTGTATTTAGAAAGAATTTTACAACAGGAAGACTTATTATTAATACAAGATTATTTTCTAATCAGAAGAATGTCTCTACTTATATATATCCTGTACTTTAACTGCTTTACAAATGACTTACATATTTGTCAGCATCTTGGGTTTAGTTAGGCAGTGACAAGCCATAAATATTTGAAAGAACACATTCAATTAAAAAAAAACTTCTCATCTCTGTTACAGCTATGCAGAGACTTTGATGTGAATGGTGGGTGCTGCAGCTGAAAACAATAGCTGTCCCTTCATCTTGGAGCATATACATGACTAAGTTAATTTGATACAATACCACTTTTAAGTATAGAAGAATTAGGAGGGTTTGCATCTGCACATTTTAATACCCACTCCCCAAATCCTGTGTATGACTGTGCCAGAGAAGGTGAAATAAGTCTGGTTTCTAGTGCTTCTCCACAGCAGTTGCCCTGGCAGAGCTCAGCTCCCAGGCATTCCTGTGAGCAGTGGCCAAAGAGCAAATCACCTGCCAGGTCTGCACTAAGGACATTCAGAAAGAGATCAGAGTGCTGAGAGTTCATGACCCAGAAAATCAACACACTTTCTTGTGCTCCCAGCTCAAAGTATCAATGCACAACACTGGCATTGTCCAGACAAAGTTCAAGTGTTAAGTTGGGGTTTCTCCTACCTGAGCCTCATAGTAATTTCTGTAGGGCAGGGCTCTGTCAAGCAAATATTAACAAATAGTGAAGGAGAAAACAGCCCTGAAAATGCAGCCAGCTTTATAGTTCTCCATGGAAAGCAGCAAGATTAGTTCACCCATGTTTTTTCCCAATTAGCTCTGATATTATTGTTTCTCAAACCTTTAGAGTATTTCCAACGACAGCCTTTGTACACCTCACCACACTGGGCAGACCTGCTGAAGAGCTGTAAGATGACAGGTGAGGAACTTCACCCTTCATTTTTTCTTATTCTATTCATTCTTTGTTTCTTTCTACTTTTCTTAAATCTAGTTTATAAAAAATGCCGATGCAACTGAAGCAGTAAACATATCTTATCTCTAGGCCACTAGAAGCAAGAAATTGAGAAAATTGGATAAAAATGATAAAAATCTCACTTTTAATTCTTACACCGGCCTCACTGGAGTCTTACTAATTGAGTCTCTGCTATTAACTGCGATTTAGTAGGTTAATGAAGTTGGGAAATTTTAATCTTGTTTCTGAAACTCAAAATCTTTCCTCCCACTTCAATTTTTCCTCCCCTCCAAAGCAAATTCTTTTACTTCAAATCAGAAATTCAAGCTTATCTACATATTTCTGCAACAAAATCTTGCTGAAAATTATTCAGTTTTTCATTAGATACTGTTCTTTAATCACTTTGTTAAAAACGCAGGAAAAAAACCAAAAATCAGCATGGTGCATATCTCATGAGAGGGATCAGTCTTGATTCCTGAGCTGCAAGATGGGAATTATCACATTTTCCATACCTGCAGAACAGAAACTGCCTGATGAAAAACTCCCCACGGCGTTACCTACCCCTTAAAGCATCACTGGTACTTCTGTGCCCTCAGATCCCCTATCTGACATTTCCCACCTGAACAGCACAGAGCAGCACTCCAGAGTCCCTGCCGGAGCTCCCCACAGGCACACAGAGCTGTTCAAACTTGGCATTCCTGAGTGCAGAACCCGCACCTCCTGATCACACCTCTTGAGCTCCCAAACAGGTTCCCTTTGGATGAAACCTTTCCACAGCATCTTGCATAACACTTCTAACTCCAGGCAAGAGCAGCACCAGCAACACGAGAAGTTTCTCTCTCTCAGATTTACCTCCTGAAATAATTTCGCCTCTGTAGTCAGGCCATGCTTTTATTTTTAGCAGTGACAATAGAACCACCTGCCTGTACATCAAAGCCTAGAGAAAACTCTTCATTTGACCTAAAGGTTGCAGGCAAGATAATCAGGGCATCACTAATTCAGAGTGATTAGACAGTTTCCTAACATGCTGTTGGTATGTAGGCATTCATCCCACTTGTGTGGATCCAGGTCTTTTAGCATCCTAGAATAGCTAAAAAACCCCAACCTTACGTTTCACATTTTCTATCAAACCAATAGCTGAAGCATCACCATGAGTCACAGAGGTTGAGTAGCTGGAGACAAACATGCGTTGAAATTATAAACGTCAAAAGGCTGTGATTCACTGAAATCAAGCGCCTGGGTTTAATTTATTTATATTAAGCTTCTACATTTCTGAGACATGGTTTCACCCAACTGCTTCCCTTGGAGTGTAAATCACCATCAAAGTACAGAAGAGTAAATCTGCAGAACATAACTGGGTTTGAATATGACGCACAGCAAACAGTTGCAAAAGCTCATATAGGGATTCATTGTTAGGGCTGCTCCAGTCTTGGAAATATCCCCACATTTTTCCACAGTTTATGCAGAAATTCAGAATGTTGCAAGTATATAATTAGTATTAGATGTGATTAATTCATAGTGTGGGAAAATACAGAAAGAACTGAAATAGAGCTCTGTGAATCTCCTTTCTCTCCACCCAAACTGCAATCAAGCATATGCCTATTCAACTCTCTGAACATACTGCCAAAATCCAATTTTGGGAGCTGGCATTTTCCTCCTCTGGCTGCAGTATTGAATGTTTCATTTTTCAGTGTCACACTATTTACCATGCACATATTTTAGTCATATCATTTCACAGTAGAGTTCTGGGGCTGGCTGGCTCACAGCTTCTTCGTACCTGTTTTCCTTCCTTCTCTTTCCCATTTTTTTCTCACAAGAATGTTTGCCAATACTTATCTGCCTATATTTGTAAAATAAGAACAAGCTATTATCAGTCCTTTGAAAGGCACACAGTACAGACTTCTAGGAAAAAAAATCTGCAGGTTTCATCTGCATGGTTTGAGAAGAATCAGTTTTGATTTCTGCTCTGGCTCACTCTGGGTTTTGCACTGAGCTATGCGTCAGGATCAGAGCTTCCAAGTTTACTTGTAGTGCTGAAAACATGAAATCCAAACCATTTTAGAGTTCAATACACAACAGTAAATCAATCCTTAGACTACTGCCATGAGGCTCAAATTTGCTTGAAGAGTTCTGTGAACCTTAGCAAAAATCTGATGGAAATTTAGCTTTTAATGGTAGCTGAAGACCCTCAATGCTTGGCATGGCTCCGAAGGTTCTAGCATTAGGTTTGCAAAGGGCTGGCAAGCACATGCCTTCACTGGTGTTTACTTACCTGCAATAAGCAAGAATAATACATTCCTAATGTATGCTCAGTTTCTGAATTTGGTGTGTATTTCACCATGCTAAAATTAAAATTAAGTGAAAGCAAGATGACAGATGAAAAAAATTATATAGAGAATAAAACATGGGAAAAGGAATTATGACTTCAGTCCTACTCTGCTCAAAATTCCACATGCCTCTTGAAGAGATAAGTGACATGGAAAAAATAAATGCCTGGGTGACTTAGATACTTAAGTCTCATTCTCAAACCTTACATTTTGCTTTAAATTTGGTGTGACCTCTGCTGTGATTAAGGATAACTATGCTGTACCGCACAACCTAGGGTAGCAATTCTCTTAATTCAGAGACCGAAAAAGTGAGCTGGAAGCTGTATCACCTTGCCTACACAGGACTGTGCCCAAGTTAATTAGAATTATTATGAGGAGAGCCTATGACCTCGGAGGCAGCCTTATCCTACATAGATCACCTGCTATCAAACCCCCAGCCAAAAGCTTCCTCATAGCCCTGGGGCTGACCATGGAGACCAGCACCTTGCAGCACCACAAAAGATGTCACAGAAAAACTGGACTCACTTTTCTCATCATTTTACCCAACAGTACGTTACAAGGCTCCCATTAAACTGTCCTGAGCTACCCATTTCTTCTGCAGTTTGCTGCTCTGTGGTTCCCTAAAAAGAAGCATTCTTCTTGAAAACTGAAAAAAACACCATGAATAAACAAACTATATTATAAATGACATATCATAACACTAAAAGTTCTCATAACACATTCCTAATTCTGATCACAATTTCCTACTCTGATAATAAGTATAATTGTGTTGATTTTAATATAAATTCTCCCTAATCCTTTTCTAGCTAGGTTATTATTTGTGTCAGCTAAAAAACATATAGCTCACTGATTATATCCATAAGCTCATCAATTATTATATTGTTGTCATTCAGTAGTAACTATTTTTAACAAGGTTCAACTTATGAAGGGGTGTAAAAACACTGAAAATAAAATCTGTCTCTTAACCAAATTTGTTTATATTTTTAGTCCATATTTATCTGGCACTTACTGGCCTCTGAGTTATACACCTGCACTAATGGGGGAATAAACCCCCTTTTTCCAGTATTTACTCAAAAAGAACCCATTTGGTCATGTACTCTCCCTTCTTCTCTTCAAGTCAGTGTTTTGTACTATATTCAGCTTTATTTAAAAAGGTTATGCTTACTGCAAATTCTGTCTTGGAACAGACTTTATTAGATTAAAACTAATTTCCTTCAAAATGTCTGCCCTTCTACATCTGAGGAAAACATCCTGACTTAATATTGGAAGAGAAGGAAAAAGCCCTCGTTAATTAGGGGGAAAAATATGCACAGAGCCTCCACTACGGCAACAGACATCCTTTCATCCCTGTATGGCACAGCCTTCTCCCACCCTAGGGCTCCCTACAAGCTGTGCCCGAGGTTTCCCGTGAGGAACAACCCAGTGCTGGCATGGCCCCCGCTGCAGATCCAGGTGCAACACCACCAAGCCAGCCCTACCCTGCAGGCAACTCCTTCTGCTGCACTCCTCCAGACTGCAAGAAACATTGCAGGAGTTGTGATGCAATTACAGGATTGGAAGACCCATAGCAAAGTCTGCCCCTTCTCCTTTGTAGTTACTCCAAAGGTGGAACAAGCAAGGTCATTTCTGTGACAAGACATTTCCTGACAATGGCAACTTGCCCACATCAGGGTGAGGAGATATCACTTGAAGATCACCACAGAGAGGAGAGCTGTACTGGATACTCACACTTCTTTATTTTAGTGACAACAGCAGACCCAAGAGGTGTGCTGTCCTTGGGCTCCAGCTGCTGGGAGAGGTGAGGATGGACACTGTGGGGTGTAGGGCTCCCATGGGAGGTGGACACCTCGGGAAGCACAAGGGGTGAGATGGATGAGGCGTGAGGGAGCTGCTGTGGTGTGAGAGGGTGTGTGCACGTCCCAGGAGCTGCTGCTCCTGCAGATGGTGGGTCTTGAGCAAAACTGGCATCTGCAAACCCTTGACATGGGATTACTCTTGACAAAGGGAACTGCCAGCCACTGTCCCTTGGGGAGAAGGAAACTCAACACTTCCTCCCATTTCTGTGAGCCAATATAGCTCTGTAAGGGGTTTATATTCTCCAGATACACCAAATGAGGATGTGCTTCAGGAAAGCTGGGACAAAGACTCCCTTTTCACAACCACTACTTAAATATTCATAGGAAAGGGAAGTAATAGGAAGCTTATTGGGAAGAGATTACAAAGGAAAGATCTGATAGTAGAGGAGAACAGAACTACAGAGTGCCTTTTAATAAATAACTGCTATGGTCCCAAGCGAGTTAATAAAATTATAGACTAATTTAACCACATCCCTAAACTTGCTCTTCAACAATTGCATGGTCAAGCCATTGTATACAAACAGAGGGGTCAGCCTTTGCTAATGACCACAAAAAGCAGTCTGCAGCAGAGCAGACAGGCTGCACTTACACACTCAGGCGCTGAGTCATGGACTATACCCTTCCCTACATACATGTGTAAGGCATTAAGCGTTCATCACAGAAACTTAAATAAATTAAATCATTCCATTGCAAATGACAAAAAGGGAACTTTCAAGTTGCACAGTTATTATTCAGAGATATGGAAGCAATAAAGTTAAGGTTCCACAGGCAACCTCAGCTCTGGACTTCGGTCTGCATGTAGAGAGGTTGTTAATTCCATAAACCACTAATAGTTTTGGGTTTTTCTTAAAAAGAACAGAATAATAGATTTTATTTGCATACAGTCTATCAACTCTCAATAAAGGTAGCTCTACCTTATTTAAAAAATCCAAACTCCTTCTTACTGACACATTTTTATGCACAAACATCTTTTCCCTCTATTCTCACATTTTGATGTTCCAAAATCACATTTCTCTCCACAGAGCCTCACCAACAATCCTGACCTCTAAGAAACTGAGCAGGGGACAAAAGACTTTTCTCCATAGATCTCTCCATCTGCATTTTTCTATTAATTCACAGCATTCCACGTGTGCAAGGAAATACTCAGATAAATCTAAATCTAACCTAATTGAATGCGCAGGAGGTCTTTATACGCTTATAATCTTTCATCATTATTCAGCCATGTTATTCACAAGCTTTTGCAGGTTACTTACAAAATATGTACTGTCTATGTTTTAAACAAGTAACTTCATCAGCTCTGGCTGCCATACAGGTAGTTTACAGTACATAGAAGTCATCTCATATATAGGTTTAAAACTGAAAAAGAGTATTTGATTCTGTACGGAAAACATTATTAAAACATGTATTAAAATCACAAAGTCTATAGCAAATTCATGTTAACAAGAGAACAGTTTCAGTCTTACCAACAAAAGAAATTTAAGTTTACTACTGTGCAGATAGAGCATTACAGTTTTGTTATGTTGAAGATTGTAGGGATTACTTTATTTTTTTAATTTTTCTTCTACTGTCTTACATAACCTGAACATTTTTACACCTATTCTTCATCAAGTACCTGGCTGAGAACATCCTGAAAATTGGGGAATCTCCAGTCAGGCAACTCCCATGGAAATGCCATGACAAATGTAGTAAAGAGATCATCAGTGGCAAAATCTGAATATACAAGTCCAAGAGCTTCCTACTGTATCTGGTATAGAAAAAAAAAATGCAAAGGTGAAGTTCTCTGGAAAATTAAAAAAAAAAAAAGTTAGATTTAGTGGCTGCGAAATCAATCAAACATAGATGAATACTTATGTCAGAAGTTTGTGAATTCCACCCAAAGAGAAAAATGAGACATAGCACAACACAGCTATGCAAGAGTCCAGCAACAAAAATATTGTCTAGGGATAGTTTTGAAATATTTATAAACAAGTGTAGCTTTACAGCGGGGGGGAAGGAAAACTATAAACAATAGGGTCATATTGTAACTTTAATTAAGGAAAAAAAAGGCAAAATATCTGAAATACCAAAGGAACGTCTTTAAAGGGACTTTGGGGGTGAGAGGGCACAGTTGGATTTTTTTAAACAACCATAAATACTCTCAAGACTTGTACTGGGATGAGACAAGAGTGGCATCTAGTGGTTCCCAACGTTACGGTGCTTGTTCCCACTGAACAGCTGGGATACGGCCCGGACCTGCTTTTCCGAGGTATTCATTCCAGCCCTCTGGGCTGGAACCGAGTATCTGGTGAGTCCTTGATAGCAAAATTGGGAAATAAGGGGGTGGGGAGGTTAACACGTAAAGGAATAAAGTACAGAGATTTTATTCTCGGTTTATTGGTGTTTTGTTAGCAACTTTGCTTAGAGGCAAGTAGGTGGGATTTTTTGTTTTGATCTGGCAGGAATAAATTGTAGGCTCCATAAGAAAATGTTTAGTAAAGCTATAGAACTAATACTGGTTTTTTCTTCATGTGTGCTTGTTTACTTACCCCTGACTTCCAAATACAAAGCATATTAAGAGAGCATGTTCATACCTTGTATACATGTTTGGCCATATTTTCCAAAATTTACTTAATACTCTAATTAATTACATATTTTTAACACAAAAATGTCGAAAAGAAGTTCCCCAACTGAAAATTTTGAAAGTTCCTTATGAGAGTAGACAGTGTATTTTCAGGAACGTATTTCCAGAGAGTCATTCAGATCCTCTGGGGGAGGATCACTTGCCTAGGGAAAGGGTACAGTATTATGGCATTAGGGAGGCTTGATGAGTTTTTGATTCAGGTTCCATTTTAATTACGTATTATTAATCATTTTGCAGTTGGAAAAATCCACCATTGTCTATGTATAACTAATTAGGAACTCATGTTTCTTAAATTAAAGAAATGTGTAGAGGTTTCTTTTGCAATGTGAGGTTGAGTTGAGAATACATTGCAGTAGAGCATAAATTATCCTTCACAGTCCAAAAACTGTTCCTCTACAACATAAATATACAGGAAATTAAATTGTGTATTATATTCCAAAACTGCTGTGAGACACTGCAAACATTCAAATACCACCACTGAAAAGGCCATTTAAGTAACCTAATCTGCTTTGCATTTGCAGTTCTTATCTCTTTGAAATGGTTTTCTGATAGTAAAAATAATTTCTCTATTAATCCCTGCACAGAGTAACGACACAAGCATAAGTATATATTAATTGATATTACTGTTTATGACTTGGATGGCAATGACTGAACATTACAAATGCTGCTATTACTATCAGCAGAGCGGCATGCAAGGAGGATTTGAATTGTAATCAGTGTCAGACATAAAGCCATTAAACTAATGTTTAACCTATATTTAACAGAATCCAAGTGTTGAATGTTAATATATATATACAATGATGTAATTTAAAACATTACAAAATGTATGTAGCAGAGAATAAACAAAAAAAATCTCTGTGTGGTGGAAAGCCATTGTGTTCAAGCTCAACTTACCAAAGTGTCTATTTACTTCAGAAGTAGCTTTCTTGTTTTAGTTTTCAGAATTAAAAGTGAAATTTAAAGCTAAGTTTTCATTTTAAAAACTGAAATAAAAAATCGCTGCATATTTTTGGAAAGTACTTTGATTCTGCCAGAAATTGACATTCACCAAGTCCAAACAGCCATTTTTTGGCGCTTTTTTCCCTGAATTTTGGTTATGAAAGGTCATACTGGCTTAATATGATGAGTGCTATGGGAAAGCTTAGATTTAAATTGCTGGAAAATAAAGGATTTTGATGATATAGCTGTTGACTAACAAAAAAATAAATCAGATTTGTTGGCACAACTTGCCAGAATTGCAAGTTTTAAGTACCATCCTCTTCTCAGTAAAGAAAATTAAAAATGAAGGCAAAAGAAAAGCCTCAGTCAGTACCTTGTCTGTGTGCTTCTATCCAGTGTTTTGTACATACATCACAAATTTTACATAATTATAATGTTCTAGCTATTAAGTTTCCATATTCTGTGATTATTGAGAAGCCAACAGCTCTATGGCTTTTTTGCAGCACCAGCAAAACTCAACATTTAAATTAGCTTTTCAAAATTTGTTTTTCCCAGGTCAGCCAGATCTGTGAGCTGGATCACTCACCAGAACTTCCCTGTGACCCTTCTGTTAGGACGGGCCGGATGTCCAAGAGTTACAGTCCAGCTAAGTGGCAGCAGAATTGTACAATTTGTGTGAGCCCAGAGCAGGCAGGAGTGCGCGTCACGAAGAGAGAGAGCTCGGCTGTGCACGGTGCCCTTATGAACGCACACGCCATCACATGCAGGCATGCAAAGTAATCCCTGCTCTGGAGTTTTCCATCTAAACACAAGGGAGGAGATTTATACAGTCAGGGGACATCTATAAATAGTTAGGTAATACCAATCAGGGAGATAAGCAACACTTTTGGGTCATCAATCGCCTTATTCGCCATCAAGGGTTTGTGGGGGTGGGAGCAGGAGGGAGCAGCGGTGGATCACTTGTTAGAAAAGGACAAACAAAAAGAAAAGAATGCAATTAGCGAGACATTGGAAATGTAAGAGCAGCCAACTCCCATCTGTAATGGTCCATGAAACCCAGAGACAGTGATTGCAGCGCTCCCCAGCAGTGCCGTCCTTTGCCAGCTGCAATGAGCTGGAGGAACCGACCATCTGCGCAGATTTGTACAATACCTGCCCTAGATGTGTGAAGGGCCGCTTTTGTAGAATAAGTGGAGAATGGTTTTAGTTAATGCAGGACATTTCAACTGGTAAAATGTTACTAAATCAATTGCATATCAATATACATTCTGGTATCGCAGCAGTTACAGTTCAGCGTGTAGGGTAACAATAATGGAAAACAGAACTTGCCATTATGTATCATTACAGTATAATCAATTACAGGAATCTGTTAGTGCTTTCCTTCAGAGACTCAATCACGAGGAAACACAATCTACTTAAATGTGCAGATAACAAACGGAAATGATTTTTAAAACAAGGTGACTGGGTTGAAAACATTTTTAAAGATAAACTTTAACAGATTTCCTGACCTCATTTTATTAATGCAAAAGTCAAAATAGACAAAAATGCTGGCTTTATATTCCAAGAATGGAATATGAAAGTTCCTATTAAGTCTGGGCCTGGAGCATGTATTTTCCAGCCAACGAGCAAGATTGCATTTGCTGTATTCATCATTATATATTTGTGTGTATGTACAGTGATGTCACTGTTTATGGCACGGTAAAGTCCAAATCAGAAAACACAGTTTTATATTGTCCTTCTGGAGTTCCCTCACACCAGGGCTGAGGCAATTCTCCCCAAATTCACCAGTTAATGTCAGGTCTTATCTGGAGACCGAAGCAGAGGCGCCTGCGCACGGCTGAGTGCTCCCGGGGAGCCAGGCAACCATGGCAAGAGCTGATGAAACCATCAGGAACATCCTCTATGCACGGGGGGATTTGTCACTGCAGAAATGCTTTATCAGTCAAAAGAAGAGCTGAGCTGCAAGGGTAAGGGCAAAGCAGGAAATGAGGAAGTTTGGTATCCCATGTCCTTTGCAGCTCCGCCTCTCTCTCCCCCATGATTTATCCTGGCACACCAGGGGCTCTCCTGGTTTACACAAGTGACACAGGTGAGTCACATCCAGCTAAAATAAAACTGAATCCACCCAAACACTTTTGGCCTTGACAACAATCCACCCTCTCGGTTTTGTCTTCTCACACACAGAGGGAAAACGGGAAGATGAGCTGAAAATCTTGGGAGAGGATGAATGGGAGGAACAACGCTGAAACGTTAGGGGTCGGAGGAAAGAAATCTCGCCCATGAATGGAGAAAAAGCCACCAAGGCTGAACAGCTTTCACTCCAACCAGTCCCCAGTGCTGCTGTATTGCCTTTTAGTTAAAGTGAAAGCAATCAAGTAAAACCTGCATTGCTAGGAGTGCAAGGGGTCCTTGACAAAACCACTCTGTCTTCACCTTGTGTCATCCACTGCCCTCCTCCCAAAGAATCTCCCTAACACTTTGCCCTTGACAACAACCTCACCTCTCAGTTTTATCTTCTCACACACAGAGGAAAAACAGGAAGATGAGGTGAAAATCTGTGTTGTTCTATTTCTCCCCAAGCTCATCAACCCCTGCTCAAAAGGAACACTGGTGCTGCCAGAATGTAGAAAGGTCAAGGACTGGGAATGATTTGGAGGAAATATACAGCAAGGTATTTACCAAGGAATTAAATTTTTAAAAAAGGTATTTCATTTATCTATGGGGTTAATCGTGGATACTGTTAGGGCTGCTATTGTAAGGAGTTCGGTGCAGAACTTAGATCAAAAATGAAAAAATATTTGGGGATTCAAGTGGTTTTATAGTACATATTACACATTGTTATTTTCTGAATTTCAATTAGTCTTTAAGAGATTTCTCATTTTATAACCTGTAATAGATCCCAATGAATATAGGTCCCACAAAATCTGCAGAAAATTGCAATTCTAAGAGATGAAACAGAGTAGGGAACGGGAGCAGATATAGAAATTAAGTGATTTCTCACAATAATATCATCTTGCATTTCACCTCCTTACTATGCCTTTTCATAGTATTGACATTTTACATGTAGTTAAAGCCTGGAAATTTAGGTCTTTCTAGGAGAAAAATAATAATTTGAGTTTTAGAGGGCTACCTCAATAGATATTTACCAGTATGGGAATTTCAGTAAAAATTAGGGGAATTTTCAAAAGGCAAAGTAGGATTTGCCCCTTTACTGAGAGATTTGCACTTAACTTTGAGCATCTCTACCCCAGCACTAATCTGTGGCATCAACACCATGATACCTGTGGGACTATTAATTTCCCAAGTGTTTGCAGGAAACCACTGGATCCTCAGCTAGTAAATGACTGCATTAGAAGATGTGACACTTGTGATGGGGAAGGACACGGGCATCTGAAGTGTTGCTTGGCCTTCTGTGACAGATCCTGAGTAGGATGTGATCAACCAGCAGCCAGGGCAGTGTGGAATCCAGTCCAGACAGTCCAGAGCCGCAGACTGTGCTCCAGTGGCTAGGCAGCGAGGATGAGTTAGGGTAGCACCTTCCCACAGCAGGTCCCCAGCCTGCCTCCCCCAGCCCTCTGCTGCTTCTGCCATGGGGCAGAATTTGCAGTAGGAGAGGGGAGAATTGAGTCAGACCCCGTGGTGAGGAGGGGAGTGTGACTGAAAGGAGAGAAGACCATGGAGAGCAGCTCAGAACTGTGCAAGGGCAGCAAGGCCACTGGGCTGGGCAGAAAGGCTTGGAAAGACCTCGCAGCCTCCAAAACCTTCCACAGCTTTTCATAACCTTGGATGGCCTCTGCCCAGACCATTTTACCTCATCACAATTCCATCCAAAAAAAAAGAAAAAAAAAAAAAATCACAAATCCAGCATAAGCTTCCACAAGCCATAAATTTGTGCCAAATCTCCTCACCTTGCTGTCAACCAGCTGGGCCTTTGCCAGCCCTATACCCAAAACCTCCACGGTCCCTTCCAACACTGCACATCCTCCTCTACTCACCTCTTCGTTGCTGCAAAATTCTGGTTTGTGTACGATGCTGAAAGCTCTTGAGCTGGCTTTGTCAGCAGGAGCTTCACACAGCACAGAGTGCCCAGAAACCTTTCACTCATATCTCTGATTGGCACCTTTTGGAGGCACAGCAATATTTCTCCAAACACATGCTCCTCATTTCAAAAAGCTAACTGGACACACAATAAGATTTCAAATCCTTGGGTTTTTTTACATCTCAATTGAATAGTCCAAAAGCTTTAGCTAAACAGCTGATAGTTTAAATCTGAAATACAAAATGCATGAAAAGTAACGTTAAATAGTAGTTTTACTGTTATTTAAATATTGGGGTTTTTTTCTTTTTTAATGAATCACAAACAAAACTCATTTAAACTTGGCCATATGACTTTTCAAGGAAGGGAAAGGATTTTTCAAGGCTTTTTTCCCAAGCTTTCCCATAGGCAAGTACACCTTCAATTTTTTTATTTCATCTGTTTACGTACTTAGCCATTGACCTTTGTTGAGCAAAACCCATGGCCTTATCTTAGACATGATCTCTCACTAGGAGGCTTTTTTGGGGTATTTTTTAGGGAGGGCTTCTCCCACAGCATAACCCACAAAAGCAGTGATAAAGACGTGCACATCATGCAATATAGTTAAGGCTGAATTGCAGAACTTTGAACAAAATGATTAAAGTATAAATACTGAGCTATACATGCATTTAAATATTCATATTTAGTTCATACTCTCAGCCATGGCCACAAGTCTATGTGGAGTACAGCTCAGAAGGCTGTGTTTCTAAGTCTGAAGGTTTTAGATGTCATAGATTCAGCAGTTTTGAAATCTTCAAATTTTATATTAAAAAGACCTGAAAGTCATTAACTGTGGCCCTTGACATCAATCTGTCTGTTGTGTGTTGTGCTGCCACGTATTATTCATGGAAGAATAATTACTTTTGTTTTTCCAAATAATTTTTATAACATCTGATTTAAGTCGCCAGTGACTATTTTACAAGGAGAAGCTTCCAACTATCCATTAATTAAACATGCAAGTGCATTTTTATGATTAAAATACCCCATTTCACGGAAACCAGAAAAATCCTGTATATTATGAATTGACAAACCACAACTGATTAAATGATGCATTAAAATAGAGACAGAGGCAAAACAACCTACTTGAACCCAGAAAATTTTCAGACAATAACCATTTCCAGGTTTAATTAACTTTAACACAAAAGTGGGGGCTCCTTCTGTTTCAAGTTAATGAAGCTCAACACATGGACACTACAATTAGAGACAAAAGCATAAGTCTAAAGCAAGTTATATTTCAGGATTGAAATAATGAGCTTGGTATTTTAATTTCATAGTCAGCAATTACGTGAGATCCAGAAACAAAGAAACAATACATGCAATAGAAACGTTAAGGTACTAACGCAGCTGGTTTTCACTCAATACCTTTCTTATGAGCCAGAGGCAAGAAAATAATTTTTTTTCCTACAATAAGCAGTATGTACAATACCCTGGAAATATTTCTACTATGATCATCTAAGATTTACTCACTTTCATACTACACGAGTCAGAAACGTGACCTCATCTAAAGCCCTGAACTGCTTAGTGACTCCTATCATGCCTTTCTCATATATATTCATTAAATCTTTATCTATAATACTGTTATTTCCATTTAAAATGATTGTTATGTGGCAAAAAAAGCTGCTCTCCCACAAAAATGAATAAGCCTAGATCACTTCCACCCTTTTCAATAATTTGCCTATTCCTAAATACTAGGCTGGAAGAATATATGACCCTTAACTTAATCTCATCACCAAGCACCTCCAAAGAAAAAAAAAAAGGCACAAAAAGAGAAAAGATGGTCTGCCATTTATGTCTCCCATTTATAGTTTATTAAACCTAGAGATAATAGGAAAAAGGTGGAAAAAAGCAGAGAATGTCTGGGCTGTAGTATCAGATATCACTGCTTATTACTGGCTATCTGCCTAGTAATCATAAATCCATTGGGTAATATTCTCAAATCTTTTGCTTTTCAGGTAGGTGTGAGCCAAAAAGAAAAAAAGTTTAATTTTCTATGAAGAGCAGAAAACAGCAAGCACAGCACAACTGGGCACCAGGATGCATAAATATTCCTGATTACGAACCCTTGCACATAAAGCAAACAGGAAGAGTTTGAAGTTAACAGTGTGTACATCATGCAAAAGGTATCTCTGTCCCAAAAGATAGATATCACATAGACTATGAATGAACTGCTCCAATAAATTATATTATTCCTCAGAGGGGAGAGGAGAGCAATGTTATAAACAGTGACTTCAGAAAAGTGAGAACAATAGGGCATTGAATTTTGTAAGAGTGAATTAAGGATCTTTTTTTCCTAGAGGAGAGCTCAGTATCACTGACCAATGAGCCTTATAAATAAAAGCATTAACTCCAGCGCTGTCTGTTCCCCCAAGCACCTCAACATCTTGCACTTTCAACATTCTGTACCTACATTTAGTTTCTGATATAATTACAAGTACATACTGAATTAAACAGAGGCTTCAAACAGAATTTTTTTTTTAATATACTTTCCAGAGAACTCAGAAAACATATGATCCTGGCAGAACACACATCTCAGACACGCAGCTTTCATGACAGACTCTGTGTGCCTTTGTAGAAGACTTAACAAACCAGAAAACAACAAACCCTGTGAACACCTCCTCCTTGTGCTGCCTGATATGTACTGAGTATCCATGGATAAAGGAAAGCTAAGCAAGAGCAGCATTTTTCAAAATGAATCTTGATAGGATCAAACTCCTCAGATCTGTCACTTGCCTTTGGCATCACTTAAACCAAGGAGAGTCATTTTGTTAAAACCTTCTTCGAGATCTTGACAGGACTGGGAATGTAGGAGTAAATCTGACTCCCAGTGTGAACCCCGCTCAGTGCTGAGGGCAGGGCAAAGGCACAGGGCTCAGAGTTCTGCTGACCTTGTCTGCAGCACAAAGCTAAAAGCTAATTAAAAAGCATTTTCAGAAGGTGACAAGCTTTTTTCTTTTTTTTTTTTTTTTTTTTTTTTTTTTTTTTTTCTGTGAGAGAGGGATGTCCACTACTTTCAAGGCCACAAGTCCGAACAAAAGAAGTCAAAAAACTATGAAATGTTTCCTACTATGAAATGAATTACAATGCCAAATTCCTGTTTGCTACCACCAATATGCCAAACATTAAGCACTGGCAACTCTAACTTCACCTTGTATGTCATTTCTCTGGCTCTTTAGCTGCTCTCTTGGTTGGTTAGAATTGGAAATTGATAGGCCCATAAACATCTACGAGAGACACGTTATTAAACACCTCATCTCTGTCTGCTCTAACGATAAGCCAAGTTCTCTAAGGTTTACAGCAATCTCAAGGAGTGTATGTTTTTCAACAACATTGTGATCTTTTTTCCTCATCTATGCAGCGTTTCTGCCTCACTCTCTGCGCATACTTGTTTTGCTTGACTTCTCTGAAACCTGTCTTAAAATTTTATTTGAATGTTACCTACTCTTCTGCTCTGTCCAAAGGGTTTTTTGTAAGTAGTTGAAAATGGTTTCTCCATTTCAGCCTCACTATAAGCAAAGGTAATGGCTCTTAGAGAGACTTGCAAAAAGATTACTGTCAGTACTCTTGAAACACTAAGATATTAACACTTAACAGCTTTGCCTTTACACATTATTGAGGTATTTCTCTTTCTCCAGCCTTCTTCCCTGCACTTGACAGTCTTCTGACATCTAACCTTTTTCTGCTTTCTTCTGCATCCTCCACATCCTTTCTTTCACAAAACAAAGTTTGTCCCGTTTAACCTGTTCTGCCTACCGGTGCAGGGGCCTGGGGTGGGGGGGGATCACCTCTTCCCAAAGGACAGTCTGCTTTGAAATGCAGGAAAGCCTCCAACTGCTCAATTGTAAACTGTGGCATGCATGGTACACAGGCTATTCTCTCTGGGGAGAAAGGCAAACACATTGGCAGAAGCTATTCTGGTCTGGGCAATCTTGGAAGGAATGCTGGGCATTTTGAAAGAATAAATTGTTTTGGAGTCTCAGGTAAAGTTCTTGCAAGCTTACACTCACTCCCAGTTTGATATGACAAATTTCACTCTAATTTTAAGGCTGCATTAAGTACTGTTATTGATTTTCTGCAAAATGTTCATTTCAGACTGTCTCTCCTTTTTCTTTTTCTCCCTATTAGCTGCTTGAAAATGAACATATCTGTATTCGTGTGACTGGTTTCTTCTAGTGCAACATTATCCCCTTATCTGAACAATACTTGTTCATTCCCCTGTCTGTTCTATCAGAATAAGTTAAAGAATTGCCTTGCAAAGACAATAAATGAAAGAATTCCACATTGCAAACAACAAATTGTTTTATCACTATTCTAAATAGAATTTGTTTTATTTATAAAACCCATGAGTTTGTGTGAATATGCAAGAATCTTAGTTTTGTGCTTTTAAACATGTCTCTAATACTTACAAGATGCATACAAAGAACTTTTAAAAAGCAAAGTGGAGCTACTTAATGACTTGAGAATGAGAAAGGAAAAACTGTATATGTACTATCTGTATGTAAATACTTTCTGTTCCATCTCATTGGTGCTGTTTGACGTGACTTGTTAATCTTCTTAGTTTTGGGAAGCACATTTATTTTTTGCAGAATTGCACCAGAGAGGAAAAGATTTATACTACAGTTCAAATCTATCCTCTGAATCAAATAGGAGAGGCACTCAGACTAGAGCCTCTGGGATCCAAAATGACCGCCCCATCCATCAGGCTTTTCTGAGCTGAGTGTCTCACTAACTCTTCTGCAGAATTATTTCACATAATACAAATAATTTAATATTCACTAGAGAAGCAACTTGAACAGGTTGCTCATATCCTGAGAGCCCCACCTACGTGATCATGAGTTGTTCCGAAGTAGAGGTTTCTCTTGCTCAGGAAAACCTTTGGGGTATCTCAATGTTTAATCAGAGAAGCTGAAATTTTGAAAACACTCATGGGATGAGAAAGCTATTTCCTTCTCGTTTCTGGTAGCAAGCAAACATAATAAAGGGCCAAATAAACATAAAAGGTAAAATCTCAGGAAAACAGCATTATCAGCCCAGTCATACAGTTCTTTGACAACTTGAGGTTTCAGATTTCTGTAATTATTTACAGCAGGTATCACCAGGCAAAAGGCATTGTGTCCATATTTGATGGGTAGAACTGAATTTATAGAGTGTTCTTCAGCACACACCTCACACACTTCAGATAGAGACTGCTCTTACGGGAGAGGCTGGCAAGAATAAATCCAGAAACGTCTGGAAACTACTTCTGGCTTAAGGGTACCAACAGGGCAAGTCCTGTAACTGCAAGGAGAAGAACCAATCTCCAGAAATCTGTGCCAAACTTCCTCAGAAGCAGAGCACGTTATTTGCAGCAACAAATTCAGACCAGAGCTGCCGGTTCCTCTGCTGTCAAGCCCTGTGTAGATGGGACAGCTATTGAACCAGACAGGCAGAGAATTACTGTTCTTTTTAGGTGGGTTCCTCATATAAGGTAAAGCAGCACCAAAATTACAAAATTGCTGAAGAATCATCTCTCCTGCATCTCTGCTTCTGAGACAGTGAGTTAAACTCCGCTCTTCTGTGCTCAAAGTCACTCCTTGTCAACAGAAATTATGAACAAACAAAAATAAAATCTCCCTAGTTATTGACATTTGATTTGTTTGTAGTAAGAGAACGTAGTTCTTAGAAAGATAAATATGTGGAAGACAGAAAAGTAATAGAAACTATCCACTGATCATAATTGTCTTAAAACATAAAAAATATTCCCTCAGTGCTCAAAAAACCCCAGACTACAAAACTCCAAAGTGCAAAAAAATAATGAAGTCATTCATCATTAGAAGATGAGCTAAAATATTGCTAGCCTGGCTTCACAGAACCTTGTTTCTCCTTTTCTCTTCACTTGCAACAGAGACAGAAGACATAAAAGCTTTGAAATTAAAATAACCAAAAAGGTGCATGGCCTCTCTTTCTCTGTGCTCTCATTCTGATACTTAATCCCTGCCATGCATGCAGAGTGAAGGCCAGTGGACATCTTCCTCTGAAGATTACTTTGTGCATGATTTCTGCTGCATTTTTTAACCAGTTACATCTGAATTCACTGACGTCTCAATAGTTTCATAGTCATTTCAGTTTTCCTCTTGCCAACCTCAGCAAATAAATAGAAAAGAGTAGACAAGCTAAAATGCTCTGAACTGAAAGGGCTAAAAATATGGAAATCAATTTGTTGCAGTATTGGAGCAGTTGGGAAGTCCTTAGTTTGAGCTCACAGAAATCAATAAGAATAATAGAAAACTAAGAACTGCGAAGACAAACATTTTGTCTCTTTCAGAAAAAAAATTGAAGTATTTTATGAAAGAAAAAATACCAAAGGCAAAACTAACACCAAATAAAAACTCTAACATATGCTTTTATGATTTAAATGTGGCCTGCTGTGCCTTGTAGTTCATTAGCTCACTAGAAACTCACGTTTCTGTGCATTTTTTTCTTTCATTTTGGCCATCAAACTGCACTGTAGTTCTTAAGAGTTTGGGCCTTTGGTGATGCAGTTGATTTTTAAGGACATTCTAGATTCTATGCTTCCTGTCTTTCCTTGATCTCCCTTATCTTTTAATCAGTATGGAAAAATTCAAACTATTCAGAATAAGAACCACACCTCTGCAGGTGCTGGCAGCATTTCTCCATCCTAGCTGCATCCAAACTATGCCTCCAGCTGGATGAACAAAACCACAGAGACCCCAGCATCAAAAGTGAGATGGGGACAAACCCCTTGAGAGCAGATCCTGCATGAGGCACCTCAGAAAAGAGCTCCAGAGGCAGGTTTTACAGAAGAATAAACTGTAGTGCTCTGCAGCTACTTCTGCAGGAGTTGTGCAGGACCTCAAGAAATTTACAGTTTAGATTGGTGTGAACTAAGGACCTCTTTCTCCTCCTGCCTTATTGCAAACTCCAGCTGCAGTGTCCACATCCCACCCAAACAGAGCTGAGAGCACTTGGACCTGCAAAAGTCTAGAAAGGAAATTAGGCTGTTTCCAGGCTCAGAGTTTAGACAGACTGACTTCTGATTTAGAAAATAAGCACCTTAGCACCTTGGATAAATAACCCATGAAGCACATCAAATTTCAGACACTGCACTGTTATTTTAAATACACTTTTAAAGAAGTCATTTCAATTGCTGGTTACAAGCACTTGAAGTCCGACAGGCTTCCCTTTCCCGTACTGGACGTTCAGGACCCTTCAAGAGCTGACTTCAGACTAGTGGGCATTATTCTAACGGCCAGAAAAATATTAACAGACTGTAAATCTAGTTATCATGTGCCTCATACAATATTAGAGAGATAATAAATACGCAAACAGACTTGTCTGAAATACTAACATAAAAGCAATGCATGTGTTATAATAGGAGTTTAATAAGATTATGTGGAATAGCTGTTCTCGATTATCTTTTGTCCTTGTATTTTCCAGTACCTGATGTCAACGTAATTACCATCTATTTGTTTAAATTTTGATTAAATCCCTAAACATTTAACAATCCATCATTATAAATTTTTGCCTGGTATCATTATACTACATAAATATTTAGGTCAGATTTTTTTTAAAGTAGCAGCAATTTAAGTTATAATTTTATATCTATATTTAAGCTCTATAGCTAACAGCTAAATTTCACAATTAGTAAAAGTCAGGTAGCTCCCCTTGGACAATAAATTATTAAGTAATATTAACAGTTGGAGGATTAGACCCAGAAGCTGTAAACCCCATGAACTGCACTAATTGTGTTCCTCAGCCCTCTTTTACTATTTGTGCTTTCTCCTAAAGATCTGAAGTCTCACTTTTTGTAGATTTTGAAAATGTGCATTAAAAAGTACATTGTTCACATGTGTAAACCACTGGAAACTGGAAACAGCTCTCCATCTGCTGATTTCACAAGATTTTTTATGTATCCAACACACATAGTCTGAGAGTAAGGATATGATTTTTCAAGGACACAAAATGCAATTTGGAGTTAACAGACAGCAAAATCTGGCAGACAGGTACCTAATTCTGGTACAGTTTTGCAAACCTTTTCCTTACTGCTCAGCCACATGTTATAGATCTCAGAAAAATGAATAATGAAAAACAGTCTTACACCAGTATTCCTTTTTTATCCCACTAAATTAACTTTAAGAGTATTCTTAAAAGAATCTAATCCTTTCCTAAAAATGATCTGATTAATCCTCTTCTAGTCTTTGGACACAAAACTGAAATAAGGTCAGCCATCTTAACATATTGGCGCTTGAATCTCTCCTATCTTATGCAAGAAGTAAAACTACACCTATCAGAAAAAGAAAACCTGGTAATTCCAGTGCATCAACTGTGCACCAGCTTTGATTCTAGTAGAAAGAAATAACCTTGTTTTTTATCATCACACACATGCAGAGAAAACTCAGCAGGAATATAAAGCAAATGAACTAATGAACTTAATTAACACACAGAAAATAAAAGAACTGCCCTGCAGATGTGTATTTGTAGTGAAATCAGTCAGCAAATGAACAAATAGTTATGACAAAATTTTATATGACTTCCTCCTGTCATTGGGGTCAGAAGCACGAAAACTGGACAGGAACTAAGTATTACAAATCTTTGCTCGAAAATTGATGGGGGGGTTTTGTTTGTTTGTAAGAAACAAAGCACAAGTTATTCTTACTGGCACCTTGAGAGCTCCAGCACCAGCCCCACCGCTGAGCATCCATCTCCTGAGACTATGGAAACCCAGACATGCTCCAGCCCTGTGAGAGGGATCCTACCCTCTCTGTCCAGATGGTGAGAGCACAGGTTTGTGTGCACAGAGCTCAGTTACAGACACATGGGTGGCACAGTGTGCCCAGGGCTCAGGAGCCACCCCAGCCCCGTGGCTGCAGGCTGAGGGTGCTTTGCCACCCACTGCAGGAGAGCAGCAGCTGCCTATCACATTGGTGCATTTTTACCCTTCAAAATCTGTCCAGTTTCCAGTGGTTTGATGAAATGTGGTGGGAGGAGAGAGCCTCTAAACACCTCTGTGGTTGTATCAGCTGCATATGCAACAAATTCTCAGGTACATGACAGGTCCAGGGAAGAGTTTTCCACTTCAGAGCCTCTTCATGGGTCTGAACACCAAATCCAACCCCCCGTGTTTCTGTGAGCCATGACAAGGCAGCTCACATCTTAGGAAACACACATCCAAGCACAGAGGCAGTAAAAGATCAGGAGGCCTAATTTCAGTTTACAATAATTATAAATTATTTGTTTTTTTTTTTTTTAAGATTGTCTCCTAACAGAAGACGTTACTCTCTTTATTATCTGTCTCCAAAAAATTTTCTCTGGCAAACAGCTAAGCCAAGAAAACTAAAGGATGATTGTAGGATCACTTCAAAACCTGCAACAGCCAATGTTCTTGCTGGGTATATGAGTTTGGCAGTTGATCTCTTTGCTGGAGGTTTTTCCATCCTGTTAAAGTCACAAAATCAGGGGAATGGCTTCATTTTAAACAAAGGTGAGCACAGACATTCCCATATAAAGGAGGAAGGAAAAGGAGCAATTCGTTACACCTGTGAATATATTGTGACAGGGCAACTTGCTGCAGTAAGTCACAAACGGTGACAGTTTACATCCCCAAATAAATTAGGCATGACTAAAGAAATTCCACTTACAAAATAGTATTTAATAACACAGAATGACTTGCACCCATATGCATGAGGTAAGAAAACCCTGGACTGAGACTCAAATACAAGTAGCATTTATATGGTTATTTCCTTATAACCTCACATCCCTAACAGAAAAAAAAAAGTCACACAAACCCCAAATATTGCAGGGTAAATCTTTAAAGACTGCTTTCACTGATTCATAGTTTGGCCATTACTCAAACATGCAACGTACAATGCTGATGAGTTAAACATCACATCAGCCATTTTGATTTATTCCTTTCAATTCTCCGGGAATTTTATTTTTAACTACAAGGTTGGTGGTGCCAATAGATTCAGTGCAGGGATAGACAGTTGAGTGCTTAGACCATTACACAGAATTATGGTATATTGATTAGAATACCTGTTGGATAACTAAGGACAGAACTAATAATGTTACTAAGAAAAACGCCTTGAAGGGATCAAGTCTAGTCTAACCAAGTAATACAGTTTCAGCATTGCTGAAGAGAATACCAGAAGTCTAAAAGGTGAACTCTCACAGTTATTATTTTCTTTAAGTTAGTGCTTTTCTACAGTCAATAAAAATATTAATACAATTTTATTTCTCCCCTTTATCATTTTTATGTACTAAAACAATATTATCTATGCTATCCTCAAGACACAGAAGGTGATGTTGGACAAATAAAAAGCAAAAGAACCACTTCCTTTATGTGCTTTCTGAATTTCCAGAATATCTGAGCACAAAGAGCACAGGCTGGTGCTATATCGCATATCACTAATTCAAAGCATTTAATCCTGCCTTCCACACGTCGGCCAAAGCAATACAAATGCCAAAAAATTCTTCCTTGAGAGCAGAATTGTATACACTGTACATTGTATAAGCATTCTGTCCCCCTCCACTTGAATGTACACCATCCAATCATCCCGGCCATTACTTCATATTGAGCAGATGCTACTACGAGATTTTTGATAAAGAACAACCATCACCCACCAAGGGTTGCAAAGGGGTCGCTGAAACCAAGATTAACAATTGATTAGCTTTAATGGACCGTGACAGTAATAAACAACAGAGCTCCACACAAAGATTTGATTGTCCTGTTAATGCTGATGACACAAATGGCTTTTAACTGGCTTCCTGAAAGTGTTCATATCGCCAGAGCCTCGGCAAAAAAAAGACTTTGTCAAAGTGAGAACTGTCCTGCAGTGAAGAAGCATTTATTGTAGCCCTCTAAAACATCTTCTATAAAGTGTGTTTCTGATTTATTCAGACGATAGTTCCTATTTCTCCAAGGCTTGAAGTTCAACAAAATGAAACACAGCACACCTCTGCAAGGCTGAAGTGTAATAGAACTCTAAAGCATTTGAATACAGAACCCAGCACTCCTCGAATATACAACAATAATGTGAATTACCATTTTCAGTGTGCTCATTTTATCCTTACTCCAACATGGAATGACAGATCTCAATATCACAGCCTTCTAAACTTAATTTTTTTATGCTTGGCTCTGATAAGTTGACTCTATTTTTTTCTGCCTTTCTGCAGAGAAATCAGTAATTTGCACTGTATTTTCACTAAAATAAAGTGGTTTGTGATTACTGGAAGTAACCATGGCAAAATCTGAAAACAGAACTTAACAGATCTGTTTATTTCTTAGATACAAGTATGGGAAAATGTCTATGGAAAAAGTCTCTGTGCCCTTTAATTCTTTAAGCCCAAAATTTAAATAGACTTATGGCAAACATTCACAGAAGGTTTTAAAATTAAAACTAGGTAGAGGCAAAGTAGACAAAACTCTACCTAACATGGCATTCAAGAAACCATGGATATAGGAATTCAATTAAAGGCAAGGAGATATTTACTCATCTAAGCATTGAGTAAGACTTTCTGTTAAACTTTCACTGTCAGGTTAAATTACTCAGTTTCTAAAATCAGCCTTTTTTTTTTTTTAATTATATGTCTTATTCAGGCAAAGGCTTTTCTTTTAAACATCTTTAGCTGTGAGCTGCCACGGTGCTGCTCCCTCCCATGTTATTCCTAAAGGCAACACACAACAGTGATGCAGCTCTAAGGGCTCCTAGGAAAGAGAAAAACCAGCGTCTGCTCTAGACACAGATCCAAACACAAACCACTTGCACGAATCAAGGTCATACTTAATCCCATCCCTGTGGGTCCCACCCCATCTGCAAACTCGACTCTCTGCAGAGCCATTCCTTCCCAGCACACTGCAGCGACACAACACGAGGCTAATGGCTGTGTTTAAAATTGTGACCTATTCAGATATGCGAGGGAATTGAAATGAAATCTCTGAAAGAGTAAAATCCACCTGCTTGGTGTCCCAACACACAAGCGCTAAATACATAACTGTCAAAATACTGAGCCAACCTTCATTAATTCCATTTTCTGTAATCAGCATCCTTCTATTATTCACGTGCTTGCCTTACTATAGCAGCTCTTCAAGCAAGCTATTGTATAAACCATTATATATACTCTAATGAAAAACAGTCAAGAAAGTAATTTACTACCTGTAAGTCAGCATCAAATTCATGTTTCAGGTAAGCATCTTCAGCAGCTTCAACAAGACGCTGAAAAAAAAAAAAAAGGTGTGTTTTTGAAATAATGGATAACAATTTTATAACCTGGTATAAAAGCAGAGATTTTTTGAGCATTGTGCAATTTATCTGCTCTCTATACGTCATTGAATAGAAATAAATGATATAGATTTTTTTTTTTTTAAGAAGTTTTTTAAACCCTCCGTACCCACTGTTGGTGGTACAAAACTCTCAAAACTGCTCAACTATTAATAAATAAAGAAATAAAAGGTCACATTTTCCATTAGTGATCAGCTTCCTGCAGCTCCCATTCTGAAATTATTTTTGAGAGGACAAAAATAAAGTTGATTTCACACTGGACTTTATTTTGCACATAGCAGCCCTTTTCAAATCTTCCTTAACCTTAAAATAGGAGGTATTTCCTAATAATGCACTTGATTTCAAGATGACATAAAAATGAATTTCTAAATTACACATCAACTCTAAACGATAAGAAAAATAGAGACCAGGTTTGTTTACTGAGCAGACTGAAATACTACCTTAACATGGTACATTACCACAAGATTTTTCTGCAATTACAGAAGTAACATTTACTGAATGGCAGCAATTCTGTAGTATTTTTGCCCTCTTAACAATACCCAGAACTCCCTGTAGTAGTTATTATTCCTCACCATTATCACCTGACAGGAAAAACACGGTTGCACCAAAACACAGCTACCTGAACCATTTAATTCATAGAGGGGTTTGCTGCAGATATTCTTTTGAGAAATGGCATTATACCCTTTCTAAGGTTTTACTCAGGGTTCTTTATACTTCAGAGTATTTTAACCATGGGAGGGATTCCTAGTTTTCATTTAATCTACCTGAACATTCATATAGGTACATCCCAAAATCAAACAAAGAATACTCTGTGTATGACTTTTATTTTCTTTGCTGTATCAGACACTGGTGCACATAGATGTTTTTCAAATATTTTACATCACAAGGCGAGGTCCAGACTCTCATTAAGATACACAGAGTGGGCAGCCGTGCACACATTTTTTTTCTCCCTTTTCATAACAGTTTGCACATTTATCAAGTCTTTGGATATAAATCAAAATGAAATCTGAATTCATATTGATTGCTATATAGTTTGAACTATAATGGAAACTGAACCAAGAAAAATATTTCTGGTTGCCAATGCAGAACAAATGGTTGAGCAGAATGCTGACAGTTTAAGCAGAGCCACAGTGGCTGCAGGGAGGGTTTGTCCTCAGCGGGGTCTGAGGAGCAGCAGCAATTCCCAGCCTTCCTTCACCGCTCCATCCCATCTCCCACTCACCCACAGCAAGCACGAGCCCCAAAAACCCGGAGCCTCTGCTGGGCTTCTGCCCCCTCCCTGCAGAAAAGGTGTGGGGAGGCTCTCCACACCTTTTCTTTGGTGCGGAATTACAATCTCAAACACGAGATTACAAACTGGAAATACTCTTGATACCTCGGCTGACACAGCCCAGCAAAGGGCCACCTTCCCTGAACCCTGTGCTGGGAGTACATCCCTGACATTTGACTGGTTCCAGCTTTAAACATCTTGTCCCATGAAAACCCAGCTGGTCACAGCAAACCCTTTTGACCCTGACTGGAAGGGAACTGAGATGGTTCCAACGCTGGGCAAATCAAACCAGAACTGAACTGGCAAAATGCCCAAGCTCACCTTCCCACGGACAGGGGTAATAGAACCCATCAATAACAACGCATCCCAACCCGCTGCAGGGGGGGAATCCAAGGAAAAATATTTCGAATGAAACAGTGAACTTCTGTGCAGTTGTTCCCACTACTCCTGTATTGTTTGAACAGTACTAAGAGCAGACCTTGCAATGTGAAACATTAATGGACGTTCATATGAGCCACAAAATTTTTGTCTTTAGAACATAGAAAGGGAAGTAACAGAAATTTGCTCCTCTGAGGGGGCAGCCTTACAGCAACTGAAACAAATCCATACATATTTGAACATTCTCAGAATCCCATCTTTATTTAGCATGCTAGCAAACTACTGAAAGGATTTTACAAATTTAGTCCTCATTTTTCAAGTATGGAAAGGGCCTTTTATGTAAAATAAATACTCTAATTCAATGTGTTATTGCAGAAGTGTTTTCCTTTATAATAAAGCCATAGGTGTATTACTACTCTGTGCTCACCTGATAGAAAAGTTCATGACTGATGAGTTTGAGAGAAAAAAAAGTGAAAGATCAAAAAAATTCTTCATACAGAAAAGAATTTTTCATAAGGAAAAGAAAACCATGTTTTTCTTTCTGTGCTGAAATATTTACTTACTCATCAAAAGAAAAATTATTATTGTATTTCATGAGATACCAGTGATATTAGATATTAGTACCTAGCGGGCTAGAAAAATAATTCATGGCTTCTTATATAGTTTGTATTGATCCCAACGCGTTTCAATTACATTTTTGCCTCAGTGAAATAAGTTTAAACTAAGATTTATCCCCACATGTAAGAAATAACTAGAGAAGCATAAGATGGGTAATAGTAGAAACATCTGGTAACAAGGCCAGCTCAGAAATGAAAAGTACTGAGTATTTTATTGAATTATTCATTAAGATTTCACTTGTTACTTTTTTAAATGTACATTTCAGCAACATTCTCTACAAGAAACTCAATGACAAAGAAGTGAAATGTCTACTGACAGGAATTTTTCCTTGAAGCTGTAGAAGCAAATATGTAAGCACACTTTGTGTTTTTCCCTCATAAAGCTAAATAAAAAACTAAACTTTTGGTACATGAAATGAAAACAATACAAGCCTATGCTGCATTTTCTATGTATCAATCCTTAACCACAATTTGCTTTAAGTATCTCAACACCATTACGAAGGAGACCATGAGAAATCTGGGAGAATTACAGAAAAGGGAAGCCAATAATAAGCCCAACTCCACAAAATGACATATTAGTGGATATACACAAATGATATCGGAATGAAGAAATTGAATGCAAATGTTTCATGGGTTTTTGTTGTGTTTTGGAGGGGTTTTTTGGTTGGATTTTTTTTAAAGAAGTCCCCAAAGGGATGAAGCATGACAGAAAAAATTCCTGAGCACTCTGCAGGCAAAAATATAAAAACCACATGTAATACTGCAACATTTTTACATGGAGGCAAAAAACCCCTTTTAAAATATTTTAATAACTGAGCAGTTATCTAGCAATGATTCTCAACATTAGCATGATTAGCAATTTTAGCTTAATAGTTCATAATGACACTCTTAATACAAATGCCAATATATTTTCATTTGGGTAACCATACACTCCAATCCTTCCTTGCTGTAGCAAGTAAATGCTTCCCAAGCTGTGGTTATCCTGAAGGGAATTGTGAGTTATCTGCATACACTTAGATGGAATGAATTATGAACACAGAGTGAGAATTGGTACAGCTACACCGCTCGAGATTGTTTTTAGAAGAATTTAGCCCTAAATGTGGAAAAGTGTCTATGTGCACATGAACAGGCAGGTCAAGGGCAGAACACAATCTTTAGATAAAACAATTATAATGTTCTAAGGCACAGCTCTATTGAGGTTCCCCCAGTTAAGGAACTAATCCATAGAACTTTCCCAAGGCACATAAACATGAGAAAGCTGAACTGCCTGACCCAGAATATCACAAAAACAAGGCATGAAGCAGAAGATGAACAAATAACACATCCTCAAAAACCCTCAAATGTTTACCAAACCATAAGGTCTATGTTTGGTATATTCAGTGGTACTGATATCACAAATAACATAGAAAAAGCTGAGAGATGAAAAATAATTGTTACCTCACAGTATATATTTTTTTTAATAAATCACAGAGCTATCTCTGAACAGGTTAATTTTCTTGACAAATGATATTATAATTTCAGTGAACTGATATTCCCAGATAAATTCTCTTTCAGTTTAGGTTGTTATAGAGAGAGCAAAGGAAAGGTGAAACAGAATGGGTGAGGGGGAAAAAGAATCAAACAAAAAGCAAGAGGGAAAAGGAACAGAAATGGAAAGAAAGGTGAAAATAAAAGATGCAAATAACATTTTCAAGAAGAAAAAGTCACACAAACATGCAGAGGATAGGGTAATTATTTTAGCTTCTGAGATCTTTTCTCTTTTTAAGGGTTTTAGATTACTTCTTAATGATTCTTTTTCATTAGAATCCCATTTTGAGGTTAAGTTAAATAAATTCATAAGCATAACCAAATTTGAAACAGTTTCTGAACTCCTGAACTGTGGAGGGTTACTAATCTTTATCCATAAATGCTGACTGAAGTTATGCCCTTCTCTCTTTTCAGCTATGAAATCTTAAAAAGATATTATATTTCATTGTTTCCTTTCTATTTTTCTAAGATGAACCAACTACAACACATAAAACCAGAAACGCTTCTCGAGATTGCTCTTCTGCAAACCAAACTGCTACAAATCACAAAAAAGGATAGAAGACTGCTCTAATTTAATTACAACTACTGTCAGCTAGGTACTGGTACCATCTCAGTCCATAACATAAATAGTGTATGTTCCATAATATCAACATAATAACTTTTCATTTCAAAAAATGCACTGGGATATCACAGTTATTAAAGAAGTGTAGATAAACCTGTAGGCTGCTCTTATATTCCAGTATCAAATGCATTCAACTAACTGCAAAAAACAGCCCTGAACCCTAAAGAACTTTCTCATTATTTGCCATGGCATCAGATCTGTTTGAGGTTCCTAAAAAACTAGAATATGACTTTGAGGTTGATTTGAGACGTGTTTTGGAATAAAAAATTGCAACAATAATTTGTGTAACTTTAACAGGCTTGTCTCTCTGACTCCTATGTATGGAATTGTAACCAAGATTTCTATCTTAATCAAATATAATGAACTTTGTCAAGAAAAACAGCAGATAATAAGAAAGGAAAACCTATGCCTGTTTTAAAACCTTATTTCTTTCATATTTTGTAGCAAGATTGGTACATTACTAACCAAAAACCAGCAGCATTCTGTACACTGAAACATCAGTTTTCTGTATACAGAAAATACTTGTAACTACCAATAGTTACCCTTCTTTAGGTGAAATATTCAGTGCAAATTTAATAACCTTACTATTGATTTGCATGTCTAATTTCCAATCAAAACTTACAGTAATTGAGCTGTGAATATGCCAAAAATATTTCCTAAAGTGCTGCCAGATAACTATTTAAACATAGTTCAGCAGTTGAAAGTATTCCTGGGAGAGAAATGAGATTGTGTTTCCATCATCAGAGCAATTTTCTTCACTGGCTTCTCTGTGAGAAGCCTACGCTGTGCATGTGGGAGCACTCAGCAATAGTTCACTAAACTTTAAAAATATTACCCAGGTACCTTCCTATGATTTCCCCATTTTGGGGTTCATTTCAGATGTGAAAAAGGGATTTTCCTCTCCAGAAAATCTGTAAGGCTGCAGGTGCTTTGAAAACTTCTGAAAAGGTCGGGCTGTTTTGAGAAAGAACAAGATTTATTAGCATTAAGTGAGCTTAGGTAATATTCTGGCATGGTGCTAATTCTGCTGCAGGTCCTCCTTACTTCCCTCAGAGTTCTGGGGTTTGCTCCTTTCTCATCTCATTTAGTGGAGAAGGTAGAGAAGCCAAGAGAGAGTATTTGATGTTGTTCCTCAGTCTCAGTATTTTTTCCCATGCCCAAACCCATCAGATAGCAATGAATGTCCGATGTGCAAACAGGCAGCCAAATCTTGGTGTTTTATCACAAAAAGCTTTGCATAAGTGTTTGCCATAACCCACGGAGAAGCATCAGACACAGATGCTGACCTTGGAGGAATATTTGGTCCTGTCAGAAACACTCGGGGTTTTTGACGGGGCAATGACACCAGACTGGCAGTTTGGTTGGTTTAATCCTTGAGCACGGGGACACACAAACACACAGAAGGTTTTCTCTTTTCAGAAAGCCCGGCAGCATATTTTATACCTTGGGTTGTTCTCCTCAGCTGTGAGGTATTTTCTAGGAAATTTTATCACTAAAATTGCTGTTGCTGTGACTAAGATGCACTGAAAATTATTTAGTGCCTGTTGTCTTGATATTTGAGTTCCTAGTGCTTGTGGCTTAAGATAGATATCAATCTTGCGATTAATGCCATACAAAAACTGACTTCTCTGTGACTACCATCAAATTCCACTGCAACCCAGCCAGACAATGCTCAGCCACACTAAGTGCAGCAAAGCACAATCAAAGCAGAAATTACAAATAAAGGATAAAAATAAATTAAAAGCTTAGCATATGCAATTATCGCAAATAACTTCAATTACCCACTTATATTCATTCAAAACTGGCAGATATTCAGGTTGATTGTTGTTAGAGTGCTAGCTGGTTTTTTTGAAGTAACAAGAGTTCAGCTTGGCACAGTGCTGGACAAACAGAAATGAAATTGTAAATGGATTAAAGTACATGAAATTCACACGTTGCATAACAGTGGCTGAGACAATCCTGGAGTAATTAGATGCATTTCTACTTAACTAGGCCAACACTATATTTAATTATGGCATCTGGAGACTGCCAGGGCATGGAAGGAAGACTCCATATGAAGAAGATAACACATTTGTCTTGCACTGAGTTCTTCAGTGCTCAAAAGGCTGCACAAAGCCAATGTATGAGATACAAAATATGCAGATTATCAAATCTGCTCCTACCATGTTATTATGTCTAGCACAGAGCAGAATGAGGTGCTAAATAGGGTTTTATTCCATAGTTTTAATTCTGTAAGTCCCAGACATCAAGGAGTCAGTTCAGCTGCAGACACAACTTAGAGCTGTTCCAGGGATATTTAAAATGTGATTTGCCTGGCTGGGGTACAGCAACAACCAGCTCCTTCAGCCACCTCTCCTGCCTCAGGGCCAAGAGGAAGATTCTTCAGCATTTTGCACCAACCACACATCCACCCAAGGTTGTGTAATTCTCTGGCAATACCTTTATGCATCCTTTTAATTTCGCTTGCAACATGGCGATGCAATTTGTAAAGTTCTGTTTTCAATGAATAATTCACAACCAGTGCATTGTTCTCGTCCACATAAATTTTAAAATCTAATCAAAATGTTACTTTGTAAAACACCTTCCAAAATCAAGGGAAGCAGGCCTGGGTGTGAGTCAAAACACCCACCTGTTTACACACACCTTTAAATATATTGTCAACACTAACGTGTAAGTGTCATTATGATCCTTTTTCCCCTCCCCTATACTGAAACCACTGGATTAAAACATCTGATTTATTAATCTTTTTCACACATTTAGGCTGCCACAGGTCATACTCTTTACCTGTCACAATCGCTCTCCTGCTTGGATAATGCCAGACTGTCTCTTCTGCATTTGAAGACAGTGAGGACGTACATGGTTGAGCAAAAATAGCCTTCCCTCAGCACCACTGCTGGATGCCTGGCAGACCTTGCTTGAGAAAGATTTGGGATAACTGTTTTCATGCAAATTCTTTTAATGCAAAATTCTCCCTTGGTAGGATTTATCTCACGTAACCTCATCTATTTCAAAGTTAATCATCTCTTCTCTGAAGTTACCTAAAGACCCTTCACATGCAGAGACAGAAAGCTCCAAAGGTGCTGCATGTCCCATTCTAAAATAGCTCATAAGATACAGAAAGACCTTTGGAACTTTTCCTTCACTCATTTCTTCACTCGATGCTTAACTTTATGTGGTTGAAGCTAAGGGACATAAATCCCACACCATATGCACAACACAAACAAGCTAAAGAGAAATGGAAATATTCCCATGTTCACTCGATAAGGGAAAGGACACCTGAAGCAATGCTTTGTCCTGACAGCAGTCCTGGGACAAGTCAAGGTGTTTCTGTTCTGTTTACATTTAGACACACCAAGTGAAATCAATTGTCTTTGCTTTGTTCCCTCACTCAGCTTTTTCCTCACCTCTGCACTAAGGCTCAAACCCCCAAGTTAATTCAAATTCAACTTGCAATTTGTGGTCTTGTTCAACCAAACCAGTCATGATATACTGCCCTCCTTTCAGTTTCCAACTAGATTATTGTCACACAACAGCAGAAAAAACCCTCAAGATTTATTACTCAAAACAAAGGCCACTTCCAGACTTTGCAGGGACTCACTTCCATTGTCTAGCCCAGCACTTGATCACAAGGCACAGAGCCTTGTCTTTGCTTTCACACCAAGAAATGCAATGTCCATTGGACTGGTTTTTAATTCTCACAGGGTTAGGATGTCAGTTGCCAATAGATTAACCAAAAGGGAAAATTTTAAAAAACTGAAAGGAAAATGAAACTCCAAGTTTTTGACTAAAACCTTTCCAATTTCCTCTTGCAAGTAGAATTCTCTAAGATACATATTGAGGCAAATAGAACATTATTGTGAAGATGTGTAGCAAGCAGCTGATATCCATTTCTCAATGCATCTGTAGTAGATTTTGCATGCATTCACCCAACACTTAGAAATCCAATGTTACCTTTCAGGTTAAACAGGCATGGATTCAATACTAGCATGTACCAAATTCTGCCTTCAAACATAGCCATGTCTTAGTTCTGTTCCTTACCTTACTAAGCACAGCCCTAGACCTACTCCTATTTCTTTCCTACTCCTGTCTCCATATCCTGAGCTCATTAGGTGTCCCAAACTCCACTTCAAAGTTTTTCATGCTATTCTCCACTTCTTCTGTAGCACCTACCAATTATTCTTTCTTCATAATAGCTTTGGTGTTCATACTGTCAAGCATGTTCATGACCAGTCTTTTTCTAGGCCCTTACCAATTCCTCACTCTGCCAACTTCCATTTCCAATTTTCCCTATTCCCTTTGCACTCTCATTAAGCACATCTAGAATATTGCACTAGCACAGTCCAATTCTGTTCCCTTTGTCTCTTTAGACCTTCTCATTATTCTCCAGTCTCTGCTCTTTATGGCAGTACCTTCCTCAGCCTCTCCTGAACCCATCCACAGACCCCCCTTGGCTGCCAACCCTCTCATTTTCCAGTGCCCTGACGTGAGCACAGAGAGATGAAAACTCTCTCCTGGGTCCAGAAGGCACATGGATGCACTGACAGTGCTTCAGGACAGAAAGACACTGTTTCCCCTGTCTGCTGCTGGCTGAAGCAATAAGAAAGTAATGATCCAGGTGGGGGAAATTCTTTTTCAACCCTGTGCTGAAAATTCACAGTGCAAAGAACTTTAAAGGATCTCACTTGCAGACAGTCTTGCTGTGATACATTTCTAATGGCCATATGCCTCCATGTGCGGAGTTTCCAAATGCTAAAAACTTGATCCAGCTGGAACAGAATTTCAAAGAAAATCTTGTGTCAAGGCCCCAGCCCTGCCAATTTCAAGAGTTGGTTCCCAAGCACAGAAGTGCTACAGAGTCTTAGTGAAAAGAACATCAGTATTATGTTTAAAAGAGTAAACCAATGCATTTCCCCTGGTTTCTCTCTTGTAAAAAGATGAAGTTCAAAGATAAAATTCCAAGCTTCTTTGGTCTCCTGAACCACACTTTATAGTTCTGGAGACTTGGTTGCCGGGAATGTTGGAAATAATTATAAAATCAACTTTCAGATTAAGTGATAATTTAGTCTTTTCATAATTTTGTATATTCTGGCTGGTCTGGTACAAAAAAGAAATAACGGGCTATGTTGAAACTCTCTGGTTTTGTACATTTTGGAAAAACCCTCTGGTGTGGACATTCATCCAGACATAGTAACTGGACATCAGTTCCATGTACCAGAAAGATTTTGCTGGTCCCCTGTGGAATAACGCTGAAGTCCCAGATGGTATATACAGACTGGCAAGTCTGTATTCAGGTATAGACTCCATCCCATCTATTCATTTATTATTTTTGTAAATAAATTATTTTTGTAATAATAGTATTTTTCAAACTATCTTAAGAACAATATTAAACTGCCCTTGTAATTAATGGAAAATTGCAAATTCCCAAACCCAAAGGAAAGGCTGCATTGCATAGACAAAACCTTATCTGCTTTGCTTTGTAAAGGTAATGAGTTCAAATCCAGGGGGTGTTTTGTTCCTTATTGCGAAGAGTCTTGTAACGTGCATTCTCCTAGTGACTAAAAGATTGCTATACTTTCACCTCTTAATTAGTTTTTATCAACTGAAACGCTCACCATTTAATTATCGTATGCAGATTTATTTGGAAAACTAAGTAAAATATGCAATGCAGCACATAATTTCCATTAAGTTTGACACACCTCTAGATTTTGGTACGACCTAGGGAACTCATTTCATAGAATACTCTCATTTTTTTTATTAATATTTTTTCCTCTTTACTCTCGAAGTGCTTCTAAAATGCACCTGGGGAACAATAAGAGTCTTCACAGGGCTAGCCAATACCTGCAGGTTCAAAAAGTAACAACCAAGACTGCAACCAAGCTAAAAAAAGCTATTAACTTGAGTTTGCAGAGGCAGTGAGTAAATTATAACAACAGTTTCTCATTTATCTTAGATTGTGGGAGAATTGTGAACCACCCCACACTGCTGGCTTCCTCTATGGGCTGAAATCCCTCACCCACCACCACAGATTCTCCCACCATCCATTTATCTACAATCAGCAAATATGCTCCAACCTGCAAAGTGCTAACAATGGAAAAAAAAACCCAAAAACCATTGAGGTCATTACTGTTGCTACAAGCAGTTTTAAGTCTCAGTCAATTCTGACCCTGAGAAACATGTGCAAAACACTTCTTTTCCATGAACAAACCATGAGGCCATAAAGATCTATAGCTGTTGATGCTCCTTGCCTTTTGTGGTTGTTCAATCTAAAACTCACACACTAATGGAGAATCACAGAAATTATAGGAGAATGGAAAGATCTAAGCTAACTCTGTGGTTCCATACGGAGGCAGGCTTCCCTTTAATTAAATTCTTATCCCATGAAACTGCCTACACTTTGCAGGCTGCAGCCTCTGTGAACACCTTGACTTTGTACACACCAATAAATCTGTCCTTGGCATGGCAGCAGCATAGCCAAAGGTGAGGATGGGAATGGGTGATTGTTCCTCCAGCCCAGGGTTTGTGGGGTGATAGCAGGACACTCCTTAAACAAACACTCAGGGCCAGCCTTGGATCACACCTTCATGAAACCCCACCGGTACCACCGGAAGGGGCTTATAATAGACCTGGTGTGTTTGTGCAGTGTTAAATTGTAAAATCCATCATCTATTGGTTATTAAATCTGTTGGGCAACCTCTCAAAGGTTTATATATTAGATTTAGCTTTTTAAAAGGATCTTGCATGCCCTTTTAACAGTTACAACTCATTCCAAAGTAATAAACTGAATAAAGTGATTTGCAATATCTGTCATGAAAAACATGTAATGCTAAAGCGCCTTGAGGGGCTACAGGAGAGCTGGAAAAGGATTTTGTGCAAGGGCATGTAGTGATGGGACAAGGGGTAATGGCCTCACACTGAAAAACAGCAAGTTTAGATTAGATATCAAGAAGAAATATTTCTCCGTGAGGGTGGTGAGGCCCTGGCACAGGGTGCCCAGAGAAGCTGTGGCTGCCCCTTCCCTGGAAGTGTCCAAGGCCGGGTTGGATGGGTCTGGGAGCAACCTGGGATAGTGGAAGGTGTCGCTGCTCAAAGAAGGGGGTAGAATGAGATGATCTTTCGTGTCCTTGCCAACCCAAACCATTCCATGTTTCTACTGCAAAGAAGATGAAATGAAATGTATTTTCTATGACCAAACCGTTATAATTAATGTTTTCACTATACCAGGACACAAAGATGAGTCAAACATGCTCAGTAATTAGGCTTTCATCACAGGCCCTTGAAGAAATAAAGAGCAAATTGAAATGGAGAACACTTCTGTGTAACACTTAAATGGTTCAGAATGAGTTCTCACCAACTGTTTTTCTATTTCTGATATCTCACACAATCCATATAAATTACATAAGACTTCAATAATGTAAGTACCAATAAATAGTCATAAAAATTTTAAAAAGACAGAGCAATGACTTCTTTCATCTGAAAATGTCTCAGTGGTCTACTGTAACTATTGGCAGAAGATCTGAGATTACCATTGATGGAAAAACCTCAGGAGAGAGATTCAGAAAATTAGACAGAGAGTATAGAGAGATATTGCATATATAATAAACACAAGGTGCAGCTCAGTTTACACTCCTTCCATGCTCTTCAATTGGTGACAAGAAATTTGCCTGCCACACTTTTGAATTCAAAGTATAACATTGGTAAGTTCTCCTAAAACAACTTAATTTTCCTCACTTTTAACCCAATAACATAATAGATCTTGGCATGTTACTAACTTTTGAATGTTTTCTGGACTACTCAGGTATTTCCTCAGCTGAGTAGACGAAGCTCTTGCTTTACTACAGGTCTAACAGAGCCCTACCAAAAAGCCCATCCTCCCCCCACAGCCTGAGTAACTCTCACTATAAAAAAAAAACCAAAACCACAACAACAAAAACAAAAGAACTACAATTTAAAATGTATAGCCAAATTTTTACATGTATTTAGCAAGGCTGTCATTTATCATCAATTGCCTTTTTTAGGCTAATTTGTAAGAAATCAATCAATACTTTACTTGGATCTAACTGAACCACTTGTAAAGAAAAATCAACAACTAGAACACGAATTTTAATGGAAGTGGATTGTTTCTATTAATTTCATCGGGTTGATTGATGAGCACAGCAACCTACTGATCTAAAGCATCAGATCCTAACAGCATCTCCGAAAGCTGAAGCACTTCAGGCACTAACCAAATCTGAGACCTAAGTAGTTCTTGCTCATTAGCAGTCTACTTGTGAAGTGCTCTTTCCCCATCACTGCTCCCTTCCAAGCTTTGTTATTTAACATTCCACTATCAAAATAAAATATAACTATAGCTATGTCACCCTTAAACTTTCAAATATAGGAGTTTTTACTCTCTATGTCTACTCAAAAAATAAATTTTATTATCTGGTATAGCTAGGAATAAACTATGTTTGCCATACATAGCATTTCCTAGAGAGCACAGGATTTTGGGGACAAAGACTGCCACCTTTTGGCAACAGTCTGTAACAAAAAAACCCCAGTTTTCTTACATAAATTATACTATTCTAGTGAACATCTTTATCGTATTATTTTAGCATCTTATATCCAACAAAGTGAAGAACAAAACATTGGGTTTAACTTAAGCCAGCCTGAAAAAATTCCAACTTTTAGGATAGTTGCATACAAGTTTTCTCAGCATAGAATCAGAGAAATCAGACCTAGGGTTTTTTTCTTCTGGAGGACACTCTGAGTAGATAGCCCTGGCACACAAAGTTGAATGTCACACAGGAAAACTGGTTTGTTTAAATATAAAAATATGATTTTTTTTAACGTACAGTTTATTTCCCCATGCAGAACTGATTAAACCTTTAAGTAAGTCTGCTCTATTCATTAGGTCAGAAGGTCTAAAGAAAAAATATTAACTAATTTAAAACTGTATCAGAATATAAATAATTTACTGCCAACCTTAACCAGTATTCCACTTTTTCAATGCTTGACCTTGGAAGCAAGGATTTTTCATTATGTTTTGAGTGTTGGGGCTTCTTCAGTAGCTGAAATAAAAAGGAGTAAAACCAGATTCCATCATACAGCACGAGGGATACACTCTCAGGGATTCAGCAGAAAGATTTTTATACTGGGCTGTGTACCTGATGCAGAGATGGTGGAATTACCAACCAGCAGTGTGTCACAACTACCATCTTGATAGAGCAAGGCAAAAGAATTACTGAAATAAATTAATAAACAGGATGTATGGAATGTTTGGATTCCATCTGAGAAATGCAAAAGCATTCAGGAGGAATTCTCCTAAAACATGGACAGAAACTCTTGGGGAATAATTCAAGAATGGTTTGAGGCTTTAGAATAGTCCTTAGAGGTTCCAGAAAATACTCATAGCAAGTAAAACGTGCTGTGAGTATGAAATATGCTGAGAGATTCAAAGGTAATCAGTAATACAGAGGACAAAGGAAGGGCCAAAATGGGACAACAGTGGGCCTGAGAAAAGCTTATAAATTAGCAGCATGGGGAAAGAAATTATCCAAGTTTTTATTTTCGCTAGACAATGTAAAAGCCAGAACTCATGCAGAACAGCTGAGAAGATGAACGAAGATAACACTGATAGAGCAAGATTAATTTGCAACTTCTACATGTGAAGAAATCAAAGTTAAAGAATGAACACAGAAATGCAGATATATTTTTGTTAAAACAATTATAGAAAGATCAAAAGAGTATTTTACTGAGCTTCTCAGAGATGAAATTCACAAAAGCAATCGGCCTTTTTCCAGACAGCTGAGCCATTTGTAGAAGAATGAAATTGTGAAGAGCTTCAAGAGGCAATCAGAATACTGAGGAGAAACAAAAGCACCAGGTGTGAGTAATCTTGGCACTGAATTACCAAGAACAAGGGGGGGAAAGGAAGTCAAACGCTTTATAGGGGCATTTGATTGGTTTCAGTTTGGAGAGAATTTTCAAACATTAAAAAACATATATGCTCTATTAAAAAATTAACAAAAAATAATCTCATTCCACAGAAAACTAGTCTTGCACTGGAGAATAGAATTTTGAAACTTTAGCTTAAAACGCTGTTTTCAAAATCAACTATATTTCCAGCATGTTAAAAACATATCTTTCTTCTATGAATGTCGGAGGGGGGCTTTTTGTTGTTTTTTGTGTTGCTGGTAGCTTTTTAATTGTATTAAATACATATCGCTTATTAAAAGCAGGGACTTGAACTGCACTGTACTCCTGATTTTAAGAACCTAAATATCATCAAAATTAAAAGCTCACCCACTTTAAAGACTGCATTGAAAACAAGTGACTAACCCCGTGCCATATGGAATTTCATTGATTTAACTGAATTTCAGCAGTATAATTCTGCTTTTACTAGTGGGAGTCATGAAAGCAGATGAAGGGTAGCAGAGCACAGCAGAGTCTACTACCTGTCTGGCACCACAGCCATCCTGCACAGATGGAAGAGGGATATGGTACAGGCTTCCACACCACACAATTCACAGCTCTTTGGAGCAGGATAACAGTACATGCTGCTTAAAAACTATTTTGCTGCTGTCAGCAGGACTTCCATATGGGGACTGCCATGTTCCCACTGCACGTATTACACGGCTTGCTGAAGAATGTGCCATTTCCAGTCTTTTCAAAATCGTGTCCTGGTGGTCAGGGTTAATGTCTGCAATACCCTCGGCCTTGGTAGTTTTCAACTGACTGAGGAGGTAAAGAAAAATATTTTTTTAGAACTCTTAGGTATAAAGGCTTGGCTTAGGAGTGTAAAACATTATCGTCTTGGCAGCCTCAACTCTGAATTTCTTTTGGTGTTGAATTTTGGGAGACATTTTTTGGGGTGGAGGAAGGGGGAAAGTATTGTTGTTTGGGGATTTTGAGAAGTTGTTTTGCATATGCTGCTTACTCTGCTCAAGTTAAGTCTTTTTCCAATAGGTGTTTGAACTCTTTGCCAAATGATATTAAAATAAAAATGTGTAAGAAGTTTCCTGTAAATCTTTAAGAAGTATGAATGATGGATAAGTCATATACTAATAAAACTTGCAAGGTCAATTTTATTACACAAATGTGTAGCAGACCGTGCAAATGGCAATTAAATCCTCAATTTTTAAAAGTTGGGATATTGCTTTCTTCTTCAGACATTCAGTAGGGATTTGCAAAAGCAGGCATTGAACCCCAGGGATCTCTAGGAAAATATTTCAGTTCCTCATTAACAGAAACAGCAAAGCAACAAAGGATAAGCCCTTGTAGAGTAGTAAAATAGTACAGTAGCTGTAAGTACCACAATGGAACACTGCCATGTATAAATATGAGTATTGATTAATTCAGATCCCATTTTGGTACAAAAGTTGCACTGACCACCATCACTCTTAGCTGTCTGCTGAGGCAAGGTAAATGGAATAACACAATGTTTTAATTTTACTTTTTTTATAGGTGTGTTGCAAACATTAACTTTTAACATCTGCAAAGAAACAGGCAGGGAAAACTTCAACTCCAGCCCTACCCTGTTTATTCCAGCCCCAAACAGAGAGGGTGACCTCCAAAGGAAGAAAGTTATTGTCCAATAGGATTTCACCAGGCAGCTACTTTGTCTTTAAATCTACTTCTGAATCAATGGAACAAGCCCACCTTAAATAATGATTTTGAAGAAGACAGCTAGGTTAGAAGCTAATAGTCCCAATATTATTATTTCTGACCATTTTCTGTCCCACCCTTCTAAGCAGTTTCACAGATACCACTTTCATTTATGCAGACTACACTGGCTTGGGCTCATTTCCCAAATCATTTACATTGTGATACAAGTTTGGACTGTTCTTAAAATAATTTTATCTCCATTTTAGAAGACTGCAGAAAATGTAAAGAAAAATTTACCACTCTAAGTGAGCCAACATAATAACAATATTGTTTTGTTTATGAGTCCCTTCTCTATTTTGGTTTATGTTTATGTTTTTCCTGATGCCATGGAAGTATCAAAGGATATGCTAATGATAAGCCATAGTGGCAGTGCCAGATAACACTTGAAAGGTGAAATGCATAATTCTCTAATAACCTTGGTAGGATAGTCACCTTCCCTGAAACACAGTGCAAAGCCTCTCTTTTTGCATCACATTACTTCGCCTCAGAAATTAAAAAATAAACTTCAGGTTTGGGTTGTTTGTTTTTTTTTGTCTTTTGGGTTTATACATCTAGAGCTAAAATTTATTTGGAAGTATCACTTCTGTGAAATGGGTAGTGTTTTGTTTCATGTTCAACAGTTAAAAGGATAAAAAAGAGATCTTAGCATTGTAAGACAGCTGATTGTTTGCTGCAGGTATTCTGGTAATACTGCACAAAAGGAGCTGTTCAGCCGCCTTGCGTTGCAGTATTAAATTCTTGAGTTGTGTGTGGCAGCTGCTATGTTCAAACATTGTTTACGTAGAAAGATCAAACCTTGAAAATATACGTGGTTTTCTCTGTTGAGATGTCTAACTATTTACATTCCCAAAATAGCTTGGAGTCATTTAGTTCTCAGCTCATTTAACAGATTTTACAAAGATTTCTTCCACTTCAGTTAATATTGTCTAAAACATTATAAATTTTGAAATTCTTTCATGTTAAAAACAAATCAAATATTAGAAACATTTCCAACTAACCTGCATCTATCAATTATCACATTTACATTACGAAACACCACAGACTCTGCACCTCAGTTCCCATTTTGAAATCAGAAAGTCTAATTTATTCAGTCTACTTTGTCTTCACACGTGATTGTAAGGCAATTGTCTTAAAAAATTTTACTATAAAAATTCAAATGCAGAGGAACCTTGCATTTTCAAGCCATATATTAATATTATTACAGCATGGATTTTTGAACAACTGTAAGAATGAGGATTTTATATCTACTGACAAATTTGTCCTTAAAAAAACCCAAAACTACAAGAGGTGTTAATTACCAGCAAGCTAGCTTGCTTTCCAGTATGGATAGGCTTGGACTGAACACCTCAAACCTGACTCAGGGTGTTTTACCACACGTGACACCCTATGGGAGTGTCAGCAGTGCACCAATCTCCAACTTGTCACAAATAAACCCTTTTCCTTGTACAAAAAGATGATAAATATGCACTGTTGTTTTTTAATTTTAGTAATGTTACCTGAGAAAGTGTTGATTTTTAATTGTTACTTTTCAGTCATTCATACACTTTTTATCCTATATATTAGCCTTACACACAGTGCAGCAAGAAAGAAAGGAACATGCTTTGCATTTGGAGTGCCCAAAAGGAAAATTTTTTGAGGTCATTTGCTGTGCATTCCTTTTAGAATTCATTCTGCTCCTGTGAAAGGTAACCCTACCTCCCACAGGCTTTTACTGGGGAATGTTCCACCGCGCCACAGAAATGAGGCCATTAATGATGCTCTTCACAATGGAATCACATATTCACCCACAAAGCTATTTTACCCTGGGTCCTCAAGTACAGAGTTCAGTCAGGGATTGCAGGCATGGTATCCAGTAGAATCCAGATTTTATCATTCCAAGAGTTTAGAGGGCAAGTAGAAAGTAGTCAAAAACAGCACATGTTCATTCAAGAAGTTCAAATTCATCCTTTGGCAAATCAGGATTTAGAAATTTGGGGCCACCAGACAAAATACCTCTAAGAACCCCCCGTGCTCTGGGATCAAGAGAATGAGTTTCTTCCAATTATTCATATTGCCTGCTGATTAAAACTTCACTCAAAAAAGCCAAACTTAATACCACTTTCTCAAAAATTATTGCAAATTTTTGGTTTTGACAAGTTCCCAACTTATGTAGGGTTACAGGGAAGGAATTTTCCTGATGTGCAGCAGAGATTTCTGTACCACCAAGGCTGGGCAGCTCCTGGCACAAGGGGATCAGGACATGCTGTCTGAGCACAGACACTGCTGGTAAGTCTTTTTGGAGAATTCAGTGGTGTTGGTGTTGCTTCGTTCATTTTGGTTCCCTAAGAAGGTAATAAGCAAATAAATACTCTTAGATTTCAGAGTACTTTCTAAGAGATACCAGGACAAAGTCATCATCTGCACAGATGCTTGAACAGCAGTGAGAGAAGCCAGTTCCATCAAAGACGTGGAAATCATTCCAATTTCAATTTCACATCAAGTGCTAACAGGATTTTAGAGTAGGCATCTGACCCAGCCAGCTCTGCTCTGGTTCCAGAGCGATTTGGCTTCCACAGAGGCTTCCTTTCACAGTCACTCATTGTAAATCTCTTCTTCAGAAACACAGATTTGGAAACTTCAAAGACAATTAATTCTGTCCTTCAGTCCAAGAGAAAAACCACAAAGCTGTGTCTACAGCCTGACCACAGAGAGAGGAAAATGAAATCAAACAAGCTGCTCCTTCAGGTGGCAGAGAAAGTGCACTGGGGAGGAGGGAGGTTTAGGAATAGTATGTCTCTCTTATTAAAATGCAGGAAGAATAATATCCCAGGTACATCTCTGTACTTGCATTCATGGAATTATCAGGGACCAGCCAGAGAGCCAGTGCAAAGATATGTAGATCCTTCCTGGGCATGAGGGCTAAACCAGCCAGAGAGCTACAGAAATGAGAGAGACCTCTGCTCACAAGCCTCCCTCCACAGAAGGCTACTGGGGAAAGGGACATGGCTCTGGGGGCAATGCTGATTCTGGGCTGGTTTATTGTCTGCTGGAAGTAATGAAATGAGCCATAGTGGCACTTCATCCTTGAGGTTTAAGGTTTATTTTCAAATCCAAAGAAAATGAATCTCAGGGAACTCAGATCGACAGATTTCACACAGCTTACCCCAAAATTAATACATGCCTTGGTGGAGTTCCTTTCCTTCTTTTTTAATTAAGTGACTTCCAGATAAAGTAGACAGAAGTATTAAAATTAAAGGATACGCCAAATCTTATTACTAGTTTTGCTGTTTCACAATTCCAGTGAGAATTTTACCATTTCCAGAAGCTCTCTATATGTCTGCCTAGTTTTTGTCTTGTTCTTAGGCAAATTTAATGCCAATTCCAGAAGATGGGGAAAGTGCCATACAGAATTAATTTCAGCTGCAATTCCTATTTCAAAGTATCTCTTTGAAGGTAGCACATGAGCAGATTTGATATTCTCAGAACATATGTATTCACTGCAGATCTACTTTGCCTGACAGTTTAAGTGAGACATTTAAATATTCTCTCTCAATTGCAGTGTTCCACACTTCACCTACGTCCCACAAAATCCCTTGCTCTCAACCTTTTCCTTCTATATCACACAATACCTATCACGACATATTCTGAATTGTGAGGAACATCCACAGAGCAGAAATACTAGGTATGCCCTATGGCAAAATTCAGATTAATTGCTAAAACGAGAAAGAGATCCAAAATACTGCTTGGGAACCACTTTGCAACAGTGTCTCTTGCCAAAGGCCAGTTTCTGAGGAAGGAAAAATAGATCTTTATGAACCCTCAAAGCTATCAGTACAAGAGCTGCACATACATCAAAACTAAAGAAAATTAAATGGCCCTTAGGTTTAGAAATAGATCTTGATTTCAAATAGAAAGAAAAAGCACAAAACTGTTTTTCAAAAATTAGCTAGATTAGAAACTTGTCAAGCTTTTGTGTGTGTGTGTGCGAGGAGAGAAATCCATGTCTGGTACAAGTGAGAGAGATCTCTGAATACGTGACAGCCAAAGATCTGGGTAACTGCATTCATAAACTCTTATTTGGATAGATGAATTCTGGATTTGAGCTGACCTTAAAAAAACACCCTCCCTGCAAGAGAAATTTTTGAGCACTGAAATGTTCTTACCTCAGTTTAGTTTAATTAGCTTTCTACACAGAAATCTGTCTCTCCTTGCTAGGAAGCTGCTGAGTCTGTCCTTTTCAGGCTCTAACCACTCCAGAGCTGGGCTGGAATTCCCTTCCTACACCTGAGAGCAGGTGTGTGCATTCAGATCACAGAGCCCATCTAGACCAGAATTCGGTCTCAGAAGTGGCCAAAAGAAAAATCCAAGGAAGTACAAAGTCACCACCCAGTATATATGATAATGCTCCAGGAGTACCCTGCCAAGTTTCCAGTCTGCAACTCTGGGACTTCACAAGAACTGAGCAGCCTCCCTTAGGCACTGCACTGGAAAACAGAGCAGCTGCTTGCTCTCCAATCCTCCCCACCATTTGTGGTGTTACTGACTCTTACCCTCAGCTCTCTTTTTCTCAAGAATGAGGAATTCACATGTATGGAATCCTCTTGCAACAGACATTCGAACCTGCTATTGCCCTTTCTTCTCTCCCCTGAGCTTTTAAAGTCCCCTGTTGCTTTCCTAAGACCTGAACCCTGCACTGCTGAAGTTGCAGCTGTGCTGTGAATTGCAGTATTGGCAAACAGCTCACACAGAAATGAAAGAGTTCTCAGGGACCTTTATCACACCCAAAAGCACGAGGTGAAAAGCCTCAGCATAAACCTGAACGCAGCTACCAAACCGCAGGTGAGGCTTTGGGGCCTCAAATGGGATGTGATGGAGCCTGAAGGGTGAAAGCCTGAGCCAGGTGGCTGCTCCTGCTGCACCTCTTGCCTGGGGCCTCAAATGGGATGTGATGGAGCCTGAAGGGTGAAAGCCTGAGCCAGGTGGCTGCTCCTGCTGCACCTCTTGCCTGGACCATGAGACCTTGGTCACCACCAAGTGAAAGCTTACGGCAATTCCTGATCCCAGTCACTACACATCACAATACCATTTGACCTCAGCTGCTAGAAACATACACATTTTCTGATAAAAAGTAGTAACCTGTGTTCTAGGGTTGCAAATGTCTTCTCTGAGTTTCTACTTACATAAAAATGGGATTTTTCTCAGTGTTTTTCGCCTTTTAAAAACATATCTAACTCTATTATCTATTAGTTCAGAATCCCAGCATTTTTTTTTTCTATTTTGAGATGAAAAGGAATTAGAACAGAAATATTCAAAGTGCCACCTAGCATTACTGGGCAAGGAGGAGAAGTAACTACGGGAGAGAGCTCTGGTTAAGACACCTGAGGCACTGAAAGGGCTTCCAACACCCCATAAAGGGGATGGGGAGCTCTCCAGATCTGCACTAAGATACTAACGGGTAAGACATGGAAACGAGCTCCTTTTCAGTTATTGCACATAAGGGACATTTGAATTTCTCTATTCTCTTCTCCTAAAAAATAATTGCACGGATTGAAAACTCTGAAGTTCATACCAAGCCTTGAGATCTTTAGGGATTATGAGATGGACAAGCTGCGTTTTAGCAGAACATTAGAAGAGATAAGAACATCATCTTTACTAACAATATGATCATATTAAGTTTACAAAGTTTAAATCTAGTATAACTTTTACTTTGAAGTTATATATTGTGTTTATTGTTATTTTATTTGTATTATTATTCTTTTTAAAAAATCAAAATACCGCGTGTTATCATGAAATTACTGGGAAAGACCAAATTATCTCTGCTGGAATTTGACAGGACAGTGGAGCACCTACTCAGAGACTGCCAAGTTATGATTCACTAAGCAGAGTCAAGGTTAGACCCAGATGCCAATAAAGATTCATTAAGTATGAAATACAATATCAGCAGTGTCTTTGTAATGACCCGAACACTAATTTTGGCTCAGAGTACTCGAATTCCCTAGTGAGAGAAAGGGAAAGGGGAACAATTTCACAGCTTTTAACCATAAATGTGATAATATGTAAAACATTTGGAAAGATATTGGGAGCTTTGCGAAAGTGAGAGCAGGCAAGTGAAATGCAATGTTACAAATTAAAAGTGTTCACTCACATTTTTCTTTTTTATTCTAGTTCAAACAATTATTCATTTTCCTAGTTATTTTAATTTTATTATGATTACTGCACAAAAAAACCCCATGTTAAAATTATTTTCATCATCTAATTCATATATGATGAAGACTAAACCAGCTGACTAATACTACAGCACTTAGAGAACGGAATAAAAGTGATGCTTAATTTTTCTCTTCTCAATTCTTCATAAATAAACAGCGTAAGAAAGTTCACTACTAGAAAAGGAAGGGTGTATTTTCAAAAGAAGCAGAAATGCACAGGAGGAAATACTAAGTTTAAAATGCTCTTTTTGAAGAAAAAATTGAAATAAAATAAATACAAAACCAAAATGAAATCTAGCATCAACAAAAAAGTATATTAACCACTTTGAGTTTTTATTAAGTTTTATAGGCTCTTTTCATGGCAGTCAGTTTTGTTTGTATCCCAAAAAGCATTCTAAGAAACTAATACTGAAATCAGACTGAATAAAATTTCATCCAGGGTTTAATTTTATGTTCTGTTACTTTGGTCTGAAATTAAATGTTCAGCCTCTGTGGATTGCAGCACAATTTCTGGAGTAAAAATCACCATAGCACTTACTCATTTCACTTTTTAAAGCATTAGTGCTTTGTAACACAAATAAGGGGAAAAAAAGAACAGACATTTATAACAGATAATGAAGACATTTCTCCTGCAAAACACTTTCTTAAATTCAGTCCCATCTGCAATAATTCACATGTGCTGTTGCAGGCTCGTCCAAGCCCTCTGTGAAATCAGTTGCTGGTGCTAATAATTTCTGCCTGGACAAAGGTCCATATTGCAATGCCTCAGTCAATGTGTTAACTCTGCTAGACTGAATGCAGGGAATTAAGTGGGTTTTTAAACTAAATTATTTTTGTCACCACACTCACAGATTGAAAGGAGAAGCAGCCAAATTTACTGTCCTAGATGTTTTCCCTTATACCAGCAGCAATGATATCACAAAACATATCACTTTATGTGATACAAAGAAAAAACACTTAATTTCTTTTGTTTTTTTTAATCTGACTAAATTTTATATATGGTATCACAAGTTTTTCTACACCAGAGCTTTAAACTTTTATAGGGTTGCAATGAGTGAACCTCTACGAGTTTATCTTGCCCTGTAACTGCCTTGGAAGACTTTTACTTCAACAAGTTAAAATTAACCAGAAATCAAGTATACCATCAGCACCCACAAGGGTCCCAGTCTTGTAAGATTTGCATGAACAGCATGGATTTATCTTGTATGGGAGCACAGTAAATGTAGGGACATGATGATGGAACATCTGCCCCAGGACTGGCACTAAATTCCCCCGAAAGAAATGCACAGTGTTTGTGCTCACTTGTGAACGCCAAGCCTCTGAATTCTGAAACAACAATATATTTACACCTGAAATGTTGAGCATCCTCCTGAGTCCTGCTCTCCAGCATAATCAGAATAATGCACGATCAATTTGTGTCTATGACAGGAAGCACCATGTTACACCACGATTCTCATCTCCTCTGCTGCAGAACGAAGCTATTTAAGACTCTGTTCATTCATGCATAATATATGAAAGGCTTCTATGTTTGTCTTAGCTCTGCCGTTTTAGATGAAGCATTTTAGTTATGCCGTTTAGAAAACCCAGAGTTTGTGTTGACTACATCCTATATCCCTTTAACTCAGGGAATCCTCAGCAGGGGCAGCTGGACTTTCACGATTTTGCAGTTACAGAAGATAATGTTTCTCCTTTACCTGCCACACTCTAATGAGCTACTAACAGTAAAAACACGTATGCCTACAGATTGTCACAATAATATGTGCCATAAAAATGTTTTAAGAACATGTAAAATAAAAGCCATTGTTTAGTACTTTACTTTTTAATCATTTTTAAAGTATGCTGTATATCTCTGCTGGTACTGTACTAAAACCACATCCCTTTCTGAGCCATCACCTGACTGCGTCATCAGAGATTATGATGACAACTATATTCTCTCACTTGTTCCACTCTTATTGCGCATATATATATATATATATGCATACATACATAAGGAAGTCTTGCAAAACCCAGTCTGCATGACAAAAACTGACTTGAAATCCAGTCATTAGCAAATTAATCTTTTAAGATATTCTAATAAACCCCTCTACTCTTCCTTCAGTTCCTACAACACAATAATCCTTAATATTTCTTCATAAGGAGTGACTTGTTGCACCAAAGCTTTTCAGATGTGGTAGCACAGCTGTTAAGTTATTAATGTTTAAAATTTGTATTGATAGAGTGCTAAAAGAAATTAAAGTAACCTGGTTCTAGATGTGGGGAGAGTCTGGAATCACCGCAGATTTCTAGGTGGCTCTCTTAGGGGATAGGAAAACATAAAAGCTAATTCTACCAAATTAAACTAAATTCTAAAAACTAATTCTACCAAATTAGACTAAACCAAACTACTGTGCCTTTGTCTTGAGTATTTTGGAGAAGAAAATCCCAGCAGCTTTATCTACAATCAATTAATTTAACTAGCTTCATTTCAATCATAATTTCTAGCATTCTGAAAGATTAGAAATCTTGTTTTCAAGCCCTCACCTTCACAATAAATACCTCATTTATACCCACAATGTATCTTGTGACCTTTTATGTCTTTCATTGTTATTGACAATAACAATGCTCCCCTTGTCTTTGTCTTTTCCAAGAAAAGGTACCTGTCCTGCAAACTCATGCTCTGAAAGCAGTGAGCACCATAAGGGCTTACAGCCATCAGTTCTTTAGCAAACAGCACACTCAGACGAGAGAAATGAAAATTTTTTCTGGAATTTCACCTCAGGTCAATCACAAAATAACCCTTCTGTGTTGCCCTTATATGCTTGCAATGAACATGTAAGTCTAAGAAGATGTGTTACATTGATAAATGTACAGTTGAAAGGTGAAATCAGGTCAATGTTGATTTTATTTGTTTAGCAATGGCAAAGATGAATAATTAGTTTAATTACGGGTGAAAGGAAAAAAAAAACCACCATCACAGTTTAAAAATATCTCAGGGGCAGGGCAGTGGGTAAACAGAGTAGAATGCAAGATGAAGCACCACATGATGAGTAACCCGGCAGCACAAAGCAGACTTAACCATCATCAAGGAAACATAATTTACAAAAGACTGAACATAAAGGGGGAAGAAAATCAAGAAACAAAATTAAAACATTCAATAAAATATCAGAAAAGCATGAGAAATTCTTTTAAAAGTAGCAAATGTTGGCAAGGAGACAGCCAGACCACACAGGATATGGGAAGAAAGTGTCAGACAGTATTGATATAGCATGGAACAAGCAAATTAATTGCCTCAGATTTCAGTACAAAAGATACAAAACAGTAATCAGGAATGTTAGAGGATTTTTTAATGAGAACATGTGTTTAAAAAAAAAAAAAAAAAAAAAAAAAAAAAAGGAAAAAAGAAAGAACCAAGGTAATTAAATAATTTCAATAAAACTCCAAAAGCAAGACTTACAATAGCTTCTGGCTTCAAAAAGTCTATCAAGGCACTGATAATCCCTTGGGTGCACACTGTCACTTGGAATTGCCTAAATAATTAACTGATCTCCATTGCTGCAGCTTCCCAACCACACAGACTTTCTCCTTAGCCATGAAAAACAGCAAGTCATTCATTGGAGTGTTTATTTGATATATTGCATTATAATCATCAGGAGAGAAATGAGGTAATAAAATGTATTTCTCCCAATTAATTGTGTCCTCCAGTGGAGGACGAGGTACTGGGGAAAAGTTCAAAACTGCCACCTGCAGCTGGGAACAGAATGTAGGATACTGCCTCTGTTCCCACAGAGATGTTGAGACTGAAAGAGGTGAACAATATTTGATTACTACTGCAGTAAAATATTCCTCTTTTCTATCTGCTCACATCCATCAAAATTCACATGTAACAGAACTGTTTCAACATCCAAAGAGAAGCCAGAAAATAAAACCTTGAAGACCTCAGACTATTTTAAATCCAAGGCATCTTTCTGGGGTTTTGTTAAATTTTTTTTATATTTTGGGGTTGTATTGATTTAGTTCTGAGAGACTTTTGTTTCACTTTTATCGTGCCAAGGTCTGCGTTTCTCCTGAACATTGCTTTGGGTTTGCACAAAGCAGCCTGGCCAGTGCCACCTGCATGGTTCACTCTTCGAGCTCAGAAAACAAGATGATAAATGAGAAGACAAAGCCATAAGTATGCAGCATTTTTTCAAATAAATCATTTTTTAATAAGAATATAGCAACACCCAAAGAACTGTGTCATAAACTCAAACTACCTGGTCTTTCAAAAACCTGGCATGCATCTAATAACTTTTTAAGTTCAGCTCTTCAAGTTGTTAACAGAATCTCAGCAATGAGTGTCAGCAGAGAAACAAAAGAGAGCTCCCAACTTCTCTCCAGCAGTGGCCAGCAGTGATTGCTGGAGAAAAGAACTTGAGAAATAGGACAAAAGCCTTCGGCTGTTTCCTCAGTAAACGATTTCAGTTTATGGAAGTCAGTGTTTTATGGGCTTCCTGATTTAAAGGTTGTCCAATAGTATATTAATTAGTCTCATCTTTTATGAATTTATCCAATTCCTTATTGAACTTCAATCAAGAATAAAGATCAAGAGGTTGGGGATTTAATTTCTAGATCATGAGCGTGGAGTTATCTAAAAGCAAAAGGAAAATAACTATTCCCATTTCTAAATGACATTTAATGTAAAATTGCTTAATTCACAAATCAAGGTAAAATTTCCATTTTTATATGTCAAAAATATTTGCATTAAAATAAGACAATTTAGTTTTCTCAAACCCATCTCAAATATAACACAGCACTAATATTTTTCAAGTGGAAAAAAGTGAAACTCCATAAATATCCATAGATGTAACACAATTAAGATAAATGCAAAATTAATGAGTCAAGAATTACTAATTTACTGGCACATTTACAAAGTGCTAAATTACCGTCTCACTACAAGTTATGGAAAATGAGTGATAAAAGTATGATTTTACTGACAAAACCCAGTTTTTTCAATATAATGGAAAATTGTAATATAAGCCAATCTTTTTTAATTACAGACATTATTCTAGCCTGCTCAGAGTGTTAAAAAGGAGAAAATCCCTGCATTGTGCCAGCCCCCAAGGGTATCAAAACCAGAAACTCCACTGATGAAAGAAACTGAGGTATAAACCAGCAAATAAAGATGTTTACCAGGGTTCTCCGTTAACGTGCTGCCTACCTGTGCCAAAGGTTTACACTGGTTTTAAACAATGTTTTATCCTTACACTTAAGAACTAAAGCATTAACTTTGGATGTTCCCAAATTTTTTTCTGATGTATAGAAAGTTGCTCTGTAATCCTTTTGGGGAGGCCGTAGTGTAAAGTCCACGTTCTGGTACACCCGGCAAGGGTGATGTGGGGCTACATGAAATCTCTAAATGCTCCCTAACTCCTCTTCTGCACATAGCTTGCGCCTTTTGCTGCAGCATACTTTGCTTCTCCAGTTCCAGCTTCTTTTTAAAACAAAGACTTACAGGTACAGAGCAGTTCTTTCCTTTTTGCTTGCATATAATATTTCCATTGCTCTTAAATGACCCATTGAAAATACAGGGCACAAGATTTTTCTATCCTGTAGGATTTCTGTAGTGCTTTGTGCCACAATGAATGCTGTAATTTAAACTTTATAAAAAAAAAAAACCCCAAGACTAATCAATAAAATTTCAATTTATAGTATTAGTTTGGAACTGGTTATTTCTTACATGAAACACCTTTTTTGTTATGATTTACTCAAACAATTTGTCCTCCTGGAGTACTTGCACAGCACAGCTAGAAGCAATCATCCGAGATATGCTGCGCTAGCTTAAATGACTGAGAAATGCATTTGGGCCAAGACTGCATGGGTGTGTATCTATTTATATGGAGGTAAAAGAAATTAAAAGGTGTTCTCTATAATTTATTGTTTGTTTCCTTTACTGCAACTAATTTTAAAACGTACCAAAGCCATAATTACATGGCACTGAAATCAAGATGCTCCTGAAATAAATAACTACACTTTTTCATACCTTGGCCCCAGCACCAAATGACACAGTGATTAGGACAACATGAGCTACACAATATTCTTCCTTCCAAACATAAAATACCACTAAATCAAAGTTCACTTCAGCTCCGCCCACCCAGTGGTTTTTAATTTTGTGTCTCCGCAAAACCGAAAAGCAAACTCCAGCCCAGGTGTCAGGCTCTGCACCTGCTCTCACCCAAGTGTGCTGCAGTTTTTGCCAGAGTTGTGGGCTTCAGCTGTTCCTGCCACAAATCCTAAATCTACAACACAAACATATTAAGACGCTTTTGACTGTGTACATGGAAAGCATTGCCTAGACATTGTGATACCTCACATTCAGAGTCCAGCTTTGGAAGTAATTTGAAATCCATTAACATTTTAATTTTAAACATAATTTGATCAGTCAGTTAAATTGATCAAAGGCTGTTGTTTTAGTAAGAGTCTTTCCACCCCTCCTATCAGCCCTAAAGCTGCTTGATCACCAGTGTCACTGACTGAAGTACTACAGAGCACTATGAGACTCAGGTTGCAGTGGGTTTATGCTGTTCCTGGGATGATGCCCTTTTGCCCAGCAAAAGTCTCAAATCTTTCAATCAATATGTGCCATGTGTGAGCTACCTTGCCTTATTCCCTAGGAAAATGAAAGTCTTGTTTGTATTTTACTGAAGCTCTGGAGATTCAGGTTATTAATTTGAAATATTTTTGCTCAGACACCTACGGTTTGAGCCAGGAGCTCAGCTTTCTGCAGCCACCATACATAAGGCACTGATCACCTACAAACAGGGGAGGAGATTCTCACCCTCTGGCACAGCACACAACAGCAGAGCACATTTAGCCCACACAAAATACCAGACCTGAAGTGACCTGTAAGTAATTAGACAATTTCCCTAAACAGCTGCCGAGTCACCAGAGTTTAAAAATCATCCAAATGCAAAGAGGGTTCAATATAGTTCTAAGTCACCACCTCCACTCCCACGAGGAAATAAAAAACAGCACTGTCCATCTTATCATCTAACTCATTCCTGTCTCCTGTCTCCTTCCTGGGCCCTACTGTTACAAGTATTTTTCATTTCACACAATGAGCAAGATCCTAATTAATCTAAGGGCAAGAAAGCCTCTCTCAGCTTTTTGTTTTGGGGTTTCTGCACTGGATAATTCTTCAGTCTTAAAATTCTCAGACCATTCTGCATAGCTTTGCCACAGCTCAGTGGAGCAAAAGGAGAGAGGTGAGCAAGCACCTGTGGAATCCAGAAGGGAGACTTCTGCAAGAGCCATGGCCAACTTGCAAGCGCATAAAAATAGAGGCTAGGACGATCCAGAAGTCTAACTTTAGCAAACAAAACTTGAGCCTTTTTCTTGGTTTTCATCAAAAGGAAGATTAGTTTTAAACATTTGAAATTCTAGTTACAACATCAAATCTGATGTTTTATTGCAGTTGTATATCCGACAGCTGTTAAAATACAGTTCAAAACAAGAATATTAACTAAATATTTGGCTAATTCACACCCAAAATAAGCCCCTGCTTTCTGAGGAAAAAGAAATGGAAGCATCTTATCTCACTCTTGGTCTGCTTTTGTCTCCCAAAACTGTTTCACATACCACCAGTAGTGATAATCCTGATGTTCTGATTTAACTCCAGCAGAAATTGTGACCACCCGAAATTCAGTGCTGCTGGGAAGAGGTTGTTTACCCCCACCCTCGGCAGCAGCTCCCTGATCAGAGTGCCCTGTGAGCTTAAAAAGCACAGTGCTAGAGTCTGTGCAGTTCTCCAGTCTTAAAGGAACTGTTCAGCCGGGAGAAGGAGAATGGTAGGTTTATTGTATAAACCTATGAAGTATAATTCTATTCAAATTAGAAGAAAAAAGAAACTGTAGTGTCCACAGAAAATAAGATGAGGCAGAATAACTTTTGAACCAGTAGGTGTTAAAAATCCAAAAGGTGAGAGAGAAAGGGAACGTGCTGACCAGCGCTGGGCATGTTTGGAATACACAATCAGCTGTTAGAGACATAACAAATTAACTAAGCTGGAAGTGTTTTAGATCAAGCAGGCCTCTTCCTACCTAATTACACTAAAGTCAAACTCAAGAAAGGTGGGAGTGAAGAGGATAAATGGGGTATTTGCCCTCAGTTATCTGTGTAGGAGGCTTTTCTCTTGCAATGGTGCTCCAGTGATAGATCAGGCTGAGCCAACATGCCCGACCCAGCATAGCCCCACTGGAAACTCCATCACAGAGCAGAGGGAAGAGTTAATGCTCGTAAAAAACATTAATGAATTCCCTTTACACCTCTTTTCATTGAAATGCTTCTGAGCACTTCAAAATGAAGAATCACACAGGGATTATAGTCTCTCTCCTCCTCAAAATATTGATAAATGACCATTCATTAAATCCCTCCAAGAAAGCTATTAACAGGCTCCTCCTCACTGCTGCTCCTGGTGCTCCCTCACACTCCTCAGACAGAGAGAGGAGCTTGGCATCATTCATGGAATGGAAAAAGGAGGCAGCAGCTTGGAAACCTGCTCTGCACAGATGCAGGCTGAGCATTCTCTCAAGGAAGAGACCTTTGTTATTATCTAAGCATTAAATCAAATGAACACGAGGTTTTGGAAAACAGGCTAATGTTATATGAACAGCAAGTTATAGTACATTTTCCCAGGAGAATATTTATAATCAATTAAAAATAGGTATCAATAAACCCTCTAAAACTGATATGACACTGAACATCTATCATTTCTGTATGACATAAAAGTACCAGTATTTATTTTTATAATTCCAAAAAACAGATTCAACTATACATATTTACAACATGAGGTCAGAATTAGAACTGAAAATTGAGAAGATGACAGTTGTGCAAGTGAAATTAAGCTTTAATTAAAACATTACTATTTGAAGTGACTAGTTTAAATCCCACATTGAGCAGAAAGTTGGACAATATGATTAATTCTGTTAAAATAATTAATGTTAATGTAAAGTACTAAAATATGTTAATAACCTAAAACACTGATAAGAAAGAAGGGTAAATGAGGCTAATTTTTCCTACTTCATTCTTCTAACACTGCTTTACTGTTTTCTTCCTGCTGTCTGAAAAACTATTTTATGTTGATTGCAAAGACTGAATGTTACTTACTTTTGCAATGAAGCCTAATACAGGAATTAATCTGTGAAGTGGCTGGACTTCCTCACTGTATTTTCTCATAAATGCTCTATAGTTGAATGCACTATCTTTAAATACTTTTTACTTCTTTTCTTGACGCTGGAGACGAGACCATCATAATTGTCTCCAGCAGCAAATGCTTTGAAGCTTTCTCTACAAGTCTTAATGTTCCTCCTTTTTATCTTATGGGTACTTTTTCTTTTCTCTAAATTTGAACATAAAGAAATTCACTAAATTTCCTAAGACTGACTAGCCCATGGACTCTTTGTTTTCTTTTAGCACACAAACATGCCAGAGGTCTAAAGACAGAATGAATCCAAAGAGGGTTCAAGTTGCTTTACTTTTTTGCAAATATCTATTTCAAATTGTACCAAGACAAGGAAAGCTCCACGTTTGCAGAGCCATAGCAGAGTGTGCTACAGCAGTGATGCATCGGGGAGCTCCTCCATACTACACATCCTGTACGTGACTCCCTGGAAATCTTGACTAACACATATCCCCTGAAACATCTCCCTGAAGTTTTCACTGCTTTTCTTTTCATTCTCTCCCACTGAGTTTTTCATGTTTCACCTCTTCCCCCCTACCAGTACCTGTTTCAAAGAACAGCTCCCTGACAACTCAGCTAACCTGGGTTTTAGGACATATGAGAGTTAAATATTTAATCAATGCACTTGGGCTCCCTGCTATGATTCAGAGAAGGCTATGGACAGAAAAACTAACTTCCATTAAACCTGTCTATTCCATATTTATTCTGTTGCACACACAGGGCAGGTATGAGATAAACTGCTTGTACCTGTTTCATTCATCCCTCTTGTTTATCAGCAAATGCACCTGAGGACAGTGTGAGCTCTCACACCACAGCCATGGGATGGGAATGAAGGTTAAGGAGCAAAGAAGCCCACCCACACTCCAATAAAAATAGACTTTTTTCCCGTCTTTCAGAATTCATAGCAGTGTCTGTTAATAAACACACAAATTTCTTGACAAACTCAAAGAACTAAAAAGCAAAGCAGCAATGTGGTATTTAGTTGATCCACACTACAACAGGTTTGCCAATTCTTCATTTGTTGAATATCCTAAATTCTACACATTTACCAAAAGCAATCCTCAAGCCTGATAGCAATAAAGAAGAAAAATATTTACTGTGCCTTTAAATATCCTCCAAATTATGACTATCAAGGTCATGTATTATGCTATTAAACACTCTGCTGTCAGTGGATTGCTAACCACCTTTTCATTTTCCAATGTATTCTAATCTGCAAAACAGTAAAAATAAAGCTCTTAATGCTTTCACGAACGCAAATTTATTACTGACACAAGAAGGAGACGAATAAAACTATGAGCAAGATTAAATGACACCCAAATTAACTAGCAACAATTACAGTTAAAATACGAAATGTGAATACAAAAATATTGCTGAGAACCTTTAATTTGCTAGCCATAATTAACACAACTGTAGCCATCTCTCCTTTATTCATTATGTCTTTATTCTGTCATTTAAAACTATTTATAGTGATACTGGGTTGATTCACCATAATTTCTTTCCACCCACAATCATTTATAATTTTTTCCCTCAGTAATTTTATAAACTTAATGCTGAGGTTCTTTTTTTTCATTTCCATCTGCTGATTAAAAAACCCCCTTTCTTACTATATTTATTTAAAAAAAAAATCAAGGGTCAGTACAGCCCCTATTGAGCTGCAGTTATAAAGAGTACAGATTGATATTCATTCTCCTTCTAATTCTGCAGATGCAGATAGCTCAATGAAGGAACTTAGTTTATTCTATCTTTGAAATAGTGAGCCTAGAAAAGTAATGAGTTTTGACATTTAAGATCTATTTCTGTTAGATTATATGAATATAAAATATGAATGATTGTTTGCTTGTCTTCTCAAGAATGCCATTCCCAATCTAGCCTTGATCAAAGTCATAGAAAATCAGAATGAAAATACAGTGCAATAAAATACACAGTGGGCATTCAAGCCAGTGCACATTTAAAGCAGTCTCCAAAAAAAAAGAGACAGTTTAAGATTCACCTGGAATATTCCTCACTGTTGCCTTGAATGGGGATGAACTACGTTACACACTAAAAATGAGTTAAATTCCAAGTACACTCAAGGAAAGAGTAAAGTACTTGGAGGTAGTTTGTAAATTACAGCTACAATTATTGACTACAATATTCAGTATGATTTTTTAATTGAGCTTTCATGCACTCTGTGGAAATATTCTGTAGTGCTCTAAATAACAAAAAATTCCTCTCTTTAGGAACTTTCACTCTCAGCTTTGAAATACTTGCCACGATCTTTGTGTTCACCAAACCAACTTCATTTTGCACTCACTAACACATCACTTTAAGTAAAAATTAATTTATTGACCGGGACACCGATTTACCAGTATTTGCTTGGAAATATCTGAAAGCAGTACATGCTGTTTAATACATTGCCTATGTATGTTAGTACAAATACATGCAGAAAAACAACAGTAAATTGCATCTGTTGATATTGCACATATAAACCCCAAAATGCACACCTAAAGATCTGTACCCCCACAAATACACACGTGCATACTAAAATGTGCCACCACGTATGCATATGACCAAGCACAAACATTCCAAACACATGCATTACTTTAACTGTGCATAAACAGTATCATCCTAATAGTATCCGAAAAAAGCTTAAAGACTGGCGTAAAAATCATCAGTGGAAGAAAATCCATTTCTCTTCACTGCAGATGTTTGTTAAATGTAAATGCTGATATTCTACTCCTTGGAAGAACATTTGTCTGCATGTGGAATTTCATGATAAAAAGCTTTAGAGTCCCAGGTTTCTCTAGATAAACCCCACTGGTTTACTGATGCATGAATGCACTGAAATTGAATTACTGTATAACAGCAATTACTTTTCACAGTACAGTTATAATGAGAATCAGCTTCACAATGAACACCAGGTAGCTACAGTAGGAAAAGTTAATAAAGAGAAACCTCTTATTTGCATTTTCCACTGCAGCAACGGTAGCTGCCTTAAAGAAAAACCATCCTTAACACTTGATTTGCCATCTTACCAGTGAATCAACAATCATTTTTATAGGATCTCTTTATTTTCAAAGAAATATTAATGAAAAATTGAAATATAAGTGCACAGCTAAATTTATAATAATAGCTTTTTGAATATTCCCCAATAACTTTTTTATCTTTCATTTTGCTTTCTTTTTCACTTCCCTCTAGGCTTCTTTGATTTTTTCCCATTATGCCAATAAGTAGGAAAAGTAAAAGCACCAAATGAACAATTTTAACACCACCTCTTTTTCACTATCAAGTTTGTTGCCACAGTAATTTTTTACTGAGCATTATCTCGCAGTGCTTCATTCCTGTTCAGTTTCAAATTAGTAGAGTCCCTAAAGTATCATAAAACCTTCTAAAAATTGTATTAAAAAAAAATCACAGGTAACTTTAACACTGATCAAGCGAACTTCCTATGAGTGAAACCACTAAAAGTCCAGGAAAAGCAACTGCAGTAATACAAGTGACAGCACACTACACAAGGGTCTCAAAGGGATTATTTGTGTTTGGTTGTAAAAATTAAAACAACTGCTGAACAGTGTCGGAAACATTACCATGTCTGTCACCTTATGGGCAACAAGATTTTTCCCATCTCAAGCATCATAATCTTAAAAGTAAATGGATACATTTACCTCTGTCACAGATAGAAACAAAACATCAGCAGCACTGAATCAAAACCACTGCTCAGGGATTTTAACTTAATTCACGTCACAAATGCTTCAAAATAAAATATGAAGTTGCCTGTCTGAAATTCAGTCAGGTAGGGCAGCATTAGGGAGGAAATGGTTAACAGAAATACCCTGAACTGATATAAACCCAAGGTAAATAGTGAACACTGGGGAGAAGGAGGGGGGGAAAAAATGTTGCTTGCAAGGGTTTTCATCAGTAAGTAGATGACAAAAGGTTATATAATTGGTTTAGTACTTTCAGTTTTCCATTTATCTTATGTGTCTGACAGAACAAAAATAGGACATTCTGTGATAGGATAATTGCATACTGAATGGTAATTCAAACAGGGGATGAATATGATAAAAATCACACTGCACCAACTAATCACTATGAAAAGCGATGAGAGAGAAAGATAAAAATTCATCCAGAATATTAAGGGAGAGGAGGGAAAAAACAGTTCAAATGTGATTAGTAGCTTCAAACAAGTTCATATGTTTGAAAGCATCAAGCAAAACCACAACAACATAGGGGAAAAAAAAAGGCAAAACCCGAGGCCTTTCCAAGCCGTCCTATTTTTATATTTCCAGGTCTTTCTTCTTGGCCTTTTCTACAAACCAAACATTTTCTGTACTATGAATTTCTGAACATTTGTCACAGAGTGCTACATATGCTAGAATCTGAAGAAGCATGTTTAACCAAAAATGCTTTCAGATAAAACACTTTAATCAATCATGGATTTTGATGTCTACTCAAGGCTATTTCAATGACTGGTGTAGAATAACAATTTGGGATAACATTGGAACACGTTTTCCGAGTCCTTGGATTTGAGCCCTCACGATCACGTCCCCATTATTTCTAAGACTGGGATATATTTTGTAAGATATTCTTCATTTAGTACTTCCTCCAACATTATCACCAATATATCTGACATATTACCCTGAATTCTACATCTCAGTGATCTTGCACAAGTTTCCATCAAAAGCTTATGTCAAAATTCTATTATTTTAGAGAAAAGATGATCCAGTATCAGGATGGAACAGAGGTCTTAAGTCCACAGGAGTTTTCTAATTCCCATCTCACCTCCCCAGATATGAGGCAAAAAAAGTTGTGTTGTACCAAGGATGAAACTTATGCAAAACCTGCATTGTACCAAAGGATTTTGTACTTCCCAGGAGGCAAATTACTAAGCACTACTTACTACCAGAGCAGAACAGATCACTCATTAAATCGCTAGAATCAAGAAAGACCAATTTATATAATTATGCAAAAATTAATAGCTTCATTGGAAAGTACACTAAACAGATAAATTTTTAAGAGAAGTGACCCTGTCCAAACCATGCTTTTAGCTTCCTTTCCAAAGATGGAAACCTTCCAAAGGCTGCTCTGGATTTCAGTCACTTTTTCCAGCATTAAAATCCATTCACTCAAGATTACATGCATGGTTTAACTTCACAGAATTTGGGCTCGTTTTTACTCAGAGCATGGTGGTCTATATCGACCCCGTATTTTTTTCCTCCTTAGATAAAAACACCGTCTGTATGAAGAGACCAAACCTGTTCTAAACATTTGTTATGAAGCTCTAATTGAGACACAAATTGCTCTTCCCCACCAGCACTCCTCACTGATGGAATTCTATTCCCTCACCAGCCAAGTGAGCAGCTCGCTGGTCACTTCTTGCTCTGAACAAGTGCTGCACCAAGAATGCTTTGTTCACATTATGATCTCAGGGGAGCAGTTTCCTCTGCTAAGAAACAAGGAAAAGAGACCTCCCCCTTCCCCAAGTCAATATTCTTCAGGCTTCTGGAAGCTGTTGCACACATATTAAAGTGTAGTTTTTCCTCTGAAAAACACACTGTAAATATAGCATTGCGGGGTTCCATGTTTATTGTCTTTCTCTGCTTCCCTGCCAAGTGTGCTCAGTTTTACAAGCTGAAATATGTTTTACTTCACTGCCAGCCCTGAAAATTCAACCTCTAAAACGTAGCCAAATTCTTTCCTCCCTTTTGCACCATAACAAATAATACAAGGCTGAAGGCGGAATTGTATCCTCGGTTACACAAAAGGAATCCCTGTCCTCGGGTGGTACCTCCAGCTCTACAGTGGAGACATGAAAATATTCAACTCAATTGAGCAGATAAGTCTGGGTGAAATAGAGCAGCTGATGGTAAACAGCATCACCATAATGTCCTGTGGGTTTGCTGACAGAGGGGATGCAACAGGAAATATTGTTTCAGGCAGTCACCTCACTTTCTAGAAAATAATGCAAAAGGAAAACTATAACAGGAAGATCTGTTATTCTTCAGAACACACGTGTTACAACAAACTCCTGTTTGATAAATTTAAAACATAAAATCTGAACTTTTTCTTGGTTTTATGGTATGTCTAATAGACACCAAAGCTACTACAAAAGGAGGATCAGAATGGAGATTGAAAAAAACAAAAACAAAAAAAAAAGCACAAAAACTTGCAGACATACAGAGAGCTGTCTAGTAACTTAATGATCATTTATAAGCTGCCTGCCTGAAGAGTGATGTAGTACTCACCACAATTAAGGGAATTTTGGATTTAGTCCCATCGTTTGAAGAATTTGCATCTTTTTCTGAACTAAAGGATAGTTAATGAACTCAGATATTTCCCTGCAATACTATTTTTATGATAGTGAGCACTGAAATTAAGTCTGCTTTGGTTAGATATTTTAAAATCTAACATTTTAACCATATGCAGTTAGGTTTTACTGCACACAAGTGATACTTTACAAATTCATATTGGAAATTGGTAGTCCAAATCTCATTGCACACTCTTACATTTATCTATTGATGGTATAAATAATTTAAATCTATTCTCTTGAACAGTGATCCTAGAATACTTCTGAATGTTTTAGCATTTCCACTTCAGCACCTTCAATTGCTAGTACAGCCTCCAGAGCAGAGCCTAAATTATATAGTTTTACATCATAGGAGGAAATAGCAGATTGATCTGCTGCTTACCCGTACGGCTTCAGACTTCTTATGAAACATTTCTTCCATATTCTTTGCTAACTTTTTCACAAGTTGAAGGCCATCAATTTCTTCTATTGCAACATCCTTCTCATATTCTTTGTATTTCTGGAAGAAGAAAAGAAAAATAGGGAAAAGTTACAGGGAACCAACTGAAATTTTGACAACTAATTATTCGTTTTATATTACACTTTCGCTGACTTTCTTCATTTATTTGATGTTTATTCATGTGACAGCAGGCTGCTTTGTGCCAAGATGCTGTCATGGGGAGAGAACAACTGGATTAGAACCAGAATTCCTTTTAAAAAATAATAAAAATATTTATCTCATGCACTGTAGGAAAACAATAACTCCCCTTCACAAGGTTTAAATTACTCCTCCCCACAACTAAACAAGAGCCAAAAAAAAGTAGTCAAAACCCCTTGTATCTCCTCCAAAAATCATGTAAAAACAGTGATATGATTGGCAATCCCTGTGCTTTAGCAACCTAGAAACCTCCCCCTCCTCAGCTGAACTTCATGTAGATGCCTATTTCACAAGCTTTATACAATGCTTACATTATAAATACTTACACTACAAGCTTATCTAGACATGCTGAACTTTTCATGCAAAGAAAAGCCTAAACAAACCTCATGAACATGAGCCTTCATACAAACACAAACATAAAAGCGTCTTTTATCCAATATGGACGAGCATTACCTGATTTCACAATGTGAATATCTCCCAGAATGCTTAAGCACTAAAAACACGTTCAAAACAATTTTTATCCTCTATTTTCTGTGTATCAATACTTTTTTCCTTATCAGTGTTTACAAGGAAGCTTTGTAAGAATTAATTATTAAAATAATTTAATGCTGAGAACATCCTTCTTTCCCGTGCTATTCTACTGCAGACTGTACTCTAAGAGCTGTTGCTTTTCACTGCAGTGATTGTTTGCTTCTCTCTCTTAAAACATGCACAGTTGTGTTAAACTAATCACTGCCCATCACCAAACCCTTCACTTAATGACAGACCTGCACCTCCACGACACGGTGAGGGAGGAGAAAGGCACACCTGTCTCCTCCCAGTTTTAGTCCCATGTGCCAAAAATATCTTCCAAACCTCTACAGCAGTGTCTTGGGACGACCCACGGTGTTTGAGTCGAGACAATGAAATGGTATTATTAAAAAGATTTATCATGAAAATTTGCCTGCAGAAGGATGGTTCTTATATAACCCCAGAGAGAGATTGAAGAATAAGGTGATCAAAAACAGTGTTTCAAAGCACCTGGATGAACATTAAAGTGTTCAAAACAGTGAATAAGTCAGGACCAGTCATGTGATGCAAGAAAGGACTCTTTTGTTAAGAGAATGCCTGCACATGCTGTACCCATTTCCCCCAACAAAACTAATTTTCAAGGCAGAATGACTCTTTGGACTTCCTTTAAACTTCACACTTGTCTGCAAAAACTTGTGTAAATGTTTTGACAATGAAACAGTATTTAATAAAACATATTTCCAGACAATTTCAAAACAAAGTTACAAATACAAAGTTGTCAGTAAATATTTAAGGCAATTTTTTAATATTATGTAATTTCAGAATTAATTTCATTTTTCCATACTATTTCCTGTAACAAGTCTCTAGTCTGAGACCTTAATAGCAATCTAGCAACCTAAGAAACCTCAAACAGACCCCTTGCATTTTGCTCCCTCGAGGCAGGAGGGGAGATTTGGGGTTTTTTGCCTCTTTGATCTGCACTTAGATACCATAAACAGAGTTCTGATTTCAACTCTTAAAGTCCACTTATGTCATTACTAGAGATAAAAGTGATTTTTCTAAAATAGAAAAACACATTTTTATTATTTATTCACTGGAGAACAGTGAATGTAAGAACAACAGGAATATAAGAACACGGTAGAAAAGAGAGGTAAATGGTATTGTAACAAATATTGTGATAAAATGCAGTAAATGATCATTAAATTGAAAACACTGCGATTAAATTAATGATATCAAAGTCTGTCCACATCCCACAGGATTGGAAGCTTTGGAGAATTTAAAACAAATCAAGTACAAATTTGAATCACTTATTTCCAGCTGCACAGATCATGTTCGACATATCACCTTCTGATAAAAATGTTTCCTTTAGACTTGACCTTTGAGTTCTTAGAAAGTATTCTAAAATGCATCACTTGAAGAGACAGTTTTCAGGTCATCAGATTTATTGATTAAACTTTGCCATCAAGTGAAGAAAACCAGGCAATTATTCACTGCGTTTGCCGCAAAACTGAATGGTTCTGTTGAAATCCACAACATTCTCTAGGCACCGTGGTCTGTTAGGCTCTTGTAAAAGCATATTAAAAAACCACCCTTCTCAATTTTGAGTAACTGGTGCTTTTGAAAATTAAAAATAACTTGCACTCAAAATATATGTGAATGATTTCTTAACTTGTAATTTATGATCTTATAATTATGCCTGTTCATAGTAAATAAACTCATTTTTTTATAATTCAAATGCCAAAGTTCCAACACAAAAGAATAAATTGGAAGAAACGGAAGATATTATTTAAGATCCATCTGAAAAGACCCCACATCTTGCACGTCTATTCAATTGCTGGAAACTTTCATGAACATTTGCAACAGAACTAGGAGAGCTTACTTGGTCTGCAGGACCCTGACAACCAAGAGGTTTGTGTAAAATGCATTTTATACTCAGAATTTCATTGCCATTAAAAAGCACTTCCACCATTTTTTCAGCCATCATTGGAAGGCTCCAAAGCAGGAAAGTTATATGGTTGGAAAAAATTTCCAGCTGTTTTTGCTCTCCTTGCGCCTGGAGGGGAGAGGTGCCAGCCTAACCTGGGTGTGTCTGTGCCCTTGCTCTCAGTGCTCACTCTGCAGGATGCTCGAGATTTGGAATCCATCTAGAAAGCAGCTGATTTTATAACAACTATCAATGCAAGAAACCTGAATCACACGAGATAGTGAAAAAACACCAAACCACAATAAAACCACAACAAAGGCCATCATTAATACTGCATTCTCTTCCTTTCACTGCAGAAGCTGTCTGACCTCCAGGTACTCATCATTTCCCCACTGCTAAATTTTTACATGTTAAATTTGGGTTTAGTTTAAATAAATTAAACAGCAAAGACATAGTCCCTTTGAAATAAATTTGGTTTTATATGAAATTATTTTATTTTGATGTCATCTTGAGAAAGCAGCATGGCACTATTGTTCCAGTTAAGCAAAATGGTATCAGAGAGCGGTGAAAAAAACAAGCTTTTGGGCCAGGCTCACCTTTATACTCCAGACTTGCAAACTACCTTGTTGTACTGCTACTATGAAGGTGCTCATACCAGCAATGCCTTAAATTGACATTTCCCTTCCCTATAAAAATGATGAATCTGATGACAAAGTTGTGGGTTTATTAAAAAAAAAAAATTCAACCCTCAGGTTTTTTTCAATATTCCATAATTTTACTTCATTAAGAGATACTGAGAATTCTCATCATCTGTAACACAGGCAGTAATACATGTGTATTGTTATTAAAAGGAGAGAAAACAGCTCTAACTTTGCTATAAACAATTGACTTGCACAAAAAAGTGTATAAAATACTAGAGTCATAGTTGGAAATTTTTTTTGATAATTGAATTTCCAATTGTCTAGAAGATGAAGCAGATACAACTTCCGATTTGCTGCATTAGAAAAAAAAATACTTGAAATGCTGATTCTGTCTGCTTGCAAAAATCAGCATTTGGTAAGAAATTCTCTAGAGAGACAAGAACATTTATCATTTGAGAAAGCCCACAAAAAAATACATTATTTCTTCAGTATCTGTTTTGCCAGATCATTTCACATAAGCACCAGGGAAAGACAGACAGTATTTCAGTGTCAGAACTCTTAATGCTTTTCACTGGTTTAGGTGTGGGGGTTTTTTCTTAGTAAATGATCATCTAGAAATAACAAACCAAAAAGCAATCTGTACAAAACTCGGGTCAGAAGTGTTTAATGCAGTCCAAATATTTGGCACTGAAAGAGTAACACAAACACACGCAAACCAAAAAGAGCTAACAAAAAAGTACCAAAGAACCTCCCAAACAAACAAAACCAAAACAAAGCTAAAACACACCAAAACCCACAGAGTTTGAGTGACCAAGGCAGGAAACGTCCACTCTTGAAATAAGACTGCCAGCTACGGCTTGAATTTTTTCTCCTTGTTTTTAAGCTAAAGAGAAACACGGTCTTTGTGTTCCTATTTATATCTACTTCTATCAAGTCCTATCAAAATCAAGATATTCACCTTTATTCAGTGTACAAAAATAGTTGAAGTTACTTACAAGTGCGCACACAGTCCTTAGTCTCAGTCTTTCGACAAGGCTCTGGTTGCTTTGCACATCTGCGGAACACTACACCCATATATGATGAAATTTCTTCCCACTCCCTGGGATTTTCAGAGCCAGTAAATACCACTACCATCCTGATTAAAGAAAGGAATTCAACAGGAATTTATATATTAAAATACTTTAAAAGTGATCTCTCCATGTTGCATATTTGGAACTGTTACTTGCCTCTGAGGTGCTTTCGTAGCTGCAGTGCACACACTTCATGAAAGTTGCTGCTTGAGAGGTCTTGTCATGTTAAAACTATATGTGCATATATACATTTTATGTTTTATAATGAAAAAGTAGAACCAGCATGCTAATGACATATCAAATATCCAATCTATCCATTGTTTCCATGAAAAAAAACAAATGTATGTTTACTCCATGCCATTTTCAAAAAACCACTTTCAGATGTTCAAGCCTCAACATTACGAATGTAAAATGAGATTGCAGAAACATACTCTTTTGATTAAATCACCAACTTTTGATTTCAATTAATATCTCTGGCCCAGTAGAAAGACTGTGCTGTGCAGTGGTTGAACTGTTTAGGCTTGCTTCACTCCCTCTGCCACGCAAGTCCTAACAGTGACTCCCTTCAGAGAGGAAGTGCTAGACTGAAGAACCACAGGAGTTAATCAACTTATTAGAATTATTTTGATTCTATGTTTGAGATGCCCCAACAATCAGATGTAATCAATGAATGAGACTGCAAGGCTGCAACAAGCTCGCAGCTGATACAGTTTGCAGCTCTTAAAGCAGGTCCTTTAGTTAGAGAGGCAAAAGTTATGCCACAGGTCTGACTTAATTCTTTACCCCTAAATGCATTAATTTACCACTCAAATTGACTTTCCTAACTGAAGTAGCCATGAATTTTTACGTCAAGTTCTTTTAAATTGTAGGGATCAGAAGGTTAATAATAAACTGCTTTTCTATGCATAAAGAAATTCTTTTTTCTTTCAACAATCTATTGTTCATCGCAATCTAACATTAAGGCCCTTCATTTCTTTTTGCTCCTCTTCATGTATAATGATTTTTTACACATTTTTTTTTTTTGCACAACTGCACAAAGTTTTTTAAAAATGTAATTTATTCAGGCTGTTTTAAAAACCTCTTTCTCTTTGCACTTTATATAGGTTTATGTTTTGTGATCTTGTTAAATTATAGAACCCAAAACCTGCAATATACATGGAGCAAACTGAAAGTGTCTCATTAGTTGCTGCCTTACCCCATTAACAGTTGTGTTGAAATTAAAGCACCTATGCACAGAGCAGGGAGTATAGCAAAACAGGACTTTGGGCTTTTAAATCAAAATAAAGAATATTAATTACTATTCATCTGGAAAATTTATCACAGCATTTTATAAGACAATATTCTTATTCAAACTGATGAGACAAAACCAGTGACAGTTCGAACCTCATGTGGCATGAGCTCTTGCAGAGCTACACTGCACCAGCACACATCCCTTCAGTGTGTGAGACATGGTAGAGCAATTCCCAGTAGAAGATTTATAATTATACAGCACAGCCTCTGAATGCTTCATTAGAGCTGAGGGGTCACTAACTACGTATGCACTGCTGGAATAAACCCGACTGGAAGCCAAACAAAAAGCCTTCTCCAGCATCACATGTGCATGTGAGTGGGAGTCTGAGCTTTTCCATTGAGCAGAAGGGTACTCAGATGGCACTACCACAGCAGAGATATCAAATACAGATGGTGTACTCCTCCGATAGACTCATCTGTGAATCTCTCATTCCTTAAAGATTTTGTATTTTCCCATTATCACACTGACCCTGTGGCGGGGTGGTTTTATTAGAGTGACACTGTTATGCTGTTATCTGGTTCTCCTGGCTCTAAAATGCATTCATTTAGTGGAGCTACTTTAAAGGCCTTAACAAAATAAACAACTATGATTTTTTTTTATTTTGTTGTTGAACAAAATTATTTTAGTTCAGAGCTGGTATAAAATTTTTCATCCACAAAGCTTCAAGGACTTTATAAAGCATGTATCTATGAAAATCTCCATGTAGAAGAGGATATTGGGCTACACCTAAATTCAGTGATGTGCCCAATGTCACATGACAGTTCAGAAGTACAAAGAGAATAAACTCTCTTGGTTATTCTTCCAATGCCCTGCTCAATAAACCACAGCCAACTTTGTTAACTTCCTCTTGATCTGCATGGCAAGATGAGTCACAACAGCACACCTCTCCTCACCTTGACATTAGAGAACTCCTTAGTAATTGAGAGTTTGTGTTACACCACATTACACACTCCTATTAACCTTTCCTGAACCTCTCTGTGTTGATGAAATCCATCAGCAATGCCCAGTGTGATGGCACTCATTTTCTGCTGGGAAATGCTCACTCACTTCATCAAACAGCTCCAAGGAGCTCTGGATTAGCCTGTCACATTTGACTCTTGCACACACCGGTGTCTGAGGAGCTTCTGTTGCCTCAAAGTCCAGTCTGGTTACTTCACAAAATACACTTTAAAATACAAAATATTCTAATATTTTTTGCACATTGCTTTACTGTGATTAGCAACTCAATGTTGTACCTAGAATATTATAGCCGAAGATCAGCTATCCTGAGAAATTTGTTATCATCAGCAGACTTGACAAGGATAGTTACTGCTTTCCTTGCAAAATAACTTACACGTTGAAATCACTGCAAGGGCACTATACCCCCAGCATATTTAGTCTTTACTTCTCACCTATTTTTACCTCATGGCTATATGGAAATGCTACAAAACCAAATCCATTAAAGCATTAAGCTGAATGATAACCAAACCCAAACAACTCAATTCCTGATTTAGCAATATTCCTCTGCCCTATCTGTGAAAGGTCACACAGGGTGTCTCCTTGAACCTTTCACAACTAGATAGAGATGTGTATATATATACACACATACACACACACACATATATAATATCTATATAACCAGAGATACCACATAAACAGCATTAATGGGAAGAGTCTTCAATACAGGCATGGTCAAAACAGCTGAGCTAGTGGGGGAAGATAAAAGCTACTTTACCACAGAGTACTTTTAATCACAAATAAAATTTTTAAAAAGCAGTCACATTGGTGATGCATGAATTATAACATCTAATAAGTAAAAAGATAAGGAAACACACTCCAGGAAGTTCAAATGCTTGCTCTCTAAGATTAATTCAGTATTGTAATTCTTACTCGAAGCAGCAAATTGAAAAAAAATCACCACAAGTGGGTGATCCAAATAACTAGCTAGGCAACATAATTCCAAGCAAACAGAAGTTGGGAATACATTCCCATCTTTACCAGAGTTGCTTTGGTCAGGGCTAACCAGAGTAACAAATGTTTGGGAAGGGTTGCCTGGCTGCTGCCTCCAGAGGCCAAGGGCACTTGGGGCTCCTTTTACAGGAGGGACACCTCAACAGCTTTCCCAACTATGGAGTTAATCATAATTGAAAATAGCTGAAAAAGCAAGCTATTGTCTTGCAAATTCTCTTAGACATCTGAAACATCTCCACAGGCCAGCAAGGATGTTTTAAGAGCCAGTTAACAAAGGCTTTTAAAAGCTGCCTTGGAAGTACGTTTCACAGAAGCTGTCTATACAATTACACATACCTTTGCTTCTATTTTAGAAAGGAACATAAAACCCTCATTTAAACTGAAAAAGAACGTTATGGAACTGCCCTGGAGACTCCTTTTTCCATAAGGTTGTTTTGATACTCTTAAAAACTCACCACAGTATTTCACATGAACTGCTTTACATGAGGAACAAGACATCTATCGGTATAAATCTGCAGAATTAAACATGACCCAGAGGGCATGTTCATCCAAGGCAAAGCCATCACTATATTTTCAGGTGAAAGCAAGTATATTAAACATACTAATAAATACTAATAAAACAACTAACCTGCTCCTCACAAAACACTGAAGCAATCTGAGAATGCAATCCTTTTGCCCTGGACACTTAGAATAAGCCGCTGAAGATTCAGAATTAGGGAAGCTGACAACTCACTACCATCACTAATTCTCAGCAGGGATGAGATACTACAACATTTTCTTTTGTACACAAAAAAAGCCTCTAAGGTTACTGGAAACAACAGAAACCAAAAGAGACAATTTGCTTTGGGCTGTAAGGTCACAGGATACAACTACAAACTAATTTTTTCAATCAGACATTCTGGTAATGTTTTTTTATTTCTTTACACTCCTCTTATCACTGCATGTCTCTTTCCCTCCTTATTGTTCCCCCTCGACCTATGCCTGCCTTACACCCAGCTCTTGCTCTGTGTTTCATTATTTCTATAGATTTTTATTAGATAACACTTATTTTCCATCTAAGAAAAATTTCAGAATTGTCTTCCCACCCTTCATGGTTGCCCCTAAATGCGTAATAAAATAAAATGAGCGGCCAAGAAAACTTCAAACAAAGTGGAATGTAGGCAGAAACAAAAAAAGAAATGCATTCCAAGACAAACCTTTGCTTAGCAATATCCATGCCTTTTGAGAAGGTCCAAAAGCACTGCTTTAAAGAATAGCTAATGGGTTTTTTCCTCAGAAAAAAAAACACAGTCTCCTCAGGACACAAATTATGTTTTGCAATGTTCTCTATTACAAACATTTGTCTGCTTGGATACTACCTCTAAACCTTTACCCTTTGCATTGTGTGGTACCATCAACATTAACTCTTAAATGAGCTTTACATCTCATTGTTTGTCACTCTGAAGGACATGGCATTGATCCCTGCTGCTCTGCCTCATCATTGCACTTTTCTGTATGCACTTGATAAAAGTATTTATATTGATTTAGAGTTTCAGACAGGTGTCAGAACACCTTGATCAAAGGGGACTTGTAATAACAAGAAAAAGTATAACATCTGCATATCTGAATTTGGGCACCTAAATTTAGCCTCCCAATTCTTCATCTCACCACTGAATATTAAAAATTACTATGTTTTCAAAAATGTAAACTCCCTTCAGTCTCATCATAGCCAGCAATATCAGTCTATTCTCAGCATCTCTGAAAATCAGACCACCTGCATGTGGTCTGAGTGCAGATGTCTTGAGAAGAATTCAGCAAGTTACCCATTAAAAAAAAAAAAAATAAAGATTTGGAAACCACACTATAGCATTTGTCACTGCCTGGAAGTGTGAAAACATATTTGTGGTTTTGCCACACAAGCTAATGCTTTTCACTTCCATATGTGATTCCCAGTCACACATAAAACTTCACAAGAAAGAGCATAGGAGGGCCTTTCTGTACACTTATGGAGAGCGGCATCTTCATCGTGATTTCCTTCAAAGCTTAATAAAACAAACTGGTGAACAGGCAAGGAAAAATGAAGGGTTACAGTTCAACTGCCAAACCACTCTTAATCCAATATTTAAAAACTGCCTTTGAAAAACTGTAATATGATATAAACTGATGCCCTGTACAGCAGAACTTGCACAGATCCTTTTCTCTTTGGACCATTTAGCTACAATGCACATAGTCCTAGATTGACATCTGGCATGCTGGCTCTCAATATGTTTTTCCCCCAACAGAGTTTTTTATCTCTCACGCTTTTAAAAATTATGCTTGAAATCTCATTAAGGAAAAGTCCTGTGCATCAAAATACCAGCCAGGGTTCTGTTTATAGCCCTTGCTTGGATTTGTTTTCTCTTTCTTTTTTTGGTTTTTTTTTTTAGTTTGGTTTTTTGGTTTGGTTTTTGTTTGTTTGGGGTTTGTTAGGTTTTTTGGGGGTTTTTTGTTTCAGTTCATTGTTTTGGGTTTTTTAATGAAAATTCGATGAATAATCTATAGAATAGTAGCCTTTGTACCATATTGTACCCACATGTAGGTATTCCCAAACATCACTGAAAAAAGTAAACAAACCCTGAGCAATTTAAAATGTTGCAGAGAGGACTGAAGTACAGTAGCCTCAATCTCTGTCCTGATTTCCCCCTGAAACTGAAAACACAAGACATTTTTATTAAATGTACATAGCTGTCTGATGATATCACCTTCATCAAAACCTATCATCAAAACCAAACCCGGTTCAGACCCTCTACTCAGAAATTTGTATAGTCTCATGCCTGTATTACAAACCTTTTTTTTTCCTCTCTCAAAAATCCCACAAAACTAAAAAAAATTAAGTTGGCTTCCAAGCTAGAGTAGATTTTTGTGTACCCACATGTCAGTACCTGATCAGATTGGAAGCATTTCATCAAACCATCAATTTAGTGCTGTTTTTGAAAACTTAAAAGAAATTTGCCCAAATTAAAACTGAACTAAACCTATTTCAAGTTAAAATGCAGGGCACATTCTTTTTTCTGTTGCTTAGAGAGTTTTCTATGTTCAGTTAGCTGTAAAATATATATACAAACACGGAGGTGCTTATTCAGCTTTTTTCTGATTCTCAAAAGGACCAGAAAGGTTTTTTGTAATTGAGGAATTCATTACATTACCAACAGAGTTCATCTCACCAAAAAAAGCATATTACCTATAGCACCACAACAGATCATCATCATAGTGTATAGAAATAAACCATCTAACCCCAGAGTCTATAACAGACTGCACAAACTAGTACATCTATCAGAAAAAGTCCAGAGCTTTGGCACCAGAAAGGACCCAACAACAGCTTTGTTTTACTTGGTCAATAAACCACTATTAATGATAATGTATCTATGAATTAAAGATGCATCAATCTGCATAGGAGAGAACAGAAGCCATGAATAACAGCCAAATCAATACTATGAAGTTGTAAAGAATACAGTGTGCTCTCCTTCAGGCTAATGGTAATTAATTTACTTTTGCTCCCTTCACACATGAAAGGAAGCAAGTAGAAGAACACAGTAATCACATAGAAGTTGTTAATTAGAAAACGAACACATATTGTTATGTCCTTACTGTATCTTTTCAGTTCATATGTTTAGAGCACTTAAAAAAAAATATTACTTTATTTGCACATATTCAGAGAAAACAGCTTGTGTTTTTGGGAGCATATGCACGTACCGGCTGATATTTTCAAGTACTGCAATTTGAAAGTTTGCTTCTTAAATAAAAGATCTTTTGTTCTGGTTGGGTAGTTTGTTAGTATAAATGACCAATGCCTGAAATTACATTTCTGCAGCACAAATACTCTCCTAGTGAATGTACCTGTAGAAATGTTCTAAGCCTTGTGTGGTTCAATATCCCATAATGGAAAGTCTTATCACAGAAAACTACTTTTGCTTATGCTGCAGCTTAGTTTTTTTGACTCAGCTCCACTAGTTAATTAAATAATGCCCTTTTTTTGCAATTAAAAAAAGACAAGGTTTAAGTGATTGGCATCTAATACAGGTGCCCCCTTCCTAGGAAATAAAAAATATTTGGAGGTCCTATTAATCCGATGGACTGTCTCTGTACCAGCAAGCTTCTAGGTGATAAAGTTACTGGTTCTCTGGTTTTAAAGACAGTGCTGTTGCATTCTAAAGAACAGAATTTTAATATTCATTATTTTAAAATTCTTTTAAGTACTATTTTGGTACAAAGTAAACCTTAGGCTCCTATAACTAACAGTACATTTTCACAGACATGGAAATTAAACTTTCCATTCTAAAATATATTCTTCATGACAGCGTTCAGGAAAATGCCATCAGCAGATTGCTACCATTTCATTGCTTAATAAAAATAGACAATTTCACTAAACCTCAGAACATCAAACAAAGGCACCACAATCACAGGTCACTGCGAGGCAACCTATTGATAAATTCCTCTGTGCGCACCACAAAGCAATGACCTTGGTGAACTGCATTCAGGCCTCTAAGCAGCAGAGTAATTAACGTATACTGAAGTTAAAATCACAAGTGGTGCTATTGAAGCAGGCAGAACAAGTCAGCACACAGAGATAACTCTGTGTGAATTAGGGTCTCAGTGGTCATTCCACATCCTTCTGTAGTTCTGCAAAATTGCTGCCCTTAAACATAGAAAAGCTGAGTTCTGAATCTGAGCTAACCTTGAGCTTTTCCCTGTGTAAAACATTCAAAGTGGGGCCACATCTCCATCTTGTGAGCTTTCTGAAAGTTTTGTTGTGAAAAAACATAATGCAAACAGCAAAGGGAAGGATACTGTCAATTTCCAACACCAAATTTTGTCACATTAACCTACTGAAAACTACAATAATTATTTAGATCCTCTTCAAACTCTACCCTGCATTACAAACTCCCTTAAATTTACTTTCCGTTTTTCACAACAATGTAATTTGTCCCTTATTATTACAAACACACAAAGAATAGTACAGAGCAATAAAATGTAATTGTGGCAAGCGGACATCATTGTGTTTGCATTTGGAGGCACGGTGGAGCCTGTGCTGCATGCACAGCACTGCCAGAGGCACACATCTGTTTGTGCAGTTCTAGTTCAGTAGTTTAAAGAATGAAGTATCACCTCATTACAGAACTGCCATGTATGAGTGAATTTGTGGAGCTTGCCCTCCTCACAGTCAGACAGTTCTAATCTCCTTGCAAACCACGGTGGCAGCACAGAGATGGAGTGTTAAGCTTATCAGGCCTCATCTGTACCATCACCTACTTAGTTAAACCCAGGCCATCCATTTCTCTGTCATTTCTTTGTTCCTGAGGTGCCTGGATGCATAATAGCCACTGGCAAAAGATGCAAGATATCTTTAAAGACTTTAATAGAACACCACCTACAATTTTTTTTTAAACAGAGACTGAAAACAATTCACGAGGACCATTTTAATCATGGGTTGCACTACACGCATTTTTTCTTGCTCTAGAATTCTAACTTGTACTATCATCACATAACCTGTTATACAGAGCTATTCATTTATTTTATATTTACTTTCAATGTCTGCATAGAAATTCCTGACTCTGAAAAAGCTTGTATTCCTATCACAGTATCACAGTTGGGAAGGGTTCTGATAATTGAAAATCCTATGGCATAATAAAACCAACTTTATATTCAACCACTCTTTTAGTGCCCATCATCAAGCAAATCAACGGTTTTGTTCCAGTAACAAAATAAGGATTGTTCTTCAATGCCTTTAAAGAATTAATAAAAAAGGTTGCCTTTAATTCATTCAAAATAAAGTTCCCTTTTAACCATCTGATTTTAGTAAGACACTTCTGCTTTCAAAACCATGATACCTTGTGAATTTTTATTTTGGGAATAAGTTCCAAAACTTTACAGATGAGCAGGTGCACCCACAGGCTATCGAAAACTGTGAGCTGGCGAGAATGCCCTCAGATTTAAATCATGCTGCTGTTTCAGGAGATTCCTAGTCCCCAGCTGAAGACGACTCTTCCTCTCACCACCAGCTGTGGTGGGAGGACAAGTGAACCAGTTTGATTAGGTCGTCAGCAAGGAGCAGCCCAAGCCTGCCTGCAACACTTCACTCATATCTACAGAGCTTGTGTGGATTCCTGAGCATTATTTATGCTTTAATGGTGCCATCTTACATCTCTAGATGTCTCTAGAACACCCTAATCAGATGAGTGCTGAATGATGCCTTAGCTGATAACGGAATGTTTTCCAGCCTTTCAAACCGACAAAAAACTGCACTGTTCATAATTTGCTTTTGGCTCATTCTTCAAAGTCTTCCTGTTCCAACTGGTGACTAAAAGTCAAGCCACAATAATACTGCCAATAACTTCATCAGTAGGACCTTGCCTACTGATGAAGTGATAAAGTCAGAAAAACAAAATTATACATTTATAGGAAACAGTGAAAGGGAACATTTTTCACATTAAATTAGAAAATTTTCCACAGTTTATTTTAAAGAATGTAATTTTGATTCCTGTCAGTTTTACAGATTTTCTGTCAATACTTCATTTGAAAAAAAAGTCAAGAAATATGGGTGTGAATATTCTAATCACACCCCAGCCCTTTTATACTCTTGGTTCAAATGAATAGTGTTTGGTGATCACTTTAGAAGAGATTTGTGGGTGGCAGAAACTTATTCCCAAAACAGCAAGTAGCAAAATCACATGAACCCATTTGCTTAAGTAGCTATCTAAAAATCAGGGTTCAGGTGCCTCAAGGTGTGACGTAGGATAAACTAAAAAAGAGCCACTAGAAGCCCTGACAAGAAAATATTGCTAAATAAAACAGTGGAGTAGAAATTGAAGAAATTGCAGAATATCTAGAGAATATGCTAAGAATATCTGATCTCTCGTACTCAGTACTAGAAATTAAAACATTCTTCAGCAAACTAACTGTTTATCATAGTGCCATGCTTTCCAGTAAAAAGTAACTATCAGTTACTAGATTTAGAACTCTTTGATGACCCTGATAGCTGAGAAAATATCTCCTCTATACATTAGGATCTCCTGCCAGAACAGACTGAGCATACCCAAATTGCCTCCACATATTTTTGACGAGTGAATCACTTCACCCCAAACAGTTTCTCTCACAGTTAGTGGTTAACGAAATCACCCATGCTCTATCCCTTTCGGTGAACCGTTGACATCAAACTAGTACCAGCACTAGATTATTTTGTTCTCCCCATCTGGCTCTGCTGACCCAGTGGGTAGGATTTCTTCTGGAAGAGAAAAGCCACATGGACAGAACGAGGTGTGTTTCTGTGAGGCCCTCGTAAAAGTCTCTGGTTACTGTGGGATGACAAGGGGAGATGTGCCAAAGAGCACAACAGCACAGCTGACAGGAAGATAATGTCCCAGTGCAACTGTTCCTGGATGGGTTACTGTTATTTCTTCTGTAATCCTCACCCCTTTGTTCCTTTAATTAGCATGCAGTGGCTATAATCCTGCCCAGAAAAAGTCTTTGTTCCTAGTTAATAATTTCACTAACAAGTAGAAACATTTTACAAAGTTTATGACAACAAATGAGTAAAGGTCATAATCAGCTGATCATCTCTGGCTTTTCTTGGAATTCTTCAGTAATCCAATTTCTAAATAATATAAGTTAACAACATATGAGAGGATCAATAGATTCAGATAAGATATACAATTCCATGACTATTAGAGCCTAGTTTTGCATATTTTCCATAAAAATGTAATGATTCCCTTCTGGTGTAAGAAGGCAGAGGTGGGTTTAAAGGTTATATATCTGGACCAGAAGAAAGGATAAATAGGTCCTCTTTTGTGCACAGTACACTGAGTCAGAACAAAGCACTTGCTAAATAACAATTGGGAAGACAACACAAATCTCCTGAGCACTGCAGCTGTCTTCCCTGCACTGCAGCAGCCTTCTGATGGAATTATTTTAACTTGTGTCTTCATTTCTTCATTCATAAAATAAATTAAATTTTAGCTTCAGGAATAGTTTGATGCCAAAATTGTTATCGTTCTTCAATATTTTCTTATAGATAAGATGTATAAACAGTTAAAATACATTATTTGTTCATTCACTAAAATATTTACAAGACCTTCTGAATTAGTTTAAGAGGACCAGGTATTAGCATATAGCACAGAGCAAACTGAGTAAGAATGAATAAATATACAAAAGTACCATTACATTTATTTCTACCCCAGTTGGTATCTTAACAAACCAGATCATTGAAGCTGTATCTGAAAATTGAGTTCCCTTGAAAATATTTTGGCAAATAAAAGGCTCACTTTTCTCCTAAAGCAGCACACACATTAGATATACCTCAGACTTCTTTAATATTCCATTTCTTCCCCAATAATTTATAGCATCCATGATTACACTCATAATTATTTGTTGGTCTTCCAGTTACTGATCCTGGCTTGTCACACTTTTTTCAGGGCTGAACTGTAAAACAATTCTCATATTATTCCAGACGGAGTTCTGCAAGTTGCATTAGAAGAAATCATCATTTTGCGCTATGATAAAACATCTTCTAGACAGGCAGCATGTACTCATACTTCATTTTTTTGTCTTGGATACTATACTTTTAATTCTTTAAAGTGAGAGCTACAATATAAATCAGGTCTGATGCCAATTGTCCCTCTACAGTGGCTTTAAATTTTAGAACATTGAACTGTCACATTATTAATAATTCCTTCAGAATTCAGCTTCCATTTCATAAATATATATTGAGAGAGAGAAGAAATATAACAGAACTATGCTTTGTAGTTCAAATCATGCTGAGATAGACATAATCTGTCTAGTTTCCAGCAACAGTTACAGTAAATAATAAAACGATCCATAATATTAGATGGCAGAGGAAAGAAAAACTCACAGAAAGCATAAAAAGTCTTACTATTTAAGCTTAAACATGTTTTCAAATATCGGTCATTTTACCAATAAATACACCTTAATAATAGGCTTTGCAGAAGCAGGTTTTAAGTCCCTCACTACTTGAGAGTAACTATGGAAAATTTAAGTCAAAGAGATTTTGGTTTTGCAGTAAAATTAGCATAAGTGAAATTTTGGGTTGAAATGAAAGCTACATTCTTAGGGGAAGAACGGTCTCGTGGTTGAGATATTAACCTTGGACTTGAAAGAACTGGGCTTGAGTCCCAGCTTTGCCACAGAGTTTTGCATAACCTTGAATTAGTCACTTAATTACTTGGTGCTTCTCTTCTCAAGGTATTAAACACAGATAATAATATTTCCATGGTCAGCTTCACCTTGCTCTCTGGCTTAGTCTTGCAAATCAGGAAAGAAACAAAAATCTGTGAAAGGCCCCAGTAGTTCAGCCCCAAGAACAATTTGTTTCAGGACTAAGTTTCTGTTCTGAAGCCTTGGCATCAGTGTCAGTTTGCATTGTAGGATCCCAACAATCCAAAATCCTAGGAACTACAGTAATAAAAGAATCAATAATAATGCCATTCCAGCAATAATATTTGTGTCATCTGTACTGTTTGTATCTGCATAAAAGCCAAAAGCTTACTACATTTATTGCTAAAAAACCACTAGCAAACTTCAAACCTAATATAAAAGCGCAAGTATTTGGTTTCTTTTAATACATCACTATAGTTTCAGCACATACACTCTGTGTGTATGCAAGTGGTTAAAAAATTGAAAGAAACAGAATTTTGATTAAAACTTGAATCTGATGAAATAAAACGTACATTTCATAATTTGTATGCAAGAGAGACATACACAGCCTAAGAAGCCACATTCTTTATGTAACAGGAGCACACAGCACCTGTGATTCCGAAGAACTGATACGTTGAAACAAACATAACAAATTCTTTACATTCCATTAAATGTTTCTGCACAGAATCTGTTATTCAATTTGTAAAAAGTTATCCACTTTTCAGGCTATGATAAATGTGTATCATAAAGCATCACAAGTACTTTATACCACTTAAAAACAACAGTTTTCCTTATAAATCCCCTATTTTCTTATTTTCCCCAAAGAACTCTTAAGAAATTAATTACATAAAAAAATATTTTCCAACCATTTATTTAAAAGTTGCCCAACTCCACAAGAAATTAGTTGCAGTTAGAATCACAACACACTTATTTTCTCCTTAAATTCCGTAAAAGCATATACGTATCAAGCTAAGAGCTTTTATCAAACACAAGGTCATAGATTTTAAACCTGACCCATGAGCAACTTTGGACATTTAAACAAAAGACAACAATAAAACCATTCCATGTACGGCTGAGATCAGTTTGCAGTAGCTTGAAAATGAAAGGTGTTACTGCTCCTATCCATAAGCTTGCAAGAAAGAGGGAACACACCAGGAGCATGACAGATGCCATGATAGAAAGATGTGGGGACACTCTGCTTAAAATGGTAAAGAAGGTAAGGTTCATGTGTTGAACAAGAAAAGAAAATCACTTGAATTTGGAATTAAGGACCTTGAACGGGAATTAATTCTTCTTCTGAGCTCCAGTGATGGAGCACCAGAAACCACCGAAGCTTCACATTTGAAGTTTATGTCATGCTCAGAACTCCTCAGTGGAATTATGGGTCTCTAATTCACAGTTGTCACTATTTATTCTATACATTATGGTTCCCTGAATTTCATTTTCACAAAGCATGCACTGACACACTCATTACCCCTGGACCATTATGTACTACATAAATCATTTCTTTTGTTCTGAAGCTAAGTGTGTAATCCATCCCAATGGAGAAACAACAAAATCTAACTACACAAGCAATTTTCTTGTATGTCAGATTTCTCTAGTCCAAAAATAATACAGAGAGCTCCACACAAACTATTTGCTTCTCCTTCGATTTCCCATTCAGAAATAGAAAATGTCTACACTCAGTTTCTTGGAAGTTGTAATAAACAAACCAAAACGGGACAAAATATTCACATCACCTACCAAATCAAGCCACAATATTAACAGATCAAACTTTTTTATTAACCACAGCAAAAAACCCCTGTGAAAATGAGGTACCAAAGTAAAGTTGATGTTATTAAAATAGCTTGAAAGAAACCGTGACTTTACTAACCTGTTTCATAATGCTAATGTGGGGGGAGAGGGGAAGGGACCTGAAAAATAGGCATTTAATTATCCCAAAAAAACCTTCAAGTAGGAGTGGATGAATCTTTTTTTAGGGTTTTTTTCCCCCATAAATCTGAGGGGAATTGCTTAATGTATTGTATGCAAGTGTTCCAAATAATTTTAAACTAAAAGAAATTTGCATACAGTGCATGATATATTCCTGCAAACCCTCCTTCACCTACTTGATCAAACTGCCATCACTGCAGCTCCTACTTGTGCAAACTGTAATCACAGGAGGAACAGTTGCCAGAGAAAGATCTTACGCTTTAAAGCCTATGTAGACATCATGAAATAAAAAATCCACAACAGTTAAAGTTGTATGAAATATAATGATCTGTAATTCAAGCAGCAGCGAGAATCAGACTTATATGCAACCCAAATACAATATAACACAAAGAGCAAAATGCTACTGCAACAAATATATGCTGTGAGTGATCTACATGAAGCCCCAAGCCAGCCAAAGTACTGCAGCAAACAGTATTTCATAGCACTGGGCTGAGGGATATCAGGAATGTTTAATATTAGTTTTATTTGCTAAATCTTTCGAATTTAATTGACCCCATCCGAAGTTTTTACTTACTGCAGTGTATGAAAAAGGTGAGACGTTTCAAAGCACAGTTTTCCTATAAAATCTGATAACCCAAGGACAGTAATTTGACTTAAATGCTGTCATCAATTTCTATTAATCTAAAAATACAATACTGTAAGAATCCTTCATTGAACTATGTATTTCTGATTTGTGTTCTATTTAATCAAAACATAAAAATCCATTTTATTACTATTTTAAGAATTCATCCAACAATTACAAATCCCTGTTGAAAAACATGTTCCTTTTTGGGGGCTGATACTGTACTTCCAGTTGCTACAGTGGTTCCAGCCCTCTCACTTGCAATTTTGTTTGAGGGCTACAAGTCTGAAAGTGCACCAAACCCATCTTCTCCTTGAAAAACCACTGAAAACACAGAACCTTTAAACCCTAGCTTGAAATTTCAGTCATCTGTGTGCAGAAATTCATCTGTATTTACTCTGTGGAGTACTGATCCAGGTCCAGAGTGACCACACTTAACCATGACAATTTGGTTACCATGCCCACTCCATAAATCTGTCGCTGAAACTTTTTTGGTGGAAACAAATTCGCACACAGGCACGATGGCTGCTCTTCAAACCACTACAACCAGATTCATTTCCGTATACAGTTTTTTATCTATTTCCTCAAACTTCCAGAGTAAATTGTCCATTTCATGCATTAAATTTTCATGCTCTCCCACACAAAAAAGGAAAAAAGGTGAAATCTCAGTTTTGAGCTACTTTTAAAACTACAGGTATATAATGCAGTATATATATTTATACACACACACTAGAACCTGTTGCATTATTATTTTCAGATCTGACGCTAAGTCCATGATAGAATTAAAGGTTTTCAACTTATATAGAGCAGAACACCAGATTATATGCATTATCTTCAGCTATCCACATATAAATCTATCAGATTCAGGAATGTTCAATGGTAAACTGAAGCAGGAGGATAAAGACATGTAAAAATCTCAATATACTTCTGTGGCACAGAGCATTATCATTCTATCCAGGCTCTCACAGCTGCTGAACGGGCTCCACTTCACCATAACTGCACCTGTGGCTGTTCCACCTGCACACGTTCATCCAACATCCAAAAGAAGCCCTGAGAGCACTCCAGGCAGGTCTGCTGGGGGGCTCTCGTGGTGGCAAGACAGCTAAGACAGCTTTGTCCCTGCTGTCTTGGTGGGTCAGAGCAAGGCAAGGAGCCCTCAGCCCTGGGTCAGTCTGTGGAGAGCAGAGCACAGCCCAGCTGCTCACACCTGGCCCATCTGCCCAGCAGCTCCCTCCTGCAGTTGTGCTCCACCTCCTTTGCTCCTGACAGGTTATACAATCTATTAGCTCTGACTCAGGAAATCCAACCAGGAATTTTCTAGCGTAAAGCTGAGGGTCTGTCTTGAGTGCTTTGAGCACGCAACACCTGCAGTGATGCCTTTGAGGGCCTTGGTCTCAGCACGGTGCACACAGGATAACAGCACTCCCAGCTGGGATCTGCAGCACACCAGTGCCCACAACCCATCTCAGAGAGAGCCCAAGGACAAAGCACTGGAACAAAACAGGGAGAAAAACTAATTCTTACTGTGGACAGACCAAATGCCAGCAGAACACTCCAGTGTCCATTAGATTTTACAGTGCTAACATGCCCGATTGCTTTCAGCAAGCACTCCAGATTTTCTGATTTTCAAAATTAAGTCACTTCAGCTTTATTCCCCAAATGCACAGAGAAATGGAGGGGGAGGGGGGGAGTAATTCCTACTTACAGACTAAGCTTTAGGCAGACAATTGTCAGCTGACAGGGGGTATTTTGTGACCATGTCAGAGGAATAACCAGTACCTGTGAGAGACAGATTTAGGACCGTTGACTCAAGTGAATGAAAGGAGAATTTTTATCCATTTTTCTCACAAGTTTTAATCATCCAATGCATTTTATGTGCCTACATTTATATTATCCAGGATTAAAGTCTAAATAAGGAAAGAAATGAGAATTTCTGAAAACTAGCATACATATGCAGGCCTATGAGTTTTTTAGCAAAAGTGATTTCCAGTTCTGAAACAAACTTAATCCTCAAATCTGCTAATCCGATCAAAGCATTTATATACTGAGCACTTGCTACTTCAAATGTGTCTGTTGGGAATGGAGACAAATTTCTGGTTTTAAAGGCAGCATTTGGTTCCGTTTCAATAACACACTCGGGTTCATAACTGTACCAGATTCAAGGTGTCAATAGCCACAAACCTCCCTCTGTCCAAGTATTTCCCACGCAGATGTATTCAGCTGTGTGTTTTTCTTTATAGCTGCTTCCTTCCTTTATTTTTTTAAGGCAACCTGCTCCAAGTAGGCAGATTTTTTATGCAAGATCTTTTATTTTCCACTGTGCAACAAAGTGCAAAATAGATTTCAGCTGCAGTATAACAATGCAGGGGGAAAGGAAGCCAAGGTACACCTGGCAAAGCTCTTGGACAGAGATTCTTTCTTCCTTCCTTCTTTTATTTTCAAATCATCAATAAGATTTGGATAGCACGCAAATAAAACAACCTCTCACAATTTCAGGTTCATGTAATATTTTCATTCTTATAATGTTAAGGAGATAAATACATAGCCTTCACTACAGAACAGATATGAAAAGTTAGCAAATATAAAGGATCAATGACTAGTTAAGCCTACAAAATTCTGGGAGATTTATCACATGAAAGTTTGCATGAATATTTTCCTGACTGTTGTTACATTAACCCTAGCCACAAATGATAACAGAATTTTTACATAGCAAATATCATTAAATAAATGGAAGTTTTAATACTTTAATATTTTTTAATATATTTTTCCTTTTAAAAATCAGCATGAAGATAAATACATTTGCCTGCTAAGGTTCAGAAAATAACAAGTTCTGGTTTTTTCATCTAAATTTGGTTTGATTTTAATTTTTGAAGAAAAAATAACCAGTTTTTGTTAAAACTGCACATGTGGTTGTTAAGGCATAAGCTAATACAATATTTCATTTTTAAAAGAATACTGAAAAAACCCCTAGGTGATTCAGCTGCTCCACACACACACGAGCACAAAACCTTACTCAAAAGAGAAACCTGAGGTAGCAAACCAGCTGCAGAACACTGTTCAAGTACATGTCCCACCAAAAGAGAGCATCTCAGAGAATTTCAACAAGGAAACTCATTTCTGCCATGCAGAAATGGAAAGCATTACTTGACATTCAAGCAGGGGGATTATGTTCTCTGCCCCGAAAATTTCTGGCTCAGGTGAAGCTGTCCAATGTGAAGATAAGCAGCTGTTACCTACATCTGCGGGGCAACAGCAGCACACTTCAGGATGCCTGGTCCTACCTACCTTCAATTCTGCCCTGCAAAATTCCCTCCTTTAGTCCCTAAAAGCAAACCATGCACTTTGATTGCTTTTTTCTTCTTTGTATCACTTTCTATCCTACAAGAAACTAAACTTGTAAATATCTATCAAGCAAGGAAGCTTTTGAATTTCCTCTCCTTGCAATTTAATAAAACAAGCTCAAAAATCGATACATGTAGAAACAATCTTAAAACTGTAAGTGGCTGCCGGTGTATTGTAGTTGATACCCTAGATAAAATAAAACTCGAGTGATCACAGATCACACACCATAATAGCAATAAAGCAGACAGGATTATGGTAATTAAGAAGGAGACAAATCAATAAAATATCTGCTATAGTTTGGAAAGCAAGCAAGTAGCAGTTCTTTGAGTTTCTGACCTAGAGAACTGTCAGATACATTTCTGTTTTTCAGGCATGATCTATCTTCAGCAAAGAGCTTTGTTGTGTGTTTAGCTTAGGGATGAATTAAAGAGAAATGCTAGATTTCAATGAGTTCATTGCAAAAAACAATTTCAAAGAACAAGTCAAAGATCAACAGAAAAAATGATGAGTTTCAAAAGAAGAAAGTTTGGTATTTAGGGGGAAGGTGTCTTTTTTTCTTTTTAATTCATGGAAGAACTACTATAGTTGATTAATTTGTGTTCAAACTTCTGTGCATGATTTTTTATAGATATATAAATGTGAATTTTATAACAAAATTTAAAAATCAATTGGAATTCAAAAGTTCTGTCTCAAGATATATTTGAAAGTATGCATTCTCTGCTGACTGCTGCAGCACAGGTACCTGAGAAAAAGAGAGCACAAGGCTAAATCTCCCTGACAGGTTTTTTGTATTTGCTAGAATTGGGCCACAACTGGCCCTGGGCTTCCTTCATTTGTGTTTGATTCATGCCTGCATCCTGGAAATACAATTTGAAATTCAGATGACGGCATAAACTTCAACTGGTTCAGGCAGAAAAGAACCAAACATCCAAACAAGTTTAAAAAAAATCCTCTCAGTTAGCACAGGACAAATCTTCAGCCAAATGTTTCATTAAAGATTCGAAAATTTTTTTTCTATTTTATACAACTCAAAATATTTCTTTCTTTCCATGTAGGAAAGAAGATTTAAACAAACCACTTTTTCCACTTCTAAATAATAACTTGATTCTTTGGTCTTGCTGATACACACTACTGACACCTAAATGGTACAAAGTGAGGTCAGAGCCGCTCAGCAAGACACAGCGTATGGGATGTTTGCTGACAGATAATACTGAGATTATCAGTGCCTGAGAATTTTGGTAGTCAGTAGATGAGGCAAGAGCTGTGTGTTACTGGGCTACTGCTCTGCACTAAAGCATAAGGCCAGCCCAAGCTGGACAGTGCTTGGGGCAACCTGGGCTAGTGGGAGCTGTCCTTGCCCATGTCAAGGGGGTTGGAACTCAATGATTTTTAAGGTTCCTTCCAACCAAAACCATTCTGTGATTCTCTAAGACATGACACAAATGTGAAACACATGACATGGTTGAGGCATTGTATCAGTGTGATAAAAGCTGTCAGAGTATAACTCAAGCCCTTCAACAGCTTTTTTCGGGCAAGAAGCAAATGTTTGTCTGTTAAGTGATATTCTTGAAAAATAAATCATCTGTCCATCCGCTTAGGGTATGCTAAAAACCTGTATGCTAAAAAACTGTTCCATCACTGGAAGATTCCCTGGGAAGAGCATAAGAAAGCAGTTGTAGCACAAACAGAAGGAACAAGTCCCTTCAGAAATAAAACCCTCTCAGCACCATCTCTTTACACAAAGTATCTCTAAAGCCCTGAACTTGCCATCACTAAAAACCTTCCATGGCCATCTAGATAAGCAGTATTTTAAAAGATTGACAGTCTCCTGTGCTGATGAGAGAATAGCAGCTTTAGGAACAGGACTCTTTTTCAATAACTGACAGGAGCCTTTATATTTGTGAAAATAAATCAGGGACACTATGCCAGACTCTTCACTCCTGCAAGAAGGTTATTCTCAGCTGTTTACAACAGAAATATTAGCATCATCCTCAAACATTTAAGTCTGGCTCTATTACACAGAATGGTAGATTGAGAAATGTCCATTGATTTCCACAGCTATTTCTATATTTTCCATATTCAAACTAGTATACTCATAGCCAGCTATGATTTTGTTAGAATTTACATAGATGCAGTAAAATTAAACATGCATGGGTGCACACACACCATGCCAGTTGGCAATAAACAACCCTGGCTTTTCCTTTGAGAGAGAAAAGCTTATACAAGAGAGAAGAAAATGACAAAGCAGAATCGGATAAAGTTAAAAACCTTTAAGTTCAAGTATTTTAATATAATGAATATTCTTTCAAGAAACCTAAAGCTGAAAGTTAACATCCTCAAAGTAGAAACACATAAGTGTAAGGGCAACACAATTTTGGGAATTGTACTAATAACTGTCACTTCATTATCGCAATAAATTAATTACTTACTTTCCATTAATTAATAAGCCATTTGTCCAACCAACCATCAATAGACCATAGTGGTGTGGCACAGTACATCTATATTTATGTTTCTAAATATTTTCACTCCCTGAATGTAGCCCCTTTTTCCACCAAGGCAATTTGAAAGAAACATTTTTAGTATGAATATCCATTAAAAAAAAAACACAGTAGTAATGATGCAACATTTCTGATGAAAAGAAAGTAAACACAAAAAGACCAACCAGTTTGATAATGTTTTCAAACACTATCTTGTTCTGCTATACTTTCATATACAATGATTTTGAATTTTCTTGCCTCAGTGCTACTTCTGTATTTTAAAACCTTTCAATAGCTTGGATGAGAAAGCCTATTTTTCTCTTACCAAGATATGCAATTCCATTCTCAAAAACTTGAAAGAATCTGAACTTTGCCAGAGCTCTTGAGTCACAAATTCCTTTGCTTATGCTTATAAAGGGTAAAAGAACTGATCTTGCAGGGAAAAGACAAAGACCGAGAAAGCCACACCTAACATGGCACCGAAGCTGTACTGTTCCCAGGCTACACACAGCAACAAATTACTCTCTCAAAAGAAGAATGCAGGCCTTACATGAAGTGGAACAATTAATTTCACGCTTGTCAGCCCAGTCTCAATGGTGTGTTGATTTGAATCCGATATTTGTGGCGCATTACTGCATGCAGCGGACAGCCCTGATGCCTCCTGAGCAGACACATTGCAATGATGACTATCATTGTAAAACAATCCATCAATAAGAGTAATTACAGTATTGATCAAAATGGCTCGTTGTTTCGTATCAGAATCAATTCTCAGGAGTTGCCAGAAACAGAAATATCTAATGGACTATTCCATCACTGCAGCAACTGAAACAGCTAATATTCTGGAAAGCTCTTAATAATTACTCATTGACTCTAAATTTCTGCTTCAGTGGTTAACTATACCCTGCTTACTGTTGCTTGAAAGTCAGTCTTACTGGCTGAAATAAGATTCCAACACAAATTTATAAAGTGCTAACATCTGCAAAAAAAATTCAAAACCACCTTATATAATTTCACTGTGTTCTGCTAATCACAGAATCTAATTATTTTTCTTATTACATTGTTTCTGGGTGAGAAACTGCATTTTGGATGCCGACAGCTTGTTTTACAGTGGCTGCTCTTACAGTACTCTACAATAGGCAGGGTGGAATTCATTATGGCTTCTATTGTAAACAATAGAAGGCATAATACCATTAATGGCATATTTTTGTGTAAATGTCACTGAATTATAGACGGTGTTTTGAGATAGCATCAGCTCTTAATGCTGCACTATAAACCCTAGAAGATAGAGAATCATAGAATAGTTTAGGTTGGAAAATACCTTTAGTGTCATCAAGTCCAACCATTAACACAGCACTGTCCAATGTGCCATATCTACACACCTTATAAATACCTCCAGGGATGGCAACTCCACCTTTTCCCTGGGCAGCCTGCTCCCAGGGAGCTTTGGAGCCCTTTTAGTGAAGATGTTTTTCCTGACATCCCTTCTAAACCTTTCACGGCACAACTCGAAGGCATTTCCTGTCATCCTGTCCCTAGGTACAAGAGAGAAGATAAAATAACAACACCCACCCCGGGCTACACCCTCCTGTCAGGTAGTTGTAGAGAGCCGTGAGGTCCCCCTTGAGTTTTGTTTTCTTCAGGTTAAACACCCCCAGCTCCCTCAGCTGCTCCTCATGGGACTTGTGCTCCAGACCCTTCACCAGACCCCCCTGCAGAGCCTTCCTGCCCTCCACATTCCTACCCATCCTGGAGTCATCTGCAACTGAGATACCCTCAACCCCCTCATTACATCATTGACAAATGACTGGTTCCACTACAAATCCCGGGGGAACACCACTGGTGACCAGCCCCAGCTGGATGTAACTCCATTCCCCAGTACTCTCCTGGCCCAGCAACCCAGCCAATATTTCACCCAGCAAAGAGTACACCCACCATAGCCAAGAGCAGTCAGCTTCTCCAGAATTCTGCAGGAAATGGTGTCAAAGGCTTTCCTCAAGTCCAGACAGACAACAATCACCGCCTCATCCGCTAAGGGACTGCCTTGTCACAGAGGAAGATCAGATTGTCTTGCATAAACTGATCCACGCTGACTGGGCCTGGTCCCCGGTTGTCCTGTACCTGCCGTGTGGGGGCACTTGAGATTATCTGCTCCATGACCTACCCTGCCTCCAAGGCTCCAAGCCTGACCTTCCTGGGATCCTCATTCCTACCCATCTTGCAGATGGGCATCAAATTTGCAAACTTGAAGTCAACTGGGGCTTCTCCAGTCACTGATAATGTAAAGTGGCACAATGAGTGCTTCCACGAGCTCCCCAATATCCTTGGGTGGGTCCCACCTGGACCCATAGTCTGTTTCAGTGGTGTGGGAGAGGTTGCTGTTTGCTGACCATTTCCCCTTGGGTTGTGGGGGCTTCACTCAGTTCCCTAGTCCTCCATTCCAGCTCAGGGGTCTGGGAACCTGGAGAACAACTGGTCTTACTGTTAAAGACGGGCAAAGAAGGCGTTCAGTACTTCAGCTTTTTCCTCATACTTAGTCACCATGTTTTTCCCCACGTCCAATAAAGGTTGGAGGCTCCTTAGGCCCCCTTTTTGTCGTCAACATCTTTATAGAAACATTCTTTAATTATCTTTTATGGCAGTAGTCAGATTAGGATTTGACCCATCAATTTTCTCCCCGCATAACCTCATGACATCCCTGCAGTCCTCCTGAGTTCCCTATCCCATTTTCCAAAAGTCATAAACCCTCTATTTAATTTCCTGCATGCCAGCCAAAGCTCTCTGCTCAGCCAGGACAGTCTTCCCCACCCGCTCATCTTTTGGCACATGGCTCAGCTGTCTGCTGTGCCTTTAAGATTTCCTTCTTGAAGAATGTCCAGCCTTCCTGGACTTCCTTGCCCGTCAGGAATGCCTTCCAAGGGACTACATCAGCCTCCTAAAGAGGCCAAAGTCTGCCCTCCACAAGTCTGAGATAGCAGATTTGCTGTCTTCCTGTATCTTCGTACATGTTCCTATTTCATTTCAGATTTGTCTGTCCTCACACCTAAACTGTGCTGCGAGGGAACTTCAAGTAATTAAGACTATGTTAAAATACATTTGCACGCTGACATAATCTTAAATTACCAATAAAAACATGTTTAAATTAATAAACGGGCACATTACACAGGCACTGCAAGAGACAGCATTGTACCATTTCTAATAAAATACTTTTATATAACACATTAACATTATCATCAATTGGAAATCACTAATATTTCCTCTGATGTTTGCTGAAGTAGCATTAATTACACTCACTTTCTTTTGGTATTCATGTACCATCAATGTAATTAATTTGGAGTTTACTGAAGTGTGAAATGTTCTGCCTGATAATAGATTTCCCAGAACCTGATACAGCAGTCAACCTTAAACATTCCACTTTTGCTCTGGCTAAACACAGAGGCTGAGTTCAATGCCACAGTATCCTCACTGGCAAAGCAGCACCATAGGAAATAACAGTCATCTGGAAGAATTTTTAAAAATTATTTTCCTGATAAGATTAGCATAAATATTTGAGTATCTCAGATGAAAAGGTAAACTAAAACCTGAAAACATCATGGTTGAATTCTGACTTCACGGTGAAATTGCTTCAATTTAGTTTTAATTGCTAGGAGTACCTTTTACAAAACCTTGAAGGTCTCATAACCAGACTTAATAATATGGAACATTTTGAAGCAAGGATGCTTAGGGGAAAAGAAATGAAATTTTTCAGAATAAGAACAACAAGGAACAATTATTATATTAAATAACAGCCCTTATTTAGTCTGTCACTGATAGCAATGAGAAAACTCCAGAAGCTTATACACGACCTGTTTCACACCCCACTGAAGACAAGAAAAAATTTCTTTTTTACCACCCCATGTTTAGGATCAGGCTCTGTAATCCAGAGCTCTCCATGAATACCAACAGAGTTAGAACATCAAATATTTTAAGTCTTTAGATAGCTAAACATTTTTCTCTATTTTGTCTATTTATACCCTCAAAGCAGTGCACTAAATAATTCCATGTCACTAATGCTGCCATGGTTTTTTTTCCCCTCAAGGGGATTACATTTCCACACTAATGATGTCATCAGAAAGTTTATCTACACTCATCCAAGATGCTTTAATCATTTCCTGGATTAACAGCTGGCAAACTCTGTCAAATGCAGTATCTTAAAACTCAAGAAATCTTGGTGCATGAGCCACCTGACGCTACAACTGTCACAGTTCTGTAACGTCTAATCACAAAAGAACTACAACAGGCAGCTACTACCAAACCACTTCTGATAAATACTGACTTCTTAATGTGCACTAACATATTTTAACCCTTCCATCACAAGGATGAATGACCAGCAGTTTGTACTGTTACTGTACATCTTGCTTCCTTCAAAACAGAAAAGCTTGGGAAAAAGCTTCTCCAAATAGCATGCCTAAAATTAAAAAAATTAAGATTAAAAACTACCATCAGAAACCCAGAAAACAAAATCAGACAAAGCAGATTTCACATCTTTAGAGAACAGGTGGTTTTCTTCCATGCTCTCTATACAAACATATTTATTCTGTGCTAAGGGTACAGAGTATAGCAGTACCAGCTACTACAAGCCCAGGCTCAGATACAAGAATAAAAGCAGCCTAAACAGAATTGTGTATTCTGAAAACGCAAGTAAATTTTTATGACAGCATGTTTTCAAAATACTAGAGTAAAGAGTATTTGTGAGATAACTATAAATTTTAGGTCACTAAGAACCTACAGGAAAACTCCCATGGAGGCAGATCTCCTCTAAAGCAAATGCATGTTCTGCACTCAGGGCATACATCCTTATGTCTTCATAATTTATAATTTTAATTCATCATAATATTATCTGTTTTAGAAACCTTCCTTGAGCAAAAGCTATGCACAGCTGGTGAATGAAATGTCATAAAATCCTTGCCCTCTGAAAATAGCTGACAGAGTGAAATAGCTAATGATGCCTGTGTGCCACTATTAACACTGAACTAGTCCATTCTATTTCAATAAATCATGCTTTTAAAAAAGAATTTTAAAATGCCAGTGAGATAGTTGCTTGATAAACTGAAGGGGGGGAAAAGCACATCTCACTTCCCTGCATTGTTTTATCACTATCATTTAAAACTACGTATTAACAATCATTAGACTGTTGACAGCGGAATTTATTATTGATAAAGACAGAAAATATTATTAAGCAAGGAGAGATAGTTTTAGTAATTTGCAATTATCATAACATTTTACTATGATCATAAGCCACCTTCACTAAAATTCCTGGCAAAGGAATTCAGTTCATTTCTATAGATTTGAAGCAACTCTTTGTGCCATGATGATTCCAGTTTGGGTTCATTTCAAAGGGCCAGAAATCTCTATAGATAGTTAATGCTTAGAGACAATTTGCTAGTGTTAAAACCTCCTGTTGGACTGCAGTTCAGCTTAGACCAAGGCTTGTAAGAAGGTTACAAACAACCTATTTACATTTTCCTGCCTAAAGATTTTACCAACAGGGAGAAATCCAAAGCAACAGAAGCTCCTGAGCTCCCTCAAGTCTCCTGTAACACATCAAAGGATGTGCTCTGGGAAGCTCCCACCTATGGTCTATGCACAGATACACAGAATTTGTGACAAATAGCCAGAAAATAATTTAAGAATTCTTAGACATTTTGGATGAAATATTATTCCAATTGAGTGTCTTGGTTCTATGAATTTCATGTTATAGATTCAGTTTTATATTATTGCTTTGGACAAAACAGACAATGTTTAATAATTGCAGTTTTCTCTTCCCACAACATTTTGATTTAACCTTTGTTTAAGGACACAGTTCCTGTGAAAGCATGCACATTCACACTGACTGCTGATTTGGATTTCATGCTGACTAAACAGCAGCCTATTACATACAGAAGAAAATCCACATCACTGCATGAATGCAGTTGGTACAAACTTCTTCCTTGAGGCTCGAGACACAACACAAATCTGTGTCGTAATAAACACATCATGTTGTTGCAGCAAGACAGGATGTGTGACACATCTCTGCTCAGCCATGGCATAAGCAACTTTCAAAACTGAGAAATTTGCTGGCACTACGACTGCAAGCACTGTGAGACCCAACAGTTCTCTGACAACAAGCAAAGCAAAATTAATCTCTTGTAAAATAGACATAAAACGCCACTTATATGAGAACCAAGTTGTGGTAAAAGGTTAAACACTTGGCACAGCAAATGTGACACTGCTACATCATAGTAAAAATATCTTCCATGGTCTTGTTTCATATGTCCAGGTATACCAGTGAGGGACAAAGAGGAAAGAGAGATTTTGAATGGATGATCAATATTCCAAGAACCGAGGTAAGATATAAAGCCTGAATATTAAAAAACTAATTTATTATTTAAACATACACACTCACCCACCAGCATTTTACAGTAGAGTCACCATTAAAGTAAGCAAAATGTACTGTATTTAAACAAGTGTGTGTTTTTACATAAACATTTACTATTGCAACCAGGTTTCTCTCCATCAGAAACACAGAGATCAAAGGCAGAGCAGCTACTCTGTGTGTAAGTAACACACAGTACATGCACAGAAACCTACCTATAATCACATTTGAAATGCAACTCTCTTAACTATTTGCTAGCAGTGAGGCTGCACGCCTGATTAGCCAAATATTGGAACCAGCATTAAGTTCTGCAGCATCTCTGTTCCTGTCAGTCTGGTTAATGCACTTTTGGCAGACTTAACACAGGTTTAAATACACCCATATTTTTTTTAAAGTATTTTTATACAAACAAGTGCAAAGAAAGTTATGGTTTTTTATTTTTTATAAAGATTCTTGCTTCATATACATGGAGCAAACCTTGTTGGAAAAAGCTGCTGAATGGAGGAGATATGCAGATTTTATACCCTACCCCTATGAAAATGAATTAGAAGTGCATGCAGTAAATACAGCTGTCAGATATTGATCTGAGTTACAAGAGACTGAAACCTATTAAAATTTTTATGCAGAAAAATGATGAAGCTGTACAATATTTTATTCTGCCCTGAAATATGTTAAACATCATCTTAGAGTTCCCCATGTCTCTTGATCCTTACAGAAACCTCCACCTTTTTAAGGACAGCACGCTAAACTAGGGGGAAACACCTTTTTTCCAAACCAATAAAGAGGGGAAAAAATTACTTTTAGGTTCTTGATACAAGAATTAGTATAAAACACACATTCTTATCTTCTTAAACTTCCTGCTAGGATGATGTTTGTTTCCTCATAAATCAAGCATCCAATAAAGATGATAGCCTCAGTTCATACAATTTCATTGGACCTGCTGAAGTTTTGTATTAGGTTTGGGCAGTTCTGATCATCCTATTAATTACTTTTCAGTTATTAAGGCACTTTATATTTATGAATAAGGGAGTCATAGAATCCAACTTAAGCAGAAAGATTCCAAGAAATCATTTTAAAATTTTGCTTATATAAAAGCAAATCATGATGCCAGCCCATTGCTCCACTGCTAAATGTCAATACGATTTCAGTTTGGAAGCTTCACCTCTTCAGTGCACCTGCAATTTCAAAGCCATTTCTACTTTTTCTGTCTAAGTTATATAATCTTTCTCTTCTATTTACTGTGCATTTGCAGTTCCAGCTTTTAATGCAAGCATTAACATTTGTTTCAATGCAAATAGAAACCTAAGCAAAAGTGCAGAATTACCGTTTTACAATAAAGGCCAACATACTTTTTTCCTCCAATTGTTCTCAAATGTCACAGCATTTTGAAATTCATTGAAAAATACACAGTAGCAAACTCAGTGAAATTAAAATTGAAAATGTCTGAAAGTTTACAGTAAAAGCCTTATCTTTATTCATTTTCTTACCAGAATCAGTACAAAAATCTTAGAATTCAGGATAGCAGTAACACATGCTCAAGCAGTCATAGCCTGATAGTCCATATTAGCAACAATGGCTTTTTTCATGAAACTTGTCAAAATTATTTAGAATGAAACAGGTTACTCTCCAAAGTCAGCCACATCATGAGAAATCTCTGTCCATCAAGACCTTGCCCATTAACACGAGGTTCCTACTTTCCTCCTTTTGGTTAAAAGAGAGGTGCATTAGGAAGTTGTAGATCCCTGGAATTCAGACTTCACTGGGATCTGCAGTCCTGCTTGCTTTGGCTTACAAGAGGAAAATAACAGTCTTCAGTAGAAATAGCTTGTAGCAGTTAACTGCTCTGGTTTTTATCCCTACAGTCACATGAAGTCTTTACAATTTTTAGTTTGGGAGAAGCAAACATTGTAATTCAGGATATATACTGTGAATACTCATGTTAATGTCTACACTTTTCCATGTATGATAATAGAATAAACAAATAATCTACTAACACTTATAAAATAATTTCCAAATGTTCATTTTTAAGGCACAAGACATAGGAAGAAATTCCAGGGTTTGAGGCTGAAACAACTTGTCCTAAAACTGCAGGGGGGAAAAAAAAAAAAGATAAACACCCCACATTCCATTTGTCTTCTAATGTGCACTTGCGACAAAAATATTTTTTTTCGTATGTTGAATCAGAATTATTTGAAAGGAAAGAAAATAACACTTCTGTAAGACTGTGTATGCAACACTATTTGCAGACATGAGAGATGAAAGTGTCTGTGCTTCCAGAAGGCTACAAGACTTCTTCATCCAAATGCCTAATTAGACATGCAATCATACTATTTAAGGCATTTTACTCATTAAAGCCATTAAACTACTAAACTAATAGTAAATAAACAGCATGAGTAAAGGTAAACACTACCAGGAGTAGTTAGCAGGTGTACCTGGTGCTATACTGTGGATGTACAAGCCTTATTCATCTGCTGTATAAAAATTGTCTCAAAAACTGTGAAAGAGAAAACTAATAATCACTCACCATGACACAAAAGACATGGTTCTGCAATGCATTTAACTCTGATTACATATGGATGTTTGCAGAGCAGACAGGGGAGACAGAGAATTAGACTAATTCAGTACTAAATTTAGCCTTCATCTGACATAGACAAATATACTTTATTCCAGCATCAATAGTATAAGACATGGGCAACCAAGGAACCTGTAAGCACTGCACTGCAAACTGAACCATGAATGGCAACAAAGCTTTGTCAGCAAAGTATTTTTAATCCTTCCATACCCAGAGCATTATGTCAAATAAGCTGTTCCCTTACATATTACTATAAATCTCACCAGTTCCAGTTTTTACCATGTGTTACCAGGAAGCATAAATGCAGGTTAACTCAACTAGTTCAAAGAACATCACAGATCTAAAGACACATAAACAGTTTTGTCTGTTGTCATCCTCTTATCTTCAGACTCTTCTCAACCACACCGCCAAGATACATTCTCTAGTTATTTCAGCCACTAATAATTTACCCCTCTGACAAGTAAGAAATTCACTTGAAAGCCTCAGGACAGTAAAACAGAGAAGCTAAACTCATGAATACCTGATCCAGTTGTTGGTGAGACAGCTGGTGTGCTGTGACCACCCTTTATTACAGCAATCACAATTATTTCACTCGTTCCTAGAGAGCCTGTGCTGCTGCAGTGTCCAGCTGTTCTCTCTCGTGCTATATTTAGACTGCAGACTTCTGGGGCTGCAATTGTCTTTTCATTGCCCACATGTAACCATACACAATTGAACTCTGAGATGTTCTAAAACAAAGAAGTAAAAATTACTCGATGAAATGCACACAGTGTGAAAAGTTTGATTTTCATTCTCCCTCAGATTTGTTGCCAGTATTGTTATTTATATTACAGAAGTTTTAAAAAGAGTAGACTTCTCAGTCCAGTGGATAAATAAATTACTTTAGCTTGGGTCAAGAGGAGTTATGCCCTTCTTGTACTTTCATTTTGAAAAGGAAATACAGATGTCAACTGAGAAACAGAAGTGGAGTCCAGAGACAGCTCAGAGTGTGAACTTTGACTTTAAAAAAATTACTGAAAATGCAAGAATTAAATACTTTGCATTTTTAGGACACTATATCATTACTGAATTAATAATCTCCTGGGTACAAAGAGGAAACAAAATCCAAGTCTGTGTAGGAGAAAAAGACAGAAACCCCCCCATGTATAGATTGATGCTTTCTATTAGAACTATTTTTTTGCTGCCAAAGCTGTTGATATTCTTGAAGGACAAGAAAACAGTCTACAGTGTGCTTGTTTTCACTGAGGTTCTTCATGTTAGTAATATGAGAAGAGCTTCTCCTCTCACTCTTGGATTATGAGAAGCATTTTACTTTGTTACCTTACCAAAGTTTGCACTGGAAGTAGAAAACTGCAGAGCTCTTAGGTAGTGGCGACAGACATCATTACCAACAACATCAGCACTGCCAGAAAGGGGGTGGAAACATTTGGGAGGGACCAGGGCAACTGAAGAAGGGCAGACAGAGACCAGAATCAGCACAGTAGCTTTAATGCCCAGGCAACATCCCGTTTATCTGTTTTTCTAGTCTCATCACGCTCAAGCCATGGACCGCCACCATCAGCCCCAAAGACAAAAGTGCTCACAACTGCAGCAGTTCAGATCCACCCCTCCCCAAGGATGTTTACAACTGGAGACACAAGAATGTGTTTGAGGTTTTGTCTTTAAAAATGAGCAAACAAAAACCCTCAGGGAAATAACAAATGGACAAGTTATGCTAAGAAAAACAATTTATCTGACAAACTCAAGCACTTGTAAACTAAGAGAAACTCAATTTACAGTTTCAAAAGCAAAAGCATTTTAGCTTCCATATACAAACGCTTTGTGATGTAAACTTAACTTTCTTCATGAGATCAGTGACTTCCAGTGCACAGGATGGTCTCTCAATCTCACAAATTAAGGTTTCAAATGTGCAATTTTGCAATTGTGATTATGCTTTTTACGCAAAATTATTATATTTAATTGCTATTTTATTTCTATTCAGTTCTAATGTTTTACATCAAGGAAACATTTCTATGGATGCAGCAACATTTTATAACTCCAGATGTAGATCTGAATCATTAACTGAACCTCAGAACACCAGACACTTATTCCAACAGCTGAAACTTAGTGTGAATAAAAGCAAAAGCTGCATCCTATGCATTCCTATAAACCTCTTAAGAAAATACACCCCTAAAAAGACTTGCCTTTGCATCTTTGGTTTGAAAAAGAAATGCTTAGTGTTTTGATTCTACTCACTGACATATCTCCCACAATTAATTGTGACTTTCACAAAAAGAGCCTCCAACAACCTGCACGAAGGTAAACGGGTTGTAACTTCAGTTTCAAAAGACAACATGCACAACTAATCCCAGAATGTAAAAGTGGCCAAAAAACAGCTCTGTGCTCATCAAATCCATCACTTAATGTGCAACCTGACAGTGATTTGTTTTCTAGGTACTGTCTCCCAGTTCTGTGAAACAGTTTTGTGCTGATAGGACTGCAGAAAACGCAACTTGAAACTGTTATAGTTGTATAATACTACAGGAAATGTCAACAAAGGTTCCTTGGCAAGTACTGGTGCTCTCAAGGTACTTTTGTAGAAAGTAGAGGTGTAGAGATTTCCATCCTGCTGACAAACTGACAGAGGAAATCAGCTACAATGATTTTATTATTTAAACTAAAGCAGAAATCTCTGTGTTAATGAAATATATTTGGGAACTCAGGGTCAAACCCTATGATGGTTAACACAGTGAAAAGATATGAAACATCACAAAGCACTTGAGGGGAGTTCCTCACAACATTAATTTTTAGCTTGGCAGAATAATACTCATTATAAGATCCCACAGATGAAAACTAATGTACTGTGAATTTTATACCACTTCATTATGATTCAAATGACTTTTTCTTCCTTCTTACATTTTCATTGTTTGATAAACTAAAGTACCTCTGCTCCTTTTATAAAACATAGGAATAGCGGCAAATGTTCATCAAACAGCATATTAAATAAGTGATATTCCTCAACTAGATATGGCTGAATATTATTGAACTATGTTATGTCACAAAATTGTCATTTCATATCAAAATATGAGTTAAACAGCAAGGCAAAGAAAAAAATCAAAAGACAAGTGTTAAGGGGAAGTAAAATCAAATCTTTTGTATTTGTCATGCGTTCTTTTAAAAATGATTTTGGTTGGAAGGGATCTTAAAGATAATCTAGTTCCAACCCCCCTGCAACCCCCCGGGCAGGGACACTATCCCAGGTTGCCCCAAGCCCCATCCAACCTGGCCTTGGACATTTCCAGGGATGGGGCAGCCACAGCTTCTCTGGGCAACCTGTGTCAGGTCCTCACCACCCTCACAGGGAAGAATTTTTTCCCACTAAAAACTGATTTTTATGAAAAGCGTTTCAAAGACACTCCCCAGCTTTTGAGGATCTGAAAATAAATGTTATGTCTTACCTACAAAATAAGCACACTAAGTACATTATATCACACCCAAGATTTTTGTAAGCCCCTAGTAATTAGCCCAGTGTATTTTACACAAATTCACAGACCATTGTACTGGATCAACTTCTGGATACCCAATAGTTTCTCAGCACCTCCCTTATTTTCATGATATAAAGTCAGTTTTGCTGCTATTCTCAAACTAGAGAGATATTTTAAATATTGATGTCTTTTCTCTTGAGGCCCTAGTCCCGATGTAGGCTGCAGGCTACCACAAAAATATTTTTGTAATTGCTACAATCATAAAATCAGCTTGGCAAACTATTTTCCAATGCTAATTTGCACAACCTCAACATTTCCCTGTCTCATGACATTTTCTCTGAAGAATCTAAAATGTACTGAGTTTCTTCTAGTGCTACCATAGCAAAAAGTGCTTTATTATGAGCAAAACTGTTACTATTTGTGTATCACAGCACAGAATGGCTATTGTCTTTAATCTCTCAACTTAATATCCTTCATGTGCTATTACCTCCTGCTTTACCATGCTTCCTGGAAGCTCTGGGATTTTCTGTACAGAAATAATGTCTTTCATACCTCTTCAGCTGCATTCAGTTAGTTTTTCCCTTGCTTTTCAGAATGTGGCTTGGAGCCATAAATATAAAATAAATTTACAAACAAAACAAAATATAACATCCCACAACTATGTGTTTGTTTTCACAAAGATTTTAACTAGGTCGAAGCCTTTTAAACAACCACTAGCAACTCAGTTTTCTTCCAGCCTTAGACTCTCTCTGAGTGCTTATCTATCAAAGGATCTGGTCTGACTCTTGGTCTGTAAGCATTAGATCCAGCACTTTAAGATAATTTTCAATGCTTCCTCAAAGAGTTGTAGTTCAGCACTCCCGTTGCACATTCCAAATTTGCCTCCAAATTCCAGGTTCTCCAACCAGAGCTCTCTCCCCAGCACTGCACTCCAGCATCATTTCTGCTTCAAGGGCCGGCAGTCCCTGCTGTGCCAGCAGGGTGGGTCCTTGATCAACACAACTGAGCCCCCCAACAGCTGGGAGACAGATCCTGGAGAAAGGAGGTGGCTCCTTCTAGGAAAGCCATGGGCTAAAAGCAGCTCTGCTACCCTCACTGCATGGGAGATAGAGAGCGGAGACATGAGATGGTTTCAGCAAGGAGCTGGTGGTCTCCAGTCTAACCAAAGATAACACAGTGGGACCACTTCCCTTCAGTGAAACTTTTAAAGAGAAGGTTAAACTGTCAGAATACATCAGAGCCCCTTCATAACAAACTAGACTAAGAATATTTCAGTGATTTTGGAAGACTGACTCAGTAACACTGATGTTCTCAAGAGCTGGGGTCAAACACTCCTTAAAGGCAGCTGATGCCCCTCTTCTGACTCACATATTTGGAGGAAGAAGGATGTCTGCCTAAAATCTCTGGATGAAAATAAGGGGCAGGACATGCAATACAGAGGAAAGGCACTCTGCAAAGACAGCTAAAGAGGGTCTGGGGCAGGAAACATCCAGGAGGAGAAGCTAAAGCCCAGGGCACAGGAAAGCACAGAGAGGATGGAAGAGAGCAGAGGAATAAGGCAATGCCAGTGCCAGCCAAAACCCTCGGCAGGTGCCTGCCCTGCCTGCCTGCACTGCCTCTTACATGGACTGCAAATGTCTTGACCATCTCTGCACCGATGCACCCATGGCTCTTCCTTCCCACAGCTGACTGGAAATGTATTGGCCCTAGAAACAGTGCATGATCTGTGCCCTGCCTTGACAGTCTCTGTTTGCAAGGGACAAAGAAATGACACATGGAGAAAACATTACAGCTCCAACACCAGGGTGCTGACGCGTCCAGGGGCGAAGATCTACCCAGCTGCCAGCACTCCCTGCACTGCTGCATCTTCAGTAAGAAACAGGCGACAGAGGGGCGCTTCTGAAAGTATCATCCTCTATAAACTCCTTTTTTCGGAACTTCATTTTCCTGTAAATTCTTGAAAATTGCTTTGTTCCAGTGGAAACGCCTGTCAGTGACACAAAACCCTTTAAAATATGCTGACCGTGTCATGATCTTCATTTGCATATTAATAGATCTCCCTCTCTCTCTCAAGGGATTAATTGCCTTTCCAATAGAATCCTGCAATCCCATTTATTCAGGTTTATTCTGGCTCTGGGGTGGGGGTGGGGATGGACACTGCATTGACTGCAATTCTATTGTTTCAGAATTTGGGATTTCTCGGCATTTACCTTTTCTAAAACACTTTTCAGTAATCATGGGCAGTATGAAATAGAGATAGACCTTTTAAACCAAGCTTATCCAATTCAACACTGATTTATATCTTGCTATTATTCAATGTGTGATTTTTAAACAGGATGGCAAATTAAATCATTTGACTACAGAATTCTACAAAGGGGATAAATAGCACATCAGAAAGTAATTGATATACAATATTATAACTGTGAAAACTAGAAATTTGAGTGCTGTGATAATATAGAACTCCTTCTTCTGCAAAAAGGGAATTCTATTGAGACAATACAATGCCAGGTTATTCGTTCACTCAGCCTATTTTCAACTAACACAAGTTTAATAAGACCAAACATCTGTTGTCTCTTCTACAGTCAATAAGAAAAATATTTTAAAGACTCTCACAATATACTGTGACCGGACTTACGTAAATGTGCAACAAAATTCATTTGTATCAGACATCTGGCAATCACGGAACCTAAACATGGCTTAAACTAAAAAAAATATATCTCAAGTAGCCAACATTCATGTGACTAGAGCTCAATAGTGAATATGACAAAGGGTACATGGAATTTCTAATTTATTGCAGTGACCTGCAATACAAGAATGCACTTTACGGATTCCAGACTCCAAAAAAACCTCTCCCAGTGATTACCTATTTAACTTTTTCCCTAAAATGGATAAATAGGGTGAGGTGGACAGACTAGAGCCCTATTTCAGAGTAGACACTAAAATTTTTTCTATCTGAACTATTGTATTTACCTTGCAGATACCACAAAATTCTTTGGAAAATATGTATTCTTTTCTGTTTACACTCTTTTTTTCCCAAAGTATTTTCCCCACTCACTCTTCTGGTTCATCCTTTCTGTAAATAGATTTTACACAAGTTGAAACACTTTCTGAAAGGCACGGGAGGAATTTCTTGAACACTGTACTTGGCACAGCTGGGAATACACTGCCTTTAATGACATTCATCTCAGTGCTTTTTGAGCCCAAGGATATGCAGAAAATAATAGCAGAAAGTAGTTTTATAAAACATCACCACTGTAATTACCATATCTTTTTCTTGCACTACTGCTGTTCCAAAGCCTCTGTCTCTGCTACTTAGTGCATTTCCGAGGAAGGAGATAGCTGTAATAAATTCTCTGCTTTTGCTGTTCTGGTGCTATCAATGATCAACTTTGACAGACACAATAACAAAAACCTAAGATTTTAATCAGCTAATAAGGAAAGCTCAGTTGTGATACACTTTGTGTCTCTCTCAGATAGAACAGGGTAAAAATATTTAAGGAGATAAGGAGAAATAAGCAAACAAAGAGAATATTATTCAAGATTCTAAACATAATTCCAGCAGGCTCTATGCAAAACTCTACAGGACTTACCATTTAGACCAAGGTTGTCCTATGCGGATGAAGGGCCAAAGACACCTTCACAGCTTTTCAGGAAAAGAAGCGTGGGAAAATCAAGTCAAGTCAGATATCTTAAACATAATCCTCTTTGTGAGCAAAAAGGTGCAAAATGCTTTCTTTAAACACTAACTACTACTAATCCTTGCTTTTAAAAACCTATTTTCTACACCAAGCAAACTGTGTAAAAAGGAATGTGCTGAGATAAAGTTATATAACCAGGTGGTTAGGATAGTTTTACATCGTATTGAGAGCATATTTGTGCTAATACATCTGCATAACAATTGCCAGTTTATGTACTGTGCAAATCTGATCATCAGGACTGTTGATTCTATGCCTTACTCCTAAATTGGTCCAATTGCATCTGATTTCACTGCTGGAAGGAGTCTGGATGTGGTCCAGTCACCTGGGTTGAAAGAGGACTGTGTGCTCACACCAGATTAAGTGGATTAAAAAGAAGGTAATGGTTAAAGAAAATGTTTGGCTAAGACTTCATTATGTGTGATAAAACAAAGTGGTCTGAACAGGATCCAGTTTTGGTGTTTTAGCCCTGGAAACGAGTTTTATACACTGATGAATCTCAAAATGTTCTTAAATCAACTCTCTAAGGAAATAAGACAAATATATAGAAAATGAGTTAACTATAAACCACTACGAAAGACCTCTTGTTTACAACAGGTGTGATCCATACTACAAATATTGTGTAGGGATATTTCCTTTGGTAGGAATGTATATAAATTGCGTCAAGAGACTGTAAGCCAAATTCATACAACCCTTTTGGCTTTACCACAATTATTGCTTTAGTGAAGCTTCAGAAAAGCTTGAAGCTTCTTATCAAAAAAGGATTGTAAATCCTATTAAAATGGATTAAGGAAAACATTGCACATTGCTAAAAATATCAAGCATAATTTCAGAGGATCTTCAAATGCTACCATTGCATCACACTGATAATATTTTAGCAAAAATGTAAGTTCAAAAAAAAAAAAAAAGCAGTGGTGTTTCTATTTGAACACATTTTACATGGACATTATAGTATTTTTTATTCATCCTACTGTCCCTACAAACCTCGTTGCAGGTAGTGTTTTATGACCAGCAGCTTCTTTCTGCAGGTTTCAACCTGTTCCATAATAACACTTCAAAGAGTTGTCTGATGTTAGAGGTCCAGCAGTGTCCACTGGTACAGAGACCCAGTTCTGTCTGGCATTGTACTAGTACTGCAGGTACAGCCAATTTCACTCAGGCCACTGATCAGCCGTGAAAAGCTGAGCACACTGAGGAAATCTGAGAAGCCTGAGATGGATTTTCCTAAAAAGATTCAGGTTTTATATTTTTTTTCTTTTGCATTTTCATATTTATATAGAAATTAAAACACACAATTGATAAACCCCAAAGGCAATTCCATAACAAGTTAATTTTGTTGGAATCAATTCAAGACATAGTAGGAAAGATCTTGTCTCTTCTTTTTCATGTTCTTGTTCCTCATGATAGGCTGTGCATGTTTTCCACATGTATTCTCATCAGTATTCAACAACATGGCACTTGATGAGTCTTGCCAGAGTGATCCCCATTTCTATAGTACAAGCATTTTTTTCAAATAGCTTAGATTTTTGGAATTTAGGTTAATCCACAACTTGCTTAATACTGCGATGGGTTCAGATTCCCAAAACACAGATGCTCTCACAGAGCTGACAATGCTTGCCACTAGGTTTTTTGGGGATCAAGCACAGAGCGTTGTAGTGACTGTAGCCTTCCAGTTATATCAGTCAACTCTTAATCAGTTTAGTCATTTCAAACATTTCTGCTGGGGCCAATGAGACTGTTTATGTTCAGAAAATTGTGCTTTTCCATGACCGTTTATGAAACAGAATTTGATACACAGCAGTCCCAATTTTCCTCTCGTTGAAGAGAGGAAGCATTGCAAATACATCTAGAGATTTGTTTACACTGGAATTTTGACATACTAAATTAGGTTAATTGAGATCATAGAATATACGATACACGCAGCTATTTCGTTGACATATACTTTATACTCTGATATAGCCAAAACACAAATGAACCCTTAAAAATAGCCAAAGGCAGGCTTTGCCACCCTACAAAAATACACTGGGAGCAGCTAAAAGATGAAAGTCATGAAACAGTGAGTTAGTAGAGTCACAGCCAGGCTGCCCTCAGTTCTACTGGGTTCTCAGGTTCTGCATGGGAACCACCCTTCTTGATGCCAGTTCCAAACTTGTGCTTGAACATCAGATAAGGAAAAACTCAGTATTTGCCAGAGCTAAACGGTGTCCACCATCCAGTAGCACTTGCTTAAAACTTTGAGGCATTCAGGACTCAGAGTGATAAAAGACCCAGGAACAATTTTTCCCTGCAACAGCCAGCAGAAGCCACTACTGAAGCAGATCTCTGTGTCTAGCTCATCTCCTGCTTAAACACCTTTTCTGCCTAACACAGGAAAGGCAGAAGCCAGTCATTTTTTTGCCGAGGAAGGGCCCTATATGACAAGGAAAAGGTTTGCCACATGGACTGCAAGGGAAGCAGGAAGCTCATTCCTTTCTTAGGAAAAGATGAATGGAGCACCAGGGAGAAAAAGAGCTCCTTCTACCTGCGCTTCCAGCAGCCCTCATCATCCTCCCTACACAGCAGCCAGTGGGCACCACACCTGCAGTCAGCAAAGGGATACTCGGGATTTTGGTGACTCTCTAGGCTATAATCTGCCTGAGCCAGTCTCCTATAAGCAGGTGGAAATCACCGCATTAGGAAAAAAAATTAAATATCTAGCAAAACAATTTGGCTTTTTCATAAAATTACTTTTATGGTGCTCTACAGGCAAAACACCCTTGGCAAAGTAGGTTTTTTTTTTAAAGTACCCTGCTCCGTTCATTACCAAATCATTTCTGTGCTAACATTGCTACAACAGAATGCTTCTAAAGACATTTTTTTCCCTAGGATTTGGGGAACACTGAGAGCTAACTCTTAATTCCTGCAGTCAGCTCGTGGAATAACAGCTGGATTGGGGCTGCGGGTGGGAGCTGCTGCTCAGCTCCAGGAGCAAGTCACAGCCAGCTCCTTAATTCGGCTGAGACTCCTCGAGCTGCGAGTAAACAAACACAGCCGTGATTATGGCCACGGGAACGGGGAAGGGGAAAGTCCGTTATCGTCTGCAGGCAGGCTCTTATCAACACTCCCATTAAAGCACAGTAAACGGCTACCAATGATAAAATTACCAGTAATGAATTTTAAATGCGTTATTGATGTACTCCTAGGGGGGCTGGGGGTGTAAAGATGTTAACCCTTTGGGGTAAGCCGGAGTGACACTACCAAGTAAACAGTATTCCACTACACTGTGATGATTTTTCCATTTAAAATACTTGTCATGTTGTGGCTAGCCATTAATACCTGTGTTTCCCAACACACAGTATGCTGGGTGCCTGCAACATCTTGTTTAATATAAGAAAGTTGAGAATCATCAGCATCTCATGAGTGATCCTCGGTATCACACTACACACAGTTCCTGGGTTTTGGTCTTTAGGGGTTGTTGATTGGTTAGTTTGAGTTTGTTTTATTTTACAGGAGTTTTTTTTAGCATGTGGTGGGTTTGTTTGGTTGTTTTTTTTCAAGCTAGAGACAAGTTATCCAACTTCTTGCAGACATTTCTGTTATTTTCAGCCACAAAAATTTCATTTGCCCTATTTCAAACAAATGGCACATTGAGTTACTTTTGGTCTTGGCAACTGGGCTTCTGCTAAAGCACAAGTTAACTGTGTACAATAAATCACCATTTGTCTGAACCTGTAAATATTGATGGCTGTTTAGTTTACAAACCTCACTGTAAATATTCCTTGGTGGTGTTTTGAATCCTCATGTCCTCTGGGTGCATTGCTTCACCATTTAGTTTTAAAATAATTTTCCAGATAATGTGCCTTCTAAACATTTGAGTTTTCCCTCTAAATAAATCATTACACTAATTGTTTATCAGAAAACTGCAGGCTGCCAGTGAATTAGGAGAAAACAGAGGGGCCATATTTAATTGTATTCGGTAGAACTCAAAGGGGAAAAAATTTTTTGAAAAGTTACGCTTAACTTTTCTTCAGGATCAAAATTTAAACAGAACGAATGGGGACATTTTCCAAAATAGTTTTTATAACAAAATATGGATTCTAATAAGTAAATAGTGAAATGTAACTAATTCTCTTAAAATACAGCATGGATTCCAAACTGACTTATGTTCAGAATATTTAATTTATAACAGGATTTTTTCAGCTTTTTCCTACAGCTAACTGCAGAGTGAAAATCTAGAAATCACTTGAATTCATAGTTTTTATGAAACTACCAGCGAAACTATAAAGACAGTGATTTTTACTGGGTCCAGATGTACAAAAGTCTTGTTTGAGAAAGAAAGGCCACAAACTGAGAAAGGCAAACAGCCCCAACCTCCTTTTTTGCTTTTTTCCAGTAAATTAAGCACATCTGGCATGAAATTCAGAGAAACTTGGGGCAATAGCATTCAGCTGCATTTTTTATATTGTAGCAACATTTTAATATGCCTCTGTCAAAGGTCATCACCAGAAATTTCTAAAGCTGACATCTATTTCACTACTTGCACCCACACCAGCCCCACAGATACATCTAGCTTGAAAATAGAAATTAAGAAATTGCATGTAAAAGCTGGCACAGAATCTTTAGACTTTGATACCTAAACAAGCAATGTTAGAGATAATAAATAGGCCATTGCACCATTTGAAACTGAAATTCACTGCTCAATCCATTATGGTGCATTCCTTTGTTTTTACCAACACTAATTAGTACCTCACTAGCACCAACTTTTAACCCTGGCTGGTTGAATTTGCTTTTCGGGATTGATATGAAATATTTTCTACATCCTTGCAGGTATTTTGTTCTCTATTGTAAATTAGCTCAGGGTTTATAACTATTCTTTTTAATCACATCTGAAATTCAAGTTCCTGCATTTATGAAAAGATCACACGGAATGAAAAAATTTGAATAGGTCAAGTGATGTGAATACATATGGACAAATCGTTATTTGTTCTTCTCTACTCCTTTGGTAAATGGGTAGAGGAGAAACACAAATCATTGCTCAGCATGTATTCAACCAGCTCCTCTTAACTCACACATGGAACAGCACTCGCTGAAGAAATGTGCACACAGGATTAGGCCAAACCACACTGGGGCTGCTTCCTTTCACTTGTCAGTTTATAGGGGGAAAGACCAAATAGAATTTGGACCCGTGTAGAAATTTATCTTAAAGTTGAATTAATTTAAATTAAAGCTGCTGATTTCCATTTTTCCTCACAGATTTAAGTGCTAAGCATTCGGCACTTTACCCCCTTTAATGGGACAGAATGCATTAAGTGTATTAACATTACTTATAAAAGCTTTCCTGAAACAAATATATAGCTTAGATCTGGGCCTGAATTATCCATTCTTCTTTTACAGAAGAATAAGCCTTCCAGAAAAAGCAAACAACCAACCAACTGTTCTCATAATGCTTTATAAATAGAGGAAAATTAAACAATTCAAAACAGTCAGTAAAATGTTACATTAAATAGTATTTCATTTTTCTTGCTGAATCCAAGAGAGAAGTATGGCGGGGAGAAAATTAATCATCTGGAAGAAAGAAGAAATGGTAACAGTTTTCTAAAATATCCCAGTTGATAAGAAAGTTTTCTGGTTCTTAATTTGATAAGAAAGACTGATAAGAAATACATGGTGGCAAAAGTGCATTATCCCTAAAATTTCCTAACCAATCCACCTTTCACTAATTCACCGTTTTCTCTTCCAAACTCAGAAATATGGTGAGTGGGAACTGGGCACATATTACAAAACAGTCTTGAATGCGTTTCCAGTATTTCTCCATTCATACCTCTCAGTTCAAGAAGGTATTTCATAAGGCACACACAAAGCATGGAGAAAATCTTCCTAGAATTAATTCTCCCATAACCACATGACACATCCACATCTAAGAACTGCTGTTTCACAGCAGAATCTAGTGTGATGCCCAAATTACAAGGCAGTGAGCTTTCCTATCCCAACTAAGTGAAAAAATAATAGAGAAAATGTATCAAAATAAATATGAATCACTCCAAAGATGCTCCAGTTGGAATAAATAAATGGGCATTGTCTCTGTGAAAAATGCAAAATGAGACTTTAACACCTAATTGCCAGCATAGCTTTAAAACTGGTGTAGAAGTACTGTCACAGCATGGGAAATATATTTTGCATGCTAAATAAAAACTGACAAAAGATGTATATGGCCACATTGTCAGCGTGCTCCTTGCTGCCAAAAGCCAGTCTGCCGTCAAATAGATTATGTTCATTTGGCCTTTGGGAACGGCGGCATCTTAGAATTTCAATTTCAAAATATAATTAGAAAAAGAAAAAAGAACTCCACAAACATTAAAATGGCTGGAGGAGGAATTCCTTGCATAGAATACTTAATTCAGGTTCAGATTTTTTTTTTATTTGGAGTTTTACTGGAAACCAATGAAGCAGTTAGAGATTGGAACATACAAATGTTATGCCAGAATGCATAGACCTGCTTTCCTCAGAAACTCAAATATTTCAATAGAAAAGAAGGTAATCATTATACAAGTCAGGGCACAAGCTATAATACCCAACTTTAGCCACAAATCCACTCAACTGAGAATAGCCACTCATCATGGAACATATTTCACTCACGTATTATGGAAATACTAGTAAGTGTGATGGTTAAAAAAAGTAATAATTAAAAAAGCACTCTGCTTTTCAGTTTCTCCATCTAGGTGACAACAGGACTACAAGGAATGTTATCTGATAATGCACTAATTTTTTTTACCTCAGAAAGCAGAGATAAATGTTGAAATACATTTGGGAAAAAAAAAAAAAAAACAACAGATGGCTTTAAGTGAATAACAGATTCACTTAACCAAACATTTTATTTCCTGTATCTTGAATAATTAACAAAAAAAGTGTTTACCAACAATTATATAACAGCTTTTATAGTAACACAAGGAGGAGAAAAACATTTAGCACTGAGTCTCATAAATAATTCAAAAGGTCTAATTTACCATAATCATGTCTGGCATTTATCTTCAGTAAATAATGTATTAGGCATATACTGTGCACTCTTTCCTACAGTAGCTACTAGAGAGCATTAGGAGCAAACCCATCTGTGTTTAGCATTCTGTAAATCAGGCCAGCTCTTGCATGCATAAAATGATTGCTGATGAAGCCATTTACCTATGCAATGGATAGAAATGACATCTTTTAATGTAAAATTAAATAAAAATTATAGAAACTGCAACATAGATGAGAGATTTTTGTATATCATAAATATTCATGTCTTCCCAACTGAGCAAGCATACCTCCGAAACCATAGGAACCACTCTAGGAAAAAAAGTTGGGTCTTCCACATTCACTGTGCCATTGACAGGTTAATTTGCATAAGAGCAAATTAACATCTCAAAAGCATTCTCTTCGCTAACATTTTCAAGAAATCACCCACCATTACAGTGAAGCCACTGCAGTTACCTTGGCACAGCAGAAATGTGAGTTCTGGTGTTGTCCAGGCTCAGGGTGCTTTTGTTCGCTTGTTTACTTGAATCACCACTGTCCCAGCTCCTTCCTTCCACACTGGCAGCTCCCAATTCCCAATAAATGGCAGCATACACACAGCCAAAGACAAGTAATATGGTTTTCCTCTGAGCTTTCTATTCTTTTCTATTTTTGCCTGTTAAATCTGAAATTATTTAAACTCTTCTGAAACCTGCGCATTTTCTAACAACAGAGAATTTGAATTCATCACAAATACATCTCTCCAGAATTAAGTAACACTCTAATGCAACTACACCAAACCGATCAGCCACACCTGTAGTTTGTGCCTTACCCGTCAGTGGGAATACAGAATACAGTATACAATCTGTGCTTAAAAAAAGGATTACTGTTTTACAGCTGCTTTACCCCTCACTTTCCTGTTTGTTTGGGGTTTTTTCCAGCTTTTTGCTATGTGCTTGACACATACTCAAAATAACATAGGCAGAGTCTTTCAAAACACTGGGCACTTTACCTCTTCATATGATTTTCGGTGTTGTACATGCCCAGGACCTTGTAACACAATTCTCACATGCTGGAATGTATGCACTCAAATATAAAGTTTTATATTAATGATTCAAGTGAAATCAAGATCATACATTCTCACAGAAATCAAGGACACGAAGCAGCTAAATTAAGTCATCTAATTTCACACATCTTAACAAGTGCTACCTTTGAGATCTCCAAGAAACTTACATTAAGCGCACACCATGGAGCACATTCAGTAGGATTTTCTGTCATTTTCAAGCACATTTATGTTAATTTATTTAGATTACCTTTATTCCCTGTGCAGGTATAATAAACACCAATACACACTACAACCACGTATTTGTTCACTTACCTCTTAGTCTTATTTCATCCTTTCACCATTCAAAAGAAAGGTTTTTAGTTCTGAAAAGTAGTTAGAATGTTTCACTTTAATTACAGCATATCTTCTTGTGTGATCCTTTCGTTAATACTTGTGTTCCAAATAGTAGCACTTTACACATCTCCTATGAGATGAACAGCCTACAAGAACTGCTGCTTCTTTCACATTACATTTCTAGACCAACCACCTAAATTAGCTTTAAAAAAAAAAACAAAAGCCAGTGCAAATTGTCAGAATAAATTTTTCTTTTTTGTTTACCTGTATATTGAGAGACCATGAAAAAGTGAAATACCAGTGCTTTCCAATTCTCTCTCAGTTTCTTTGAGGCTTAGGTGCACACAGGTCACTTTAACATAACTCAGACTGCAAAGAACAGGGCACCAGAATGTTGCTGAGCAAACCCCCCAATGACAGATCAGCAGCGCAACAGAAGGCAAAGCCTCAGTGGCAGTTCAGCAGGACGGAGAAGACCTTCCTTGCACAACCTGTTCAAGTTACAAAAGGGATGCATGAACAAAGATGGCTTGCTAATTATCCTAACATTCCCCGTCCCTATTTTTTCTGCTACTCAACACTGTAAATTTTCCTTTTGAAGTCAACCAATAAAGTTCTGCAGGGCCAAAGCCAGCATCTCCAGTGGGTTAAGACCCAGGTCAAGGAGACCTGAATTCAACCCAGTTTAATATAAACATGAGAATGTTGGCATGTAGTAACCACCAGACACACACGTTGAAAAAAGTCCCCCACCAACTGGAAAACCACTCTTTGAATTGGAAAGAAATTCTAATTACACTTTCTTACTGAAGTCTTTAAGTCTCCATAAAGAAACCATGGAAGGATATCTTTAAAATGGAAATATGTATCTTCAGCAGCAGAATAAATAAAGCAAATTACATGAATCATCAGTATCCTGTCTGTAATCATGCCTACATCAAATACCATGTGAAGAGAGCTACATCCTCATTATGAAAGAAGGGCCCTTGAGAACAGACAGCAGCATATAAATACAGATGCTCCAAAGACTCTCAGAGCAAAGAGCATAAAGGTAATTTATAGGGACACTGTTGAAGGCAATACTGCTCGGCTGACACTGTGTAATTTAATCACACATAATGCCATATAGCAAGGCTTTCATCAAAATATCTTTCAGCCATGAATCTCAACCGGCACAAAAATCCCAGTTAGTTGTAAGCAGTTCCTTAACACTTCCTTGCTTGATTTCCCTTTAATTGTCAATGCCAATTAAGAAGCTGCATCTGAAGTTCAACTACTAAATATCCACAGTGCAGAAAATACTCCCTGTAATGTGTGTATTTCATCTGAAGCTACTATGTATGACCCAAATAAAACTGCAAACACCTAAGTTACTACATGCGAAACAATACAAATTGCATTTTTCCATCATGGCATTCTATAAAGTCAAAGGCCTATATCCAGCTTCAGCTTCCTGATCAAGAAAGAAATCACTTTTCCAGTAGAAATGCCTGTCAGTTTTTCTGGTCCAGATAAAACTTAATTTCATATGACTTTACCCCTTACATGGAAACCAAACACACATATCCAGGTATACTTGTTAGGATTAGGAAAGAAATACATAGAAATATTACTACTGTGTTAAACCTCTGGTTTATTCATCACCCTAATATTACTTTCTGACTTCAGTTTAAGTTGTGTTGTTGTATAACAGCAGCTGGTCATAAATAAATGTGGTCTTACTCAGAGTGGAGAGAGAAGTTAACACTTGAACATAAAATGAGTTTTGAAACAAGAAAGTATGTTAAAATGTCATTTTAGCAATTATTGCAATATGCTTCCACGCATCTGCAAAGGCTGCTGGAAATTAAACACATTAACAATTCAGTCAGTAAAATATTTTGTCCATATAACCAGAACTCATCACCAAACAGCTCTGCAGACTGGCACTGCAAAAAAGGCTATATACTCTAAATGAGATTGTTTGAGTGTTCCTCTTATCATGAAATCCAATTTTATCTCTGTCTCATTTAATAAAAAGGTTTTGACAAATATTGTCAACATTTATTATATGTGTGAAATATAAAAAAAAGCCCCAACCCTGCCTTCTTAGCAAAGACAGAGCAGTAAATGAGCTTACAGGACCGATGCAGCAGTTTTTAGTTGATATTTTGCGTTAAATGACAGCCTCACACATGCTGCCTGGTTGTTTTAGGAAAGACAGCATTTAAATCAGACTGTATTAACAAATCTAATATGTGCAAAAAACATGCTCAAAACTAGTGACTTCAACATAACAGGGGGAGCAGCAAGCATTCAGTGACATGCTACTAGATTTCTTAAAAAGGATGAGATACCAAGGAACAAAATTTATGAATTACAGGTTTGTGAAATACACACACAGACACTTTTTAGTTTGGAATATAACTCTTATTTTCTTTGTCAGTTTGATGTATCTAAGTTTTCTGAAGTGTTTCACTGTAAATTAGCTTTAATAAATGCTATGTTATAACCCTGAACTCCTAGAATTTCCATAGCAGAACAGTGCCTGCTAAATTTCCTTTTTCACAATTGCAAATCTCAAGCTGTTTGATGCCTTTTTAAATACTTATTTTCTGGGGGAAAAGTTATTACATACAAATTGAGTTCTGATGAAAAAGTATCTATACCAATTTCATGATTTTAGATTAAATTCTGAAAGTTGGTCAACTTTGAGATTAAAAACTAGTGGAGCAAGTAGATGGAATGTACTGGTTCTCTCTCTGGTCAAGCCCACCTCTTGTTTTAAGGGGACTGTCCCATAGTTTTTGATGGCTTAGGACTGGCAAAAAGGAAATATTTCCTTACTGCTTACCTACAGCCTAGAAGTAAATGCAAAGGACAGGACACCAAGATCAGTCACACAAGCAAGGAACTCAAATGTGGTTTTTGCCTTTCTCACTGTATTTTGAAGCTTCAGTTCCTCTTCCTGCTTTGTCAAAAGCAGTAAATCTCTCCCTGCTAACAATCACTTGATATTTAAACTTACTGTTTCTCATACAATCATAAACACAATATTAATTTATTTGGACTCACGATGCAGAGAATTTCCATTTAAGTTACTGTTTTCTTTTATGACAATTCTTCAGACAGTTTACCATCAGGTAAGAAAACCAAACCTAAAAGCCTTTCAGGATTTAATTAATAATTTAAGTGATAATTGTTCTATTCCTTTGGTAGCATTATTACCATACGGTGGTTTTGAAATAACTATTTCACTTCAAAGTCTCCCGTTAAACAAACCACTATTTCATTTAGCTATTCATAAAATGGCACAGAAAAGGCTATATCCTAGTTTGCACTTTTCCCCCAAAAGCAAGAGTAAATGCAGTTGGGACTGGAACAGATGCTGTGGTCTAGTCTCATTCAGTGCAGCTATAATTATATAATTTTAGCAATTAATTCTGATTGAATGTTCTGTGATGATTGTACAGAAAGTGGCCTCGTGCAGTTCATTTCCTTTCTGCAGTGAAATATTGAGATGGCATCATTTCCTCTCAGCAGCCTGAAAAAAGGACAAGAAATCCTGAAAACTCTTTAGGATTCAAGTGATAATTTGAAAAGCCCAAGCAAAGCAGCAGACAGGGTTTGCACTCAAATCCTGTTGAAAAAAAGAGAATAGCAGAGTACAGTTCCCTTATGCATCAGGGTAAAAATGAACTTCAGATTGCTGCCACAGCTCAGAGAGTTACCTATGAAAATGGAAGAGACGAATGAAGCAGATGAACTGAAGAGTTTAAATCTCACTATTCAGTTTATGCCACTGATCACCCAAATAACTGTATCTATTTAGTGTTCAAAACACATGAAATGAATGAAAATTATTCCAGAGATGGGAATCAACACAAAAGAATGGCTTACAAAAGTTAATGCTAGAGCAAAAGACATAAGACTAAAAGGAATACTATTTTGGAAAGTCAAAAATTTCATTAAGAGCTTTCAAATACATACAGGATCAAAACCATTTTGCACGGTTTTTACTCCACAGGAAGGTCTCTATTTTCCACAAAAATTAATGATTTCACAGCATTTTCTGAAAAATCTTCAATTTGACTGTGAATTATTTTTTGCAGCCTCAAGTGGAGCATACACTTTCCACGTTACAAATCATTTCAGCAACAGATGCTGCTTTGCAGTGGTGCCACACAGCAATAAATTACTTTGAGATCCACTGCCTCTACAGTGTTGGGGTTTGCTTTTTTTCACTTGCACCAAATTCATTAAACCACTTCGATTTCAGACAGAAAGCTTCAGGAATTACAGGAAGTAGGAATAAGACCCCCAAAAAGTACCTGCCACAGAACTACTTTCAGAAACTCATGTGAAAAACTGTAAATCAGGACAATGTCTGCCATCCAAGGAAACAATTTCTTAGATACTTCAATCTCAATATTCATTACATAGATGCGCAAAGACTTCTCCTCCTATCAGTGGGAATGCATTCTTTACGTATTACACTCCATTCCTGTCCTTTGCAAGTGTATCATTTTCATATTCTCAGACAATGAGAAACTTTTCAACTCCAGAAACAAGACAATCATGTTAAGGTTAAATATGAGAAATCTCTCTGAGAAATAACATCCAAGCTCACAAGGAAGATAGTGAGAGGCAGCGACAGTCAGTGTAATTCATGTGTTCCCAGAGCATGCGTGGCAAGAACATTCCTCATCCATCATACTGGCCTTTAGAAGTGTTTCTAAGTTAACTTGGAAACATTCACTTCTAGTAGTCATTTCATCAAATGAATGTTTAGGATTATAAAGCTCACAAAATCATATACATGAACGTGAGCATACGTGCATTTCTTCCCCACAGAGGTTTAAGTTCGCAGTCCCCAGTCTATGCTAACTTTGGTTGTAATGATTAATAGCACCACAATAATTGGTGTCCAGTGTCTATTCATCACAGGAGTTCCATTTCTTCGTGGAGTTCCTCTTTATGTAATGAACGTAGGACTTTCACATTGTACCTGACAGCTTGATTAATGATGCTACAGTTAGTTTCTCACACAATAAGCACGGCATAAGTATTGTAGGTGTCAGTTCGGCCCAATTTCAAGTCAATTTACTGCTCTTCACCATTAACAAAGGGTCAAAGAGGTGAGAAAGAAGAGCACACATTGTAAAGTGTTCTTTTAAAATTAATTTTAGCTGTGCCCATTTCTGCTATTTTAGCTGCAAAGATGAAACACAAAGCCACTGATACCTAATCAGTTGAACAGTTTATTTAGAGCAACTGACTGCAAGCTATGCTGACTATATAGTAAAGATTTACTATGACATGTTATGTTTCTAATTTTCTTTTTACCTGTTTTACAACAACAACAACTGAAAGGAATAAATAAGAAGGAACTGAAGTGAAATGGCACAAGAGCAAACATTCAGCCATGGAACTCCTAACTCATTAAGTCTTCCATATGCTTCAGCATTCATAACTTAAAAGTGCAAGTTCATTGTAGATGGAAGCTCCTGCATCTGGAGTTCAAATCTAACTGCATATCCAGTTTTGTCAGTAAATCAGACAATTAATAGTGTCTTCAAACAGTTTTTCTGATGTAAATTGATTTCTCTGGGCTAAGTAATTTTAATTGACCTTTCTAAATAGTCACATTAACAAATTATTTTATCAAGGAATTTAAAAGTAATTGAACTGGCAAATATAATCTACAATGACACAGCAAATTACGTGAGGAACCAGCAGTAAGAAATATTTTGGTGTAGGTGATATTGCTGTCAACTACCTGTTTTATTGTCTTTTATGTGTACTGCAGATGCCATATCCAGTTCAAGAAATAAACACTGTATATAAATCATTCCTTTAGCCTAGCGTGCAGAGATCAAAGATTACTTCTCCTACAGTGATACCAAAACTCACAATACCAAGCCAAAGTTGCACACTGTATTCAACACAGAAATAACACACAAAACACTACTATAATGGAAAGCAAAACAGCCAGGTTATCCACAAGAGCTCCAATGACACAGCTGAAATTGTTTCTGTTCAGCATAGGAAGTTATGCCTAAACTTCATCTCCCTGAAGCCACCACGATTTATGCTGTCACCCATAATTAGCATAAATGAACAAGGTATGCTTTATGTAGCCTACAATAATCATTATGGACACAAGAATAGGCACATTGGATGAACACAATAATCACTGCTACAGTGTCCAGCACCAGATGTTTAAATGCTATAAAAGAGGAAAGGAGTAGGTGTTAATATGCTCCACATATATTCTCCCAGGCATTAAAAATCTGTGATGTAAGAACTTCAAGATAAAAGCAGCATCTGCATCCATTTAATTTTTAATGCTCTTTGGTAAACCTTTCCTCTGTGCACTTGCTCAATTGCTTTTTGAATTTATTTATACTTTGGCATTTATAATATCCCACGACAATGAATTGCATAGATTAATTATGTCTAATGAAAACAGCATCTCCTTTATATCAAAACTTTTAATTGAGTTTCATATGATGCTCATCATCTTTGTTAAAAGAAACTGAACAATTTCTTGATCGCTTCTTTCCTGTCATCAGTGATTTTACACAGCTTTCAAACTCTCCTTTCTCTGCTTTTCATTTCTTTTGTATGCTGGTCCTAATTTCACCCTGCAAAGGTGTCTTGTACATTGCAGCATATTAAAGATTTCCGGCTACCTTTTCTCATCCTACTGAAACCTTTTTAGGATGGAAAACCAGCCCTGCATATTTTAATCAAGATTTTAGTACAACATGCATTAATAGCCTGGCATAATAATTGGTTTCTTTCCCTTCCATTCCCAGCAATTCCTACTGTCCTCTTTTTCAATTTTGACTTCCACTCTGCACAAAGCATGATTCTACAGGACCCAGCTGCACCACCAAACTCACTGTTTTGCTGTAAAATAGATATGCTTTTTGTAAGAATGCAGAGATCAAGACTGACCATGTCATTTGTTGAAGTGAGCAGTGCTTGTATTACAAAGCCTGCAAGATTCAGCTCTGTATTAGAAAGTAAACACTGAGATTTAGCCAAACACAACTGCAATTCTGATTTTTCATCAAACTCTCAGACTCTAAGAAACTGTAGCTATATGAATTAGGTCATACTGAATGCATTAGGGTATATTGGTGGATTGCAAAATTTCTTGATTATTCTCCTTTTCTTGTAAGGCATATAACCAACTGCACATTTAAAATTGCTCCTGGTCACATGAATATTATCCATTTAACTATATTCCTTCAAGGAGTTACTGCTTTCAAGAGTAATCTTAAGCTCACAAAAGAAAACCATCTGCCTTTTAAATCTTTCCAATTTAAGAATCCACTAAAATATACCATCCTAAGGAAAAGTACTGTTTCAATTCAATTTTTAAATATAAAATATGACAGATTTCAGAAATTAGAAGGGACAAAGTAATAGGAAGAGATATTTTTAAGCTCATTTCAAATTCTTTCATCTTTTCATTTACTTACTCGTGCAGCTGATGGAACTCACTCCACAATACCACTCAGTTGCTAGGCCTTATTTCCATTTCTATAGAGGCATATCTTGAATCCAGAAAAAACAGCAAAGGATTTAAAATATTACATAAAATAAGCCTGATTCTTTTCTGCACATGGTCAACATCTGAATGGATCTCACTTCAAGAGCAGACAATAAAGAACTATGAACAACTGATAATATGAAGCTGGGACCAGAACAGGACAAAAGCACTATGATTGTGACTGAATACAGAATGTCTGATTTGCGCAAGCAGTGTTGTATTTCCATGGTACCACTCAAATTCTGTGGCTGATACAGCTAAAGATGTAAGTCTGAAAACAGACAGCAACAGTCTGAAAACTGCTGCTTTAAGCTGTACTGGAGTCTCAGTAACATGGACACTTCTGTGCTCTTTGCCAGAGACTACATGTTAAAATTTAAGAAAAAAAAAAAAAAATACCTCAAATAACTAGGAAAAAGGGAAACCGACACATTTTCTTTCTTAAATGAAAACAGTTTGGTTTAAGAAAGGTAAAAACAAAGTAACGAGTGATTGTCCTCAGAACTATTAAAATTGTGCAGGGCTTCTCAAAGTCTCAACCTGATGGCCTGGTAAGAGTCCTCAGATGTTTCAGTTGCAACGTTCTCTGCATACATACCATTAAATATTTAAAAAGCTTTTGCCCTAGCAAAGATTTGCTCATTTTAATCAAACACTGCAAGATTTATCAGTTTCTGATACACAACACAAAGAACAAAAATAGGATAAAGTGATGTAACTATATTTTGGAGAAGAATAATATTTGGGGGGAAGTTCCCAATTGACGCAAGGTAAATTTTAGGAAGTCCCGCTAAAGAAGTGCCTTCAAAGCTCTCTCCATCTTGAAGAGAAACCACAGAAATACCACTTTGAAAACTTATCCCTGGCAGAATTATCTATACCATACAAAAGGTTGCTTGCATTAAAGTTTGCCCAACACTATCTGTAATTCTTACAACGTTTTCCTCAGATGTCCAAACACCTTTATTTATATATAACATCATTAGATATTTTATATATATTAAAAAAATACATAAATATTGTCAGAAAGAATAGATTCCATTGGCAAGTGAAGAACACCCACAAACAGGGTAAACCAAATGAACAGCCTGTATTCTGCCCTGCAATTTCAAGTTACATTTCCTATATTCTGCTGCCATCCATCTTCAATGCCAGCAGCACAGTCATGTTTCCTTGGGTTCACCAATGACTATTAAGTGAAAACCTCTTTTCCTCCTGTAGTGCCTATCCTGGAAGGGTTCTGACTTCATGGCAAGTAAGAGCCCTGAAAGGTAAAAAGCTTTCTGAGTAATAGTAGTTTCCTTCTTACAACAGAAACCACTTTATAGTGGACCCATAGCTCTCACCAGAATGGGGGGGGGGGGGGGGGGGGGGTGNGGGGGAGGGTGATTCTTAGAAATCCCAACCCTGTACTTCAAAATCGGTTTTCGTCCCATAATATTCTACAAAAATATTCACTAAATTTAGTCCCACTGTTGCTTGAAAAACCTTAAACCACTAACTTCATCTATAATGCACACAATACCAGGCCTAGAGCACACCAAAAGCTTCTTTCCAAAGAGGGCAAAACAGTAATAAATCCCAGGTCATCTTGGGGGGCTTCTCAGCCCCCCACACCATCAGGCTATTCTGTGGGGATAGAATGTATTCAGAAACAACAAAACAAATTGCTTTACAGAAATGGAATGGTATCCATTAGAGACAACTTTTCAGGAGAATGACATTGCGTGAAAAGTTGGAGTTTAGTTATTAGTGGTAACAGACCCTTCTGTTTACTCCAAAATATGAAATAGAATGTCAGCTCTCTGTGGTGAAAGAAAACTTTATGGCCCAGTACAAAAGACAGCAAACAAATATGGCTAAGCCTGGCTCTGCAAATTCAACTGATTTGAAAAGCCTCTCCCCAATTTTGAGCCACATGGAATGAGCTGAAACCCCATGCTACTTTCCCAGAATTGATCCTACCAGGCTGCTTTTAAGTTTAATTCCTTTTGAAGACTGTGGCAGAGAACAGGAGAAAGGCTCTGCTTTATGCTTTTCAAACACCTTCCCTCAATTTTCAGAAAGTACTTTATAAACATTAGTGTGCCCATATCCACAAAACAGATAAGGAAAAATTTAATAACCCTAAAGAAATAACTTTTACAAAATCCTTCCAGCTGAAGCTGGTGTCCACCAACTGCAATCACTGCCATAACACCAGCCAAGAGATTTTCTGTCTCAAGATGGAATACATAATGACAAGAAGTAGCCAAGAAAGTGCATTCTCATGAGGGGACAGAAGTAATGGATGGTGGTGTGGGATGTAGCACTGTACTTGAACCTCTTATATCACATTTCCTACTCCTCCAAAATAGAGAAACAAAACAAAACCCCCCCTGCCCTTCAAACATTACTTTTTTCTCACATATTGAAAGACTGTAAGCTCAGAATTACTATTCCATTATGCAGTTATTCCAGAGCAGTTACACACCCTGTAACTGAAAGACTCACACCATCATGAGTTTCAGAACTCATGAATTTAAATTATGTGAAAGATATTAAACAGTTTGACAGAAATTAAACTCCAAATAGAGAAAACACAAGACCTCTTAAATTCAAAATTTTGATTTAAAACCAAAATAATCATAACTCCAAATTTAAACTTTGTTTTTAAAAAGCAACCTCTAGATTTAAATAAAAACCTCAGAAAAAGTTACTTTGAAAAGATAGAAGCGTAAAATAATTAAAATTATACATGGTAGAACACGTCTTTTAATGCAAAGCCCATCTTGTTTGAAGAGTTCCCCTTTTCAATTATCAGCCATATTAAGAAATCAATTATCTTATCATAATGCCCCATCATGCTTTGAATCAATAGGCATGTCAGGTGCACATAACCCTGATTCATTCTTTCCTAAGAAAATTTTGAAGGTTGATAATGATGATGCTAAATTCTTCCTGTACCCACAACTAAGCAACACACATAAGAGTCAATAATCCTTTTCCTAATAGCCTGATTAATTCAGGAAACATTTGATTTCCAGAATCCAAGCTACAATACTATGATAAACAAAAAGAATGGTGAGTGTGTGGGGAAAGTCCACCTGCTGACTAAACCCCAGAGTATCTTGGTGTCTGTGAGTGAGGATGAGGAAAAAAAAGGTGGGGAAGATAGTCCTTCAAGCTCCCAAATTGTATGATATTACGATTTACATTGTTTACTACATAACAGGTGATCTAAACCAGTGCTTTAACTGGTATGGTCTCCTTTCTGCTGTTAATGACATTTATTGAATCCAGGAACTGCATTTTCAAGAAATAATGCTTGGCATCAGGATACTTTTCATTTTTTATTCACTGGTTTTCAAGGTTAACAGCTAATAACCCAGAATAAGCTAAATAACACACTTAAGATTAATGGTATTGAGTGCCAAGTATAACGATTTAGTGCTGCAAACCCTCATAGAACATATGGGTGAACAAACATGATAAAAGAACCCTGCCAGTGGTCATTGGGACACACAGACACACACGGCACCAAGAAGCAACTTTTCCAACCTTGGGCTTACCCTTTGGAATAAAAGACGGTCAGTACAGACTCTATTCATGCACAGAACTTACATTCACCTCTACACTTCAGATAACAGAGATGTGCTACTACCCTCAACAGCACAGCAAGGACCTACTGCACCATTTTTTGGTTTTTTATGACTAGCTGAGCATGCTGTTTTAGTAATTCAAACCAAATAACATTTTACCCAAGCAAATTCTGAGTTTGACAGAAAATTAAAAAGCCTGACACAAAGTCACATGATTTCTACTCACTTTACTTCTTGAAGTCCATAAATGCTTCAAAAATGCTGTCACACCAAAATAGTATGACAAAGTCTCGTATTCAGCCACCCATGAGCTTGCCTTCTCTATTAAGTTTATCTTATCTATTGAATGTATTAAGCCAGAACCACGTCAAAGCAGACATTTCAAGAACTCTGCATCATGAATTTCCCCAGTTCTCTCTGAAGAGTGAGAAGCTACACAAGCCTAAAGAAGCTGCCCAATTAACATTCCACTTAGGATGATCTTGCTCCGTTTTGCAACTGTGATGTATTTGTTCTATCTATATCAAGCAGCTCATTCACCAGCATATACATTACTAGCAGATACTTGTTTTCCTTCTTGTTTCATTACTATTTTTCAGTGAGATTGCTGGTAGCAGCACACTGTGATCCTGCTGAGAACGCCCACATGCTCCCTGCTCTGTACAGTTACTTCTGTAAAAGACGTAGACTTGCCTAAAATTCAGCTCAGGAAACAAACGTTAACGAGTTGTCATTCTTAATTCTTGCCTTCAAGGGGATCCTGGAACATGGACTTGACAGCTCTCTGGTTATGCTACACTGAGATCCCTTTATGTAATATCACTTATTACTATTAGAACCTTTAACCAAAAAGGACAAAATAAGCATAATTTCTCTTTCCTAGGATATTGAAAGCAAATCTCCTTATACTTCTTCCAAATATGCAGAAATAGCTCTGTAAAAAGAGGCCAGTAAGAAGATTTGTGTGTGTACTTTTATCACTGCATAATAAGTATCACTCTACAAAGGCATATTTAGTGAAGGATCTGGTGTAGAATAACTAGAGATTTTAAAAGTCACCCTCTGGCTGATTCCACACTTCATGTTAGAAAGTTGTGGAGAATGACCAAAAACTCTTCACTGTATTTCTGCTCATGATGCCACCACGGGAAAGGGATGAGCTCCCCAACTGAGCCGGGTGAACTGCAACACTGTGATTTGCTAATGGCTGCGATCTACAAGTAAAACTAATGAACATAATGAAACTACACATATCCCCTGCTATTCACTGCATAAGTAATGGAAGTAATTACTTTCAATTTCTGGTCACTGCTAGCACAACACACAGGTCCTTGAAGATTGTAGACTCATTCTTATGCTGCATCAGCCTCACAGAGGAACGTGGGCACATTATCATTTGAAGAGGCCTAACAATGGTCGGGGGATATATTCAACTGCTACTTGTATATCTAATAGGCACATTGTACAGCATCAATAGATGAAATTGTTCACATGCTTTTCTGTGAATACAAATATACTACTAGCAAGAATGTCAAACAAATTAGAGCTGAAATAACACTCGATACACAGAAAAATGAATAGGAAGGACATGAACCGCTCACAAAATAAAATGGACAAAGTAATAGAATTTGTAAATGTAAATCTGCATAGTGAGCATTATACTTAAAGCCTCTAAAATTACTGGCAGCTGGGAGCACTACAGCATAAGTTTGCTTAGCTCCCCAGCAGCAGCAGAAAAGCACTACACTGCTGTTCATGAACTCCTCTGTAGACTCAGAACCAGCACCAATGGCATCTGGAGGGATAATGCAGAGCCCTCTTCAGCTGAAGGGTGTCTTGGTTTGGTGCAGGATTGGAGTAGAATTCTTTGAAGCTTTCAAAAAGGCCCAGAAATTCCTGAAAGGAAAGTGACTAATAAACATCACAGAAGTGATCAAAGACATTGTTGGCTTTGTGGTTGACACAGCTTTATGTGAGAGGATATGACAACTCTAAGTGGTTTATAGCAGAATTATCTGCAGCAGCAAATTAAGATCCAATATGAAAGAAGTCTGCAGGGAAAGAGAGATTGCATAGTCAGAATCACAACAAGTGACACATCAGCACATGTACCACCCAAACCTCATAAGAGGTCTAACATCCCCCCTCTTCATGTGTTCCCCCTTCTATTGACTATGCCCGATAAAAACAATTCTTGTTCCTACAGAAAAAAAATTAAATAAGTAGATCTCCATCTATGACCTCTCACCATTCTGCCTTTACTACTAATAGCTATAAGTTGCATAAATATGATGGCTCGTACTGAGTTTATTTCAGACTGAAATTTCCTGCTTCTTTTCTGAACCCAGACTGCTCTCTATACCCAAGCCAAAAACCTCCAAGGCTTAGCCCTTGGTCATGAAAATACATCCTATAATCTTTGTATTGAAATAATCTATGGGAAGAGGGTGAAGAATTCAGTGTACCACACAGTTTTTAGTAAGAAAAGATTTTTCTTCACCTCTCTCAATGTTTGAACAAGTGTTGGAAGTCTGAATCTTCAGTTATAAAACTCCTAAATATAACAGTGGACCAGGAAACAAAACTATCAGAGAATATAATTCAGGGGAAACTAAGGCTGTAAAATTTGGAGAGTTTAGATGTGGGTAACAAAAGTAAAATGTAAAAGCATTAGGTCACAAATAGAAGTTGGGTTTCCTCCTTTTGTATTCTACCTTTTTTAACAAACAGTTTTGAAGATAAAGGCAATGGGTGGCAAGAAAAATCGATTTGTAATTTTGGACAAATCAGAACACATGTACATGTTCAAGAGCTGCTTCATACGAAAAACAGGTGCTTTCCCAGATGAGATTTTTGAGACACAACCACTGCACGTGACAGGGGGATGTCTAGTAGTAGCTGCTGTCTTGCAAAACCAGTCACTTTGTGAGAGATCTTCCCCAGGACCTGGTTAAACCAATGATCAAATAACTCATTTTAAAAATGGGTTTGGCCTACAAAGTTCTAATAGCTAAAATTCACCAGGGTTTAGGGATCCAGGCATCTGGTTTAGCCTCAGGTATATGTTTTATGAAATACTCTGACAAGCCAAAAGTTGCTAGTCCAGTAAGAAAAAGGAAAATATTTCTAAGTCATATACAAGCCTGCTAAAAATGAAACCTGGATTCTAATCTGGAAAATAAAAGGTCAATGTATAAAAGTTAATACTATTCAAAAGTCTAATCTGAATGGAAACTTTATGTTTCAAATGAGAAGCTTATTCACTTCATCCCTTCACAGTTTTCTCTCCAGATCATAAGACGACGCACTAGCATTGCAAACTTAGTTAATTAGTCTTTAGGACTCAAAATTATAGCTGATGTCTCCCTTTGAAGGACAACAAATCTAACCCTGTACAAATCTTTAAAATACATCAAAAAGGACTCCCTGCTGTACCTTCTTAGGGTCTTACTCATGCTGCCATCCTGTGACAAAAAACAGTAAACGCAAGAAAAAAGCTCCTCAGAAAAATCCCAGACCATTCTCAAAACACTTCTGAAATTCCTTTCCGTTTTTTAAGCTTAGAAGAAAGTCTTGCATTAAACATAAAACTTCAAAATACAACGCCTTAAAGGTCTGTGTAATTGCTTTACCATTTTCACAGTGAAAAACTGACTCTTCTCCTAATCTGCATTACAGAAATTGTCACAAAAAGGAAGAAAAACTACTAAATAGGTCAAGCTAATAAAAGCTTATTATGGATCCATTATGATTTTTTCTTTGTCTGCTATAACAGTGTAACAGGTAACATTTCCCTGAAACACCTTGCCTTGTGGCAGAGTGCCAGGAGATTAAAATGCTTCCCCCGACTTGATGAAATAAAGTACCCATAACACATGATATTAGATGGAACTGGAAAATCTCCACTTTAGGCTGAGCACTCCTGAAGACAGAATCATACAAAGAGTTACTGCAAGTCCAAGCTTAACTGAATATTCTCAAGGTGTTTTAATTATTCCTAACAGTAATAAAGATAAGAGAATTTCATTAGATTTGGGTTGGTTTCTTGTGTTGACCATGTTTATTGTGTGAAAAAAAAAAAAAGCATACATCATAAATGCAAGATGTTTAGGCAACTGCAGGAACGCTGAAGGGTGTATTTGTAAAATTTGAGAACAAGATAGATCAGCTAAAAATTCTGGCTTGCACATGGCACTGGTTAAAGAGAACCTTCTGAAGGGTGAAACCATTTGCATCCTCTTATACTGGGAGGAGGAGGCCAAATTATCCTGAGCAACCCAAATAGATTAATAAAATGCTAGAAAATGAAATATTGATCAGTTTGTACAAAGCAATATTCTGCCTGTTTGCAATTGTTCCAATTTGCCTGTTAATAACTCTCTATTGCTTATTATTCCACCCAGATGAGAAAGGTTCAATAGGAAAACACATAAGAGAATGGAATCTGAATACAGGAACTTTTCAGGCAGCTCATCCACAAAGAAGCAGGGCTGAAGTGGGTGGGGGAGGAGGATTTTGCCATTAATTTGATTTCAGGTATGAAAGCTTAAACTCAGTGAAGTCCAGGTAAGGATCTGCTCATAGACGAAGTGTGGTCTGGATTCAGAGCTGTACCCCAAAGATTCCTTGACAGGACTATTAGCCAGTACAACCAAGAATCCCAGCGTGACTTAATACCCTCTGGCTCTTTTGCAGTTTATCTTTTAGTGTCAGCCAACTAACGAAAAGCCAACTGTTTATAGGAGGAAGAAATTTTCCTTTGGAGAGAGGAAAAAAAAAGAAGGACTGAACTATGCCTAGGCAAAAGGATAAACACCTCCTGTTGTCTCACTGTGCTGCCATTTCCAGTTCCAGAGCAGGAAAGCTGAGGAAATGAGCACCCAAGCAACACTGATCTTCAGAAACACGTTTGTCTACGTGTCTGACACACAATAGGCAGCACACGTCAAAAAATATGGGATATGTCATAAAAAATCCCCCTTTGATTAAAACTTTAATCTTAATTTTATTAAAGCTTTAATGAAGAATTACTTCCCTTTGAGCAGTTGCTTTCTATTCTGTTTCAAAAGCATTTGCAGCAAAGATTCCTCAGAAGGCAGCTCAGCAGACTCAGGGCAAGATATGGTAACCCATAGTACACCTGCCTGTACACCTGTCTCCCAGGGCAATGTGCAAACTCCTTCCTTTCCAGCTCTTTTCTTTTCCACTACTTTTCCTCTGAGGTCAGCTACTCACCCGACCTTAGGAATAAGATGATTCTACAAGCCAAGTTTTCTTAACAGTTTTCTGGTTTACTTCGAATTTGTTTAACTGCACCCAAAAAAGTGAGAGCTTTTTATACCTACACCCCCCCCAAAATACACTAGTGATTGTATTTAGGATTTATATTTATTAGTGCTCTTTACTCCTGGACACATAACACAGCAGCAGCTCTGGGCTATGCAGTTTCCTAGACAGTAGCCAAGCACTACTAAAATACCACTTCTACATTGGACTCGATGTACATGGTTGAAGCACCAAATTGCTACTTGCTGCAATAGCTTTTAAAACTTTGGGTAAAAACAAAAATAAACCTCAAACAAAAGAAACACACACAAAAAAATAACTTAGGTAAAGCTAAGATCTCATTCACAGAATGGTCTGGGCAAATCAGATGTCCTTGGGGGTGTTGCTTATTTTTTAACTTTCATTCTTCTTATTTTTCATTTACAAGTATGCAACAACTTTATGGTAAGGAAGTCGCAAAGGATACTTTTATACGCAAAGGATTTTTTTTTCTTTTAAAGGTCAAGACAGAATCCAGATGGTATTTTACCAAAAAAAAAAAACCAATTAAATCTTGCCCTTAGATCATCAGACAAGAGACTTGGCTTGTTTAGGATAATGAACAGTGGTATCCAACTTCACCTACTGTCTTCCTCCTTTACCTCTCTATTTCATAATAGACAACGGCTAATATTTATGTAGCACAACAAAGTAAATCTCTGTTCGCAACTTCTCCACATTTCAGAAAACCAGAGTAAGGGAGGGTTTTTTCATGCCTGGGCAAACACCACCTGCAATACAACACCTTGCTGCAGTGCTTGGGTATTTTTATCTCTGCACAGGTAGAGCAACCCTTGAATGTATAATGAATACATCGGAGGGGGGGAATTTGTACAGGTGGTTTTTTTCTTCTCAGCATTTTTGTTTTTCTCCTGGATAACCACATTATAAAAAATAAAAACCTTTACTCTGTAAACCTTATCCAGACTTGGAATCATATCACAATTCTACTATATGATTTTTGAGGACTATTTAGACAGAGTAAACAAAGAACAAACAACACAGTAGACAACTCATTAGTGATAAATTTCACCATATCAGACAATAAGGTGTATTAAAATGGCTCTATATCTTTTTTTACCTAACCTTATAATGCTTCACACAGCTACATAATACAGTCAAATGTAATACAAGATTTTCTGAGATTTTGGGGAGTTTTGTTTCTTAAGGATGGCATATGGTTATGTATATATAAATATTAATATATAACGTATCTTGCAAAATCTATCAAGAGCAATGAAGGAAAAGGTGGAACAGGCAAATAGTCCTAAAAATGGAATTTTAAACATACAATCAAAAAAGAGGCATAAAACTACACAAATGTTATTGTTATTCCTTTCTAGCACAGTAGTTAGACTGCAGTTGTAAAATCCTATCAACAGTGTCTTTGTCTTTAAATGAAGGTGGTTGCCATTAAAAAACAGCCAACTGGACCAGTTTCTTTCTGCAACTATAGCAAATCATGACCTTGAGCTGTTCCATGCACAATGAGCAAGCAGAGAATAATTTACACTTTCTAAATGAAATCACATTCTACAGCCAAGGAGGAGTTCTAGACTAAATGCAGTCAAAACTAAGGGGCATTTAAGAGGCTGAACAGCACTGGCAGAGACTGGGAGATCCGTGTTAACAATTGATAGGGCAAAAGAAAAGAGCCTCAAATTGCACCAGGGGAGGTTTAGATTGGATATCCGGAAAAATTTCTTCACTAAAAGGGTGGTCAAGCATTGGCACAGGCTGCCCAGAGAAGTGGTGGAGTCACTACCCCTGTCGGGATTTGAAAACCATGTGGATGTGGCACTTGGGGACATGGGTCAGAGGTGGACTGGGCAGTGCTGGATTAACAGTTGGACTCCATGATCTTAAAGGTCTTTTCCCATCTAAATGATTCTATGACTTCATGTACATCAAGGTGAGCTTTTGTATTTCTTCAGAGATAGGTATTAGGGTATTTCCAAGAGCTGAGAAGGTACTAACAGCTTTACTATATATGTATGTACATTAAAAATTTTAAGTTAAGACACAGGAGTAAATCTGACAACAGGATTAAACAAACTGTATTATGAAAAAACCAATTATCAAATAATATCAGAAGTCTGAAGCAAGGACAGAGGATTTATGAGGGGAAGGAGATTACATGTAGAAAGGAGAATAAAAATAAATGCTTAAGGCAAAGATATTTATGTTGTATATCAAGCCACTCATTAAAAAGAGAAAAAAGCAACTCCTTATACGTGACACAAGGACAGAGAAGAGTTGGTGTCACAGAATGATAGCCAACTCCTGTGGGAGGCAACGAACAGAAGAACTAAGAAGTGCATATTTTGAAATCCGTAGGTGAGAGAATCTTATTTTATTGTTCCCCTACAAGAAATGGGATTCTATTCCAGTCACTTTTCCTTTTAGGCAATTAAACAAGGAAACAAAAGCCATCTTTCAATTCTAACCTCCTACCCACACCAAGGAGAAAAAGTAGAAATCTGCAAAGTACATACAGTTTTGCAGTAAAATAAATTACAGCTTGACTTAATGTGAAGCCATCAAGAAGATTTATAATTACTCTTCATATTTAAACCATAACATTTTTCTAGGCTAAAGAACATTGCCCCCTCAAACATTCTCCACCTCTTTTCCAAGAGAATACGGTTTCATTACAGATAACAGTCTCATTACTGTGTATGACTATTGTGAATATAAAAGAAAACTACCAGATTGCACATCCAATCCTTTTGCAATTTATACAATAGTCAGCATTACAAGAACTGGTTTAAAGGCTTGCAAAGCAGCCTACAGTCACAGTAGATACGGACCTGCTCATATATTCTAGATATACGTGGAAATTTTTTCCTGCCTTAACTACCTGCCAGTCAACAGTAATTCTTTTGTTCACTTTTCTTCTTTACAACATTTCTCATCAGCAGTGATGATTTTAGCTCTAGACCTTCAACAGAGAATCTGCTATTCTTCGACAACAATTGAGCTACACAACACTTCAGGCAAGAACTTTTCATTAAAAGCTACCAAAAAATGACCTTACTTCAGGGCACAAGTCTGCTGCAGAGGTGCCACTCACATCAACAAGAGAAGTGACTCCCATCTGCATTTGCCTCAATCGACCCTGAACTGTTGTGCATTCAAATGTTATGGTAATTAGTTTACTTTCAAATGAGATTGAAATAATAACATTAATCCTGCGCACACCTTGTTTTCATTCAAGCTCCTAAAGCCTTTGGAAACAGATGCTGTAAATACCATAGATGGTTCTTTTTCTTGACATCACTACTATATATGCAAAGTTACAGATAATTGACCTGTTCAGTCACCTAGATCAATCATTCATCCATATCCACTTGTGATATTTGACCCCATGTTATTTAAAAAAAAAAAAAAAAAAAAACAAAAAAAAAAAAAAAAAAAAAAAAAAAAAACAAAACACCCCTTACAAAACAAAGAGTACCACACCTATTAAAACACACCCTGCAGAAGCAAATTTTGCATGCAAGTTGCCATCAAAACTTTTCTGAACTGCAGACAGAGAGCAAAACTTTTCACATCTTCATACACGTGGAAGAAGATAAATCAGAACTGAATTGCATAAGGTTAATCACCAGGTCAGGGGCAAACTAAAACTGTAGGTTTTTTGAAAGCTTTGAAAGCAGGAGTATTATTTAATTCAGCTTAATGCACTAGAAAATTAACATATCAACATTTCAGCCAAGATGGGAAAGAATCATCTCTGCCAACTTAGGTTTGTTCTGTAAGGTTGAAAAATTTGCTGTGAATGAGTGAAGTTCAAGTAATGCAAGCCACAGCAGAGTCTGCCTGGATTTGTTGTCCTTTCAGTCACATCAGAAAACCCTAGGCTTTTACTAGACTCTGGAGAGGAAGACACCCAACAGGCAGAGAGGATTTGCGTGAAGAATGGGAGTTCTGTACTTTTCAAGACACTATTATTTAGGTTGTGCATTTTACTGAAGATTCTCGAGAAGAGCTGAGTTAGCAGCCGGTTTTGTCTGACAAATTATGTTCAGAATAATTAGAGCTCTCAGTAATTCGACTCCTGTATATTTATAAACCAAGATAAATAAGCAGTATGCAATCAGATAAAGATGGTCTACATGAATAATACTATACACTAACATTTGAATTATTCCAACACATAAGAATAGGTCCCAATCCCTCATATAATGCTGTGTTCTGCCATCCTTTTTCAGACAAAATTCCCTAGACATCTTGCAGTGCTGAAGAAGTTCTACTGAAAAAATATATATCTACATTAATAACATGTTTAACGTGGACTGGACAGGAGCAGTGTCAATTTATGAAGGTAGCTGAACTATATTCCTATTACACTTGGGTTGTACAGAATAAAGGACTTTGGCAAAGCAAACTACAAATTTTTTTAAAATGTTTAAGCATTCCAATTTTAAGCATCAGAAAATCAAAATAGAAAAGTCAGAATTATGTCATTACTAAACTCAGTTTAATTTCAAGATGCCTTTCCTGAATTAAAATTTACATTTCTTAGAACATAATTTTTTCTTATTTTTAGTTCTTGGCTAAGATTAGGATCTTAGCCAAGTTTTAAATCATGGGGTACTCATGCATTTCAAAAATAGTAAGCTTGACCTTCTATGACATATATTTTTAATATGAAAGCTATTTAATAGATTTGTCAAAAATAATCACCAGAATACAGATATTGCCTGCATTTCATACAAATGTATTTATTCTCCAGCTGTATTAAAATACAGAGAAAAAAGATAACATTCTTCAGTCATTCTGCTCTTTTCCCCGCAATGTGTTCTGTTCCTCTTCATTCTACCACTACTATGTGTCCCTGTTCTCACCTTTAGCTGGCTTTTGAGCCTGCAGTAGGTTCCTGATGCTGACTCCTTTCTGCAAAACTTGCCTTCCCCTCCATAACAGAACCTCCCTTCGGTTTTGGAGGGAATTCTGTCCCACCTTTCCCCATTTCCTGCACATGCCATCCAAGGCACAGCCAAGTATATTGGCTGTTACTGGGGATATAACCACCCTCTCTTTCCAATGACATTCACAATGAATAAAGTGCACCAATACATCTTAACCTATTTGTTCTTCCTTTTAAGTGTTCATAATTTAATGAAAATATTTCAACAACTGCTGTATTTGCATAACCTTCCCCTGTTCTTAGGTTTAAAACTACTACTAAGCTATTACTCATTTTATTTCTGCATCATTTTCTCAGGTGACCAGATCCTTACTGCAGCATTATGATTACAGCTGCTAAAGGAACAGAAAAATGACCATAATGGCAAAAACTTCCAAATGAAAAAAGCAATGGCTATAAAAAAGTGGGAGTAAAGAGGAGGAGAGTGTGACAGAGAACACATGAAAATAAATTTCTATGGTAATTGAAATATAGACAGAAATAATCAGATACTCATAAAATTATAAATAAAATTGCTCAATTCCCAATTTAGCCGCACTTAACAATTGTGAATTTGACTCTAATGAGAGTCTTATTGGTTGGATGTTACTTGGAAGAAAACCAGAACAGGTCAGAAAAAGTCTGACAGATCTAGACTGGGAAAAGTAGCACAGAACTGTAGTTATGTGGAAAATGGATAATAAGGAAGAAGTACCAGCATGGAAAAAATTATAAGAGAAAGAAGAAAAGGTTTGCAAATTTGCAAATTACTTTCTGATATCAGCAGAGCATATCACCTTGTATTCAAAGCACAGGAGGGATTCATCCTCTGACAAAAAAAGGGTTCAATTTCACTTGCCAGTGCAATGCCATATGGAGATTTATTGCCAGCTACAGACACCAAATATCAACAACAAGAATAAGTGAGTTTCTATCAATTTTGTAGTTATTCAGGACTGTTACAGGAAACCATTTACCTTTTCAGTAGTGCAAGAAATTATATTTAAACAGTGTGTTAAAATTAATGCTTTCTAACTCTCAGAACTGATCCATTCCATTCCACTTCCCACTATTTCTATATCCTTATGCTAAGGGTGTTCTTCACCAGCCAATTCTCTCTATATGCTAAACACTCTACAATGAAACATTGCTCCTGATTCCAACTAATCTCAAAGTTTTAAAATTTGAGGGAAAAGGAAGTATTACTAGGCCCATTTTACACAGAAAATCAGGAAAAGATGCCTCCAGCTGGGGAGAGGGGGGAGTTCTGCTTGCAGTTTTAATTTTCAGTTTAAGGTTTCTGGCATTCAACATGAAATCCTACCACCACTGCCTGCACCAGATTTGTCTGTGCAACGGTACAGGTTAAATTAGCATTGTGCTTAAGGACTGCACTGAGTTTTGGCCACCACGATTACAGGACTTAAGTAGACCAGCAAAAAATGGTTATCACAGCCCCAGGATAAAAGCCAGATATATCTATACATAGAAAATTTGAACTGACCAACAGAAATTCTCCAGTTTTCTTTCATTCACGCTCCTCTCCATCAGGTTTTCATGGGAAATTTCAGGTGGATGCCAGGATTCATCCATACTTTTACTGCAAAACTGCATTGCAGTTTGTAATGAGAGTGGAAGTGTGAAATGTGAAGTGAGTACCCAGATTTTTTTGTTTTATGCCATCAATAATATCTTTCTTGTTGTACTTTGATGAAGAAATGGCAGAAAACATTATAGAAGGCACAATGTGCATAGGGGGTAATAAATCTGCGGGATGCAGATAGTCAATGGCTGCAAGTCATAATCTGAAGCTTTGCTCTTAGCCTCCTACCAGTTTTCATTATCAGTGAAAATTGCTATTAATGTAATACGATAGCATCATGTCCAAACAGCTCGGCACTCGCACATTTCATACAGCTGTCAGAAGATGATAGACATTTAGCTTCAAGGTAAAGCCAAAGTTGGAATGTTCCTGTTTTTTATCTTTGAAGCTTTGTTACTTTAGAAGATAATTATCTAATTTTGTGACCAATTATGTGCTCCCAACACACCAAATTTTAATACCCATACCATGTAGATTTTTTGTGTGTGTGTGTTTTGAAAGTTAGCAATTTTAGATAACTTGACACAAAATCTTCAAAGTATATTGAATAGCCAAACATTAAAATGGGACCTGGAGGAACAATGGGAACACTGGGGGCCTGACCAGGGTTTTCATAATGCATTCCAAATAGCATTTTCACAGTGCTTTTACCTAACAGGCTCCAGATATTATGACTACATAATTTTGATTCCCGCATTTTAGGAAAGCAAGTCAAACCCTTGTTTGTGTATAAAAGCCCAAAGAAATCTCTTGACAGCTACTGTAGAACAAAGTAAAAATAGACAATAAGACATAAAACCTTCTTCCAGCTGACAGACTATTTCTGTACAACACTAAGTACACTTAAGATACTGGGTGTGATAAAGATAGTAAAAGAAATGGCTAATAGAGCAACCGGGAGCTAAATGGCTTGTCTTAGCCCTAGATTAGAAAATAAATTCCTGTGTTACCATGACAAATTAAAAAGTCTTCTCCTATTCATGCAATCAGCTAAGTGGAAATTACTCTTGAGACTTCATAATTACGAGAACAGTTACATATTCCTATTGTGAGTAGTAAAAAGCCCACCTGAATATCAAACAGCAGAGAGCTCAGTTTAAGGGTCTATAAAGCTACTGAGAACTATTTTAAAATAATAGGTCAGAAAAAGTTTTGAGACCTGATGAAGCAACTAAAAAATTCCATAATATTGACTATGACCGGGGCCTCAGAGGTGCCTGTCATGACAAAGTGCTGTGCCTTTCCTTGCCTTCCAGGAGATTATGAAGATGATGAAACAATGATGTTTGTGGAGGTAGAAGTGACACTCAGCAGTCAAATTGAAATGGGATGTTCCAGCTCAAGTAATTTCTTGTCCAGACTGGAGACAAGAATTGGAACCAAAGAGGCTGTGGTAGTGCTGTCCTTGAAGGTTTTGAAGATCAAACTCAAAGACCCAAGAAATCTGCACTGATTTTAGCTTTGATCCACTTTGAACAGGAATCCGAATTAAAAGACCTTTCAAATCCCGTTCCAGAATTAATTTTTCCATGATTCCAGAAATAATGAAAAAGCAGAGTTCCACAGTGGAAGACAGGAAGACTTTCTATAGAAGGGATGATGAGCATTGTTTTCCAGAACCAGTTTTGTGGAGTCATTAGTGTCAAACACAAAAGTCTCAATTCTTAGAGTATAATTAGAATTTTTTAATTCAGTATCACCGTATTCAGAACAACACTAAGCAAAGGAAATCCACTCAACTTGCACACTGTAGAAGAATGGTATCAACAGGACGTATAATCCATCACCCACACAAAATTCGGGGAACCATTACAAATCCACATTTTGAGTGCACCAACGAGAAATACTTTATGAGACTATTAGCTCTTCCACCCTTTCCTAAAAACTAAGAGGAATGCTTTGAGGTAATTACTGTCAGTCAAACATGTGAGAAACTTAACTAATCAACAGTCAACAGGATCCACACATTAAGCCCTGATATTCTGAATGAATTATACACATACACTTCTCACTTTATGTCCCCAGTCTTGTGATGTAGATTAAGCCGCCTTATAGTTTGGTTTGTTAATGGTCCTGAGAACAACTTTTTCCTTCATCTTTTACTTCCTTAACCTTGCTGCTCTAAGATATCAATCTATTTTGAAGGATAAATAGCAATAACTGTCTCTAAGTGCCTCCTGTACTACAAAATTATTTATGCAAAACATTTGGCAGCAGTCTCAAAAGAAAACATTTCCCTCTAGAAAATATGCCCATTTAAAAACAGAAAGATTAAAATGAAAGATAAATAAGGTGGTTCAGAAAGAGACAGGGAGAGAAACAAAGACAACAATAAAATATGTCAAGTAAAGAAAAATAAAAGCAATACACAAGTAGGAGCAGGTACTTTGACAAAGAAAACACCTTCTAAGATTTTTTTTTTATCACCTCAGTGAAAGGTATTAGTTTAACTCTTTACAGTTCTTTCAGGAATCTTTACAGAAATCATGGTTAGAAGAAATCACCTGTCAAGCTCTCTTTTCATGAAGAATCACTACAAGAACCTATATGCTTTGAAGACGCCACCCAAACAACCAACCAGGCTCTACCTAAAGAAGCAAAACTTCTGTGCAAGTAATGCTTCAGGAAAATTCTTCTCAAGAACAACAGCAAACAATAAACTTTAACAAGTATCAACAATTTTTGTTAACAAAACACTAGAACCTGTGGCAGGTACACAAGGAATAAACCAGGAGTTTACATCTGATCATTTCCTTCTTTCTCACTGAAGCTCCACTGAAGTTCCATTACGTACTTCATAGTTACATTTAACATAAGAACACATTGGAACACCTAGAAAACCTCATCCTGTTGATATCTTATCACATGGTTGTCAGACCTGAAGCCCAACAAGAGATGATGTGAGCAGTCTACATCTTTTTCCAACAAGTTTAGTCTATTATAGTCGATATATTTATTCCTCTATAATGATATTTTAATAAGATCGTTTGCTTGTGTGCTTATAAGGAGAGGGGAAAACCACTAAGTCTTCATCCAGCCTGGCTACCTGGCTACGCTGTACAGCAACGACAACTGTGTTTTATGGCCTGTTTCTGCTCTGAAAATTGAAGGACACCCCAGCTATGCCTTAAGGAGATGTAGACACAAAGATTAATAGTGCATAGATACAGACATCAGAGAAGAAATACAATTACTGTTATTGATGATAGTCCAAAATAAAGGATGTAGCTCATCTTCTTAACATAAGGCAGTTAACAAAGTCTACCTAATGGCCAGGAACCTGTTCTGAACAGCGAACCTGCAAGAGTTCCACACTATGCCAGGGCTTTCTCTCAGTAAAATAAAAATTTAAAAAATTAATTTATTTTAGGAAAAAAATTAATTCTTGTGTTTAAAGACCGGTTCTTGTTCACCTACCATGGATATAAAGAACAAATTTATATTGGCCTATTTTTTGATACACTGGATGAAGCATCCACATGCTCCTATGTGAATGAGTGTCTCGAGCAACCACAATCCCCTCATGTCTTATATCGTTGTGTTTAAAACCAGTGCACTGGTTATCATTTATTATATGGGTAACTTCACCTGGAAAGTCCTGGGAGACCTGAGGGCAGAATATTTTCAGAAATTACCTGTCTCTGGAATTAATCACTTCTGGAAAGGCTACCAAGACCCTTATCAACTTCTTTCCAACTATGATTTTAAAAGAAGTGTTTTTGCAATGACTTGTTTTTAAATACAAATCTTGCAATTATTTTATCATACACTCCAAGAAAGTACTTCAGCTTTACACAAATTAACTCAGCAGATACTAAACAGGCTCATAAAAACATCCATGTAATTTTGCAAAAACATTATACGTTAAAAAAGCAAAATGGAACTTCACAAGAACAACATATTAATCATTGTATTTCATTAAAACCTGTCAGTGAAGCTTCTACAGAAACTAAAATACCATCTACCCTATCAATATATAATTTGTGTTGTAAAATGTGTTAGTGCTTATTATCAGCAACAAAAAACTGTCCCCTACAGAACAGTAATGACATTTGAAACTGTGGAGTATTGATTAGCAGTTGCTTAAGAGTGAATCACCACTACAATACAGCATCTATTCATGCTCTACATACCTTCACTGTCAAGATAATTTGCATGGAGAGCAGCTTCTTTAACCTTGAAACGTAAGCATTTTCCAATACAGGATGTGATAACAAACAACCATAAATGCATTAAGCACAGGAATTAGCATTCTCTTCCTTTCAAGGTCTGATGTTTTCCAGTTGGATTGTCTGCTCAGTAATTTCCATCTTAAAACACATTACTGAAAGTGTAATGCACATATCATGAACTTACTAAAGCCATCTCATATTCCTCTTACATAATAACAATAGAACTATTTTACTTTCAATAATACAAGTGAGAGGATCACACTCTGCTTGCAAAACCCAGAAAGACACAGAATACACTGCAAAATAGAGAGTGCTGATGGAAGCAAAACATGAATTCAGCATGGCTTTCTCCTTTTAGACCAAGTGAAATCTAAAACACGATGTTTGACATTCAAGCTGATTTGACTACATTTTAAAAACATTACCAACACCAAAAAAATTATTACTCCTGCCATAACATTCAAACAGGAGAGGAAAGCACAAATCACAGATCATTCAAAGTCCAGTTCTAACTTCACTGAAGAGAAAAAAACGTTTCCAATACCTCCAGAAAAGGCAGAACTTTATTACAAAAAAGAAGGCCAAGTTATTTTTTGTTATGGAGGAAGAGAAAAGAAAGTATTCAAAGTTTGATAAGACTGACCTTTTCCTCTACAGATTAACATGCCATCTGAAAATTAGTATGGAGCCCAGCTGGTTTTCCCACCAAATACATTAGTAACATATCAGTGTGTTTGATTTTTTTATTCTTGAACAAAATTAAAGTATCCATCCAGAAAAATTTACATCTTTATGTCTGCAGATACCATTAAATACTTCAAGACACACTGAAATGCTCTGTACCTAGTCTGGCATGGATAGTAACCTTGTCATTCCTGTAGCCCAAAGATCTGTAGGAATTAAAGGGGATGGAGATTCAAGCTCTACAAGTTCCAAAACATTGTTTGCATTAATCATCAGAATTACACTGGTTTAAGATTCTCAGGTGTATATTTCTTTTATTTTCTAAGGTTTGATTTTAAGTCAGTGCTAGGAGACATATTTTACATAAACTGGACTTCGGGAGTTCAAATTATAGTGAATTAACTCTGAATACAGTTTTTGGTAAACTCTACACCATTACCTGGCTGGTGGGGTTTTGAATTTGGTCTTTGTGGTAGGTGTCAGGTTTGGTTCATGGGAAGAAGGGAGTTGTTGCTGTTGGTTTGGATTTTTTTGTAGGGGCAGTGGTATTTCTTTTGATGGGTTTTTTTGTATTTTTTGATTTACAGTCATATGTCTACAGATTTTAATGATAATTTTTCCCTATTTCTGATAGGAAAAAATAACCAGTATTGTTTTTGCAGTCCTAGAATTGCTCAACTGGAAAAAGTTTAAATTGACATCCAAAAAGTCAGTCCATGCCTATCCTTTAACCTGCATGTCTCAGTCCTACTTGACCCTTCCTTCAAAGCACGGGTTGCAGTGTCTCGAGCAAAGAAACAGCCTACAAAAACCAAAACCAACATAAGGCTGAACAAAAGAAAGGCAATTAATGTCAAGATGATTGGACTAAACTTGCCTGAGATTAAAGTCACTATTATACAATTTAAACTAAAGATAGATGTACTGTATGAATCAGATCCACCAGCTGAATGCTAATTGATCTAAATCACCCCGTTACATTAGTTTTGCACTGACATTTCCACAATTGCAAGAAACTACCAAGATACAGCACCCCCTCCTCGTCAGGGAGATAAAATGCAATTCTGCGTCTTTAAAAACAGGAATGCTCTCCTGACTGAAAAACCTGCTCTGAGAAAACAATGATTTGAGAACTCCCAACACGATGAAGGATTTGTTGAAAGGAGCAGGCAGATGCGGGCTCCAAAGTGCTTCAGACCAAGGCAGGCAGTGCTTACATAACACTGAAGGCTCCAGCAGACAGCTTACATAAGGAAAATCTGAGGGAGCCTTAAACAAGCTTCTCCTCAGGAAGAAACCTTTGTGGAAGGACCAAGAAATTAAGGGTATTTTCACCTGGAAACCATTACTACATTTGCAATAAAATAATATTGACTATTCAGGAGCAAATGAAGAATTATCAAAGCTCAGAATATTTTTTAAAAAAGAGTAGTCTCATCAAAAGGACCCTGAGAAAGCATAGACCACACTGCACTGATTTAAGAAGAGCTTTACTGTATAACAACAGCATTCCCCAAAGCCTGTTCTCCAAAACTCTAATTGCAGCAGCTGAAGTGAATATGTTCCTGGCACCTAACCCTTGCTTTGCATCCCATATTTGAAGCCTGGCTTTGCCAGTGGGCTACACTCTCACATTCAGTACGGGACCCATTAAAAACACAGAGTGATTACAAAAAGAAAAAAATCTGAAATGTCAAGATTCAAATAAGGCAGATGTCTTTTGACAGTCTAAGGAAAAAAAACAACACCTAAGAGAAAATTAAAATCTGAGTCAATTCTTAGGCCCCAACAGTATTTGCTAAGTAGGTGAAGAGTATGAATATCTGCACAGCATCAAGAAGCCTCTCCAAATCTATGTGACAACTGTAAAACCTCCAGAAATCAGACTGATCAGGAACAATACGGTCCTATTTGCTTCTGGATGTTTTCTTGTACACTTACTGATCTTCCACCTCTTTGAAAGCAAGGACTAGAACATTTTAAGTGCCAATTTTGCTTAAAATCTCATCATGACTTCTGAATTTATTTACTGAACAATTATTTTCCAAGCAATTTGCGGCCTCTCTATTTCATCTAAAGTCAGTTTTGGGAAAAGTCATATATCCCAGATACTTCTAGGAGGCATAACAAAATACTTGGATAAGATTATCATAATGAAATAAAATAATGAAACATTCAATTAAGATACAGGAAGCAAAGGGGTCTTTTAAAAAAAATACTTTCAAAAAGCAACAGAAATATTTTTACAAATCTTTTACAAATCCAAGAGGACACCAGTGCTGGTCACCCTTTTGATGTTCACCATACAGCAAGACCTTAAAAACTACAATAACTCCATCAACATTCACAACTGTAACCTGGCAAAAAATTTCTTTACTGAGTATCTCACATGAATAGTTTGCTCAATGAAATTTTAGTGTGGGTCAAATGACTCTTAATGCGCAAAACATTTGGGCAGTAGAGACTGTCAATCACGCCTGGACTGTGAGCACATCCCTTTGAAAGCAGCACTCACTGTGTGTGCTGACAAAATGAATCAAGTAACCTTTACACTAATTTTTCATTTAGTGAGCCTGTATTAAGCTAAATGGCACTCCAAAGCAGTTGACAGTTGAGGAATCTATACTGTCCAGATCCATAAGCATACATACATTTTATATCTTCACTTGTTTAAAGATGCTTAATTCTTAATCAGGAAATGTGGGTTCCTCCGGTAATGTCAGAAGTCTCACTGCTTCTAAAAGTGGAATCTTGACTTTAAAATGACATGGATTCTGATCACCCAGGGCTCACAGTAAATACCAAATATATTCTTGATGCCTGGCTAGTGGGGAGGGAGGCGGTGGGAAAAAAAGGCATTTGCACTTAGAGCCCTCCTGTGCTATCACCTCCTTAACAGTTGTGACAACCTCTGTCACTGACTTTGCATGTTGAAAATACTTGCAGATCTTGAAGTTTGGTATGTTTCTATTCACAAAAGCTTACAGTAGAAATATACTTTATAACAACACAAAAAAAACCATGCTAAAGTCCTGTCATCCAGGCTCATTTGCCACAATCAACACCAGGATATAGCAAGCTTAAATGGACAGAGACATTTGGAATTCTAAATAAAAGAAAAAGCAACAGACATCTTATAAAAACTACTGTAACCAGAAGGAAGGAAAAAAGAAAAAAACCAATAGACTAGGTGACAGAGGAATAAAAATTCTCTAAATACCTGTCAAACCTGCGTTTTGTCTTTTCTCTTTCGTTCAATAATGAAATATAATATAAGCAAGAAAGAAAAACAAAATAGCTTGGAAAGAACCACCTTCAAAAACAGGAGCACAGACTGGTTGGTGAAACAGAAAGGATGCTGATGAAAAGGTAAAATGAATAGCTTCCAATTACCTACAATTATAACAACCAATAGGAAGCAATCTTGCTACTTCAGAGGGAAAAAATACATTACAGAAGGGATGACAGCAGCATCTACTATGAGGAAGAGAAGGAGGATTAAGGATTCCATACTGATTCTTTGTGGATTTTAGCATGATTGCCAAACAGGGTACATTCCATATTCTTCTAGCAAATGTTGGGCTCAGTACTGGGGAGGTTTCATTTCTAAAGCCATTTTTGCGCAAAAATGGCTACGCATGGAACAGCTCCAAAGTGAAATAAAGATACTTGTTTGTTATGGCCCAATAAAAACAAAAATAAAGTTTTTTAATAATACTTGATTACAAACTAATCAAAACTGAAAGCTCCAGCTGCTTTATGAATTTAAGGTGTTCATAAAAAACAGTGACAATGTAAGACTACATAGACTTTAAAGAATGTGAACTGGAAATATAATAAATATTGAGTGTCCAGATTTTCAGAAAAAAAATGAAAGTTTGCCCAACATATTGAAGTGAAGCCATTTAAAGGCCTTGAAAGGCAGTAAGAGACCGCAAATATTTTTGTTCTTAATAGCTCTGTATTTTCACTTAGTGAAATTCATGTTTTACAGTCCTGGGTATACAAATCTGAAAAGACAGAAACTGCTAAAGAACTCATATGTCTTTATTAATTACTAAATCCAGTTGCTTTCATTTTAAAGGATAGCACAAGCTTTTTATTTCAGCTGCTACACGTACTGTTATATAATTTCACACATATATAAGCCTTTGGAATTAAATGCTACAAGCTCAAGGAATAATTTCCTTCACAATCAGACAAAAAATAAAATCAGAACTAAAAATCATGTCTACAAAAATCAGTAGAAATTTAATATATTGGTTGAATGAGTGTTTTTAATCCGTGAATGTCTCAATGTTTTTCCATTTACATATTGCATTTTGAGAATCACATGTTAAATGCCCCAAAATAACAGTCTCAATCTAAGATATTCCTCTTAGCCTCTCTTTTTTTTCTGCAACTGTTGTAAAAATAAATTGTCTACAATACAGAAGTTTACTATAGGTTGCATATTTAAATTAAACAGTCCTTGATATATACTTAACACTCAAATCTGCTTTTTCATTACCCTCTGCCCCAATTATGTAGACTTATACCAATTTCTCAAGTTTTTGCTATACCTCACAACCTTATTACCCAGCTGTGCAGCTGAGCAAGAAGATAACCACATTCATTCCTCTTATCTGTAATGATGTAATACATCTCAGCACTGGGTTGAGATGATTGGGGGAATAATGGGATTGTAAAAACTGCAGAGATGACAAACAACAGTGCAGCCGCCTTCTCCTGATACAATGAATTGTGTACATACAGCCCAGGGTGAAAATAATACAATATGCACTAATTCTGCTCCTTGAATGAAGTTAACATTTTTCATAAGAAACAGCTATTTCTGCACAGAAACATCATCATCACTATGCAGCAACCAGACTAAACACCCGTAACCTGGGCTGAAGCCTAGGCTACAAGAAATAAGTGTTGGAGTTTACTTTCCAATGAAAAAAGAAAGTCATTCAAACAGAAAAATATCAGGTTAACCAAGGACTCTACAGATAGTGCAGTGCAATGCAAAGAGTCATCAGGGACTAGTATGCAATACAAAAATAGAACTTGGACAAAAGCACATACAGCACTGCTTTCCTGTTCATTTAAAAAATTAAATCTGCCTCCATTTTCTCTGTTAATACCTTCCTTATTACAACCAAAGAAATCCTTACCTTCTGTAGGAGCTGGGAACCTGAGTATTTGGCTGCAATAGATTTGATCTCTCCACCAAATGCTGAGGCCCAGAGCTTTACACTGTGAAGAAAAAAAAGAGACAGGAAGAAATGTAATACACATGTCATAGCAAGCAACAGAGACTGTAACAGCTTCAGCTGCTCAGAAGGATCCGAGCAATTGTGCATTAGAGAGCTCACTAAGGAACCTAAGCACAGCAAAAGATCAGTGAAGCTGTACAAGTATAAGCACAAACTAGACCCTGTGCTAAGGTAAGGCCTCTGAAATGAAGCTACCAACCTGCACCACTAAAATTTAAGGAATTAACTTGTACAGAAACATGCTTTGGCACAACATGACATATATCCATTGAAAGGAAAGCAGCAGATAAAATGGAAAAACACTTCTGAATGATAAATTGCAACATGAGAAAGAGTTAACAACATCAATTTCAGTAAATACAAGCACTTAAAACTCAGTTGCCACACACTCCACCAACACATGCTCCCGCAATAAAATCAAAGTAGTGCCAGGAGCCTTGGAGACAACCGCTTTAAACACAGCTGACAGAGGAGCAAAGGTGCCCTGGAACAGTCAAATATCTGCAATACAAAAACAGGAGACTTTGAGCAGCCAAGTTCTCATCCTTCAACATGGTCCTGCAAGGAATAGCATGAAAGCACTTACACAGACAAGGGGATCTGCTGCTCCGATCCAACCACATCCACTAGGGCTGTGTTAAAAGCTGTCCAGAAGAAAAAGAAAAAACCCCCAAAAGCCCGAAGAAGATTCAGGTTCTCTGGCATTGTGCCTCCCTGTGCCTGGAAAGGTTTGGGGAAATTCAAGTGAAGCTGAGTTCAGCAGGAGTGGGGTTTTGCTTCTAAAAGCCTCTTTTCCCCCACTCTTACCCCCTTCCACTAGGACAACACTGGAAAAGAAAAATTCACAGCTCCATCCTCATTCCTCCAAAGAATGACCCTCTCTGTGTGATGGAAGGAGCAGAGCAGAAACGAAGCTCTAATGACTTGAAAACTATTGTGTCCCTGGTAACAGCAAAGCGTTTTCCAGCACTACTGCAGCCACTTGCATGTAGTTCTTTACAACTCCGCAGTCAGCAGTGTGCTGAAGTTACTTCAGTGACCTACTGCTGCTCCAAAGTGCCCTTAGCAGCAAGAAAGCAGACTATTGATTCCAGCTGGGGAGGCTGTCTTCTTGCAATTACTGCTCACTTTGCAAATGGAAAGCTGCCTAGAGTTCTCCTTTCTCTCGCCGATAACCTCCAGCCTTCATCCCAGATCAAGCCAGCCAGTGCATTGGTTCAGTGGAGCAGGAGCAGCAGCCTTTTAACGGGATAGCGCCGAGACAGAGAGGCAGGCACAGGAGGAGCTGGACCAGAGGGAGGGAACGGCAAAAGCAGAGAAAGTCTGGAGGAGCTGAAAGGGGACTTGAGCCGTTCCAGGAAGGCGAGAAGAGAGCGCTGCACATTGCCGGGGGCTGAGATTGGGAGGGCTCGGCAGGGCTGTCAGGGGCGGGGGCGTGGGGCCGTGCACACCCACCGGAGACCGATTCAGGCAGGGCACCGCTGCATGACAAGCATCTGTCTGTCACACAGCCCGGAGAGGCGAAGGCTGCTCGGAGCTCAGCGCTGCGCGGTGCCGGCAGCATCCCGTCCGCGGCGCCGCACCGGGGCGGGCGCGGGCGGGCGGAGGGAGGAGAGCGGCGGTCCCTGCCCAGGGAGCATCGCCCAGCAGCGGCAGCTTCCCGGAGCGAGCCCCGGCTTTAGGTCAGGCTCGCACACATTTAATTGAGTCATAGGGAGCACGTCCTTGTGCATGAAGGCACGTTTGCTGCTTCCTCCCACGCCGGAGCACTGCAGCGAGTCACTCTCCGAGAGCTCGGGACCAGCAAAGGCTTATGAATGAAAAGAAATGCAGCATAAGTAAATCAATGCGGGCTGACTCCAGCCTATGAATAAATTATTAATTTGTGCTCATAGAAGAATCCTCTTGATATAGCAAATATAGGATTACAAGCTCCTCCACTGAGAGAGCAGCGCGCAGAGCAGGAGGGATTGGTCCAGGTATTTTTGTTGTTGTTGCATTTTAAAATCTACCCTCCCTCCTTTTGCTTTTATTCTTCTCCCTCTGCTTTTTTCTCACCTTCTTCTCCACTAAATGCACAGACTTAAAATAGCAACTGAACTTTAATGTAAATAAGTATGGCAAGACCATGATCTGAGCATGGGCTGAGTCATCCTTGCATCCTACAATATAGCTCCAGTGTCCGCTCCAGAATTCTAGTTTCTTCCCTCTGTAGTTAGAATTAACACCTCAAAATATTCACTCTGCCTTTGTACACTGTTCTTATCTCAACATTTTCTGTCTTGAAGCTCGAGATGTAGTACCTGGATTTCTTTCCACGTTAACATCGCTAAGAGCACTGAACACTTTGCTTTAAATATCAAAACCTCTATTCAATACCTGGCTGAGAAAAGCTTCCTGCTTTCTCAGAAGAAACGAGAAGTTTAAAGATAGAAAGACTAACAGGGGAACTGTGTAGAACAGTGGCACAGCACCCTGCAACTTTCACCACCCACCAGCCATCCCCACCAGGAACAGTAAATAGATCATATTTCTCTCCGTACTATTACATTCATACAAAGGCAATAAAGAAAAAAAATTCTTAAAAGGAACACTTATTTTGTGTATTACTCAATTATTTTGAAAGTCCTGTTGTCTGTGCTGTTACTGTGGATTTCCTAAGCAGTGTTTTAAACATGCTGCCATTTCACCAGGTGTTCAGTTTACCTACAGGCAGAAATGTAAAAATGCACATGGCTGACTAACAGTATATAATCAATTATGTGCTCCTTTGAACATATTACATAAACAATAGTATCTTCCCAAAGCCAGGAGTGAAACAAATGGTTGATTGTCTCAATACTTGTGCTGTTTACTTGCTAAACACTGCCATGCAGTAAATTCATAAGCTCATTTTGTGAGATTCAAACAGTTCTTATGTTAACAAAGATCCTTATGTGCTTCAAGCCAACACAGTGCACTGATAACAGGTAACACTTACCTTCATTTTTCAAAGCATTAGTGAAAGCCCTACAAACGTTTTGAAAGCACACAAAATATGCCTGTGTTCAAGAGGCCAGCAAAATTTAAAGTGTATTTAGCCCACCACTAATGATCATCAAACCCTGACTTTGTTTACATTTATCATGCATTCAGTACTATATCAGACCTACAGTTTATGCATCTGGTGTGTGCAAAACTGGACACTCACATTTGTCTAATACAAAATTTTGTATTTGTACTATTGCTAGTCTAAGGAGCTAAATTCACTTGGAAAAGAAATTTTTGCTTGAAAGAACAAGCTCCTTTTGTGTTAACAAATACTTGTAACACAAAAGTCTGTACTATACCCCAGAGTGCTTTCAGCACCTTTCATTAATGCACCGTGGGTATGTCCATGCAGGAAATCAGCTCGTCCCGACCATTCAGTGAACAGACAGCAAGCCTGAACCACAACACACACAAACCGCTACAGGTGACACCACAATCTGTCTGCAGCTGTGTCCTGGTCTGACCACTACTGACTATTCCTGGTATGCAGATCACTGCAGTCGTGACACCGGATTCAAAATTCATGTTAGCATTTGTCCCATGTTGTTCCCGCAAGGATGCAGAAACTTTCTCTAAGTGGGTTTGCATAAGGAAAATACAGAGAAAAAAAAGTGGTAAGTTCTGCTGAAGGTTTCAGTCCTTTTTACTGGGGATGGAGCAATGTGCTTCATTATTTGCTACAGCCTTGTGATGTCCTGGAGCAAAGGCAGAAGAAAGCCAAGTTTCAAAGAAGCATAGTAATGAATTTATCTTTTGGAAGTAATGTGGCATTTCTATCATGTCCTTATGCTGTTATAGACAACTGCTGAATCTGGAATAATTTCTGGTCCCACTAGAACAGTGTATGCACAGATAACTGACCAGAGAAGGAAAGCATTTATGCACATAGCAAATGTAAATTCTGAAGCCAAAGCGCATCTCAGCAGAAACTGCAGGTAAGTTTCTTATATGCCACTGGTCTCTGAAGTAGAGCTCCCCATATAAGTGTATTAAGTTGCATCTCCCTGCTTCTGGCCTCCCATTTTTAAGGGATAAAAATGGCAACTGATTTTCTGCTGTGTCCTTGATGATCAAGCAGAAAGGTGCATTTCAGTATCTCACAGAAAGTGAAAGAAGCTGTTTTCCCCACGAAAGCAGAAATAAAACTTGGATATGTGAATCAAATGTTGTAATAGAAAGTCACAGACAGGGCAGAGGAACTTGATGAATCCCCAAAGGTTTTTCAGATGACCACATTCAAGAAAAAAACCAAGGAACTGAAGGAAAAACAAAATATTCAAACCAACCCACAAATAAACAAACAAAAAATCCAGGCCAATGGCAAAGGGTAATATGAGATTTGGCACAAAGGTTGAAGCATAGACTGCAGACTAGGGGAAAGTCCCATATAGAAATACACATAATAACACCTGATGAATTAATCCCATTGTTCCTTTCTTCTACCTCTAGATATATTTACACTTATGAAAGGGTGCAGAAACAGGGCCACATTTGCATCATCAGAGCATACTTTGAGGTCTCTGGTTAGACATGTATCAAACCCTAATAAAAGTCAATCAAGAGGCATACAGAGGAGAGAACATATGGTGCAGGGGAGAAGGGTAGGAGGAAATGATATAATTAACACAAATGTTTATTGTATTTCTTTTTTCAGAGGCTTATCTACAATGAGTTTTAAACAGAAGTAATAAATGCAGAAGGTTGAAGTACTAAAAGCCTTGCTGAAGATGTAAGCCACCTCCACTGGAAATTAATATTTAAAAAAGAATACAAGAAAGGCAATATGTCAGTTTATCTATATTCCACATATATTAGAAGATTCAGATACTGCACAAATAGAAAAGTCTTGACTATTCTGCATGATGTGGTGTTAATACTTGCTTTGCACTGTATTCCTCTGCAATCTAAATACTAAGATTATAATCCTCAGATGTTTTCTCCACAGTCTTTTTTTTTTGATTTAACACACCAAATTGTCCAGTCTCCCCCTTGTTTAAAATACTTCATTTAAAAAATTTTCCCTTAAATAAAGGCAGTGGGAGGATAAAAAGGGAAGCAGCGAAAGGTTATAGAGCCACCTTACACAATAAACAATTTAATAAAGCGTCCCATGGTGAAAATCCTTCCAACCTTTAACAACTGAATGCAACTTTCCCTTACTTCTGTGCACTCTTTCATATACACTTACACATGGAAAATAGAAACAGGAGAAGTAGAGGGATAACAAAAGCTATCTCAGCTTTGCAAAGCTTGAGATTGTCAGATGAAAGGCAAAATCTGAAGGTTCTGAATTTATTATTTGGAAACAACCCAACAGTGGAAGCACTCATCAAGTAGTGTTTGCCTGCTGTGAGAACACAGGCTCACTTGTTTCAAGTTTTCTCCACAGTCTAGGAAGAGCAGGAGATTGCACATGAGGCCTACTCTGGAGCAGCTGAACATGTGTACACTTATTCCTAGAATTCTATGGAGGCCTCGTGTATAAATCTAAGTGTTCCTCTGGTGCTGGAATGCCAAGTTATTGACTGATTCCAACCCACTTACAGCAAAAATTGAGGTCAAGTAGCATTACTCACTGTCTTAAATGGACTCAGCTTCACATAATGGCCATGCGCTAGTGTTTTGGAGAAATAAAAATGCTGCAGAAATTCTGAACCACATCAGTATTTTATATGCAATAATACAATCTTTGCTTTATATACTGTTCAGGTCAAATCATGCACTAGTATTTCATCCATGAGAGCATTAAGGCCATACACAACCAGTGTTTACATGTAATCAATCATTTACACGACTAGAAATACAAGCCTCTTAAGATTTTCAAAAATACTAATATACAATCCTGATTAGTATGTTGGGACTACAACATTTTAGGTTACTGTCATGTTATCTTTAGCACACTTCAACACCCAATAAACCTCACAGTTTGCCATAACCCCCCAAGGAATGCGTGGTTAATTTAGCTTCCACAAAGCCCAAGATCAGCTGGCTTTTGAATCTCCATAAGGAGTTAAAATGCAAAAGAGCAAAGCATTATCACATGCCAGCCTATGAGAGCTCACACTGCACGGCATGCTAGAATGCTTTAAGCTAATTATGTTTATAGCTACCCAAATCCAATTTCAGCAGTCCACTGTAGCTCTAGTCTGTTACTGCCATTTTACATAAGCTTCATTTATTTTGAATTTTCAACTATTAAGACAAAGTCTGCCTTTGGTTTCTTTCAAGTGCTTCATGCTGAGAAATGAACTCTTCTCTAAGCAAATAAACAATTTTTTTACTCACAAAGCTGGTGCTAAGGTTGTAAATGCTAATGCTTTCAATACATTCAAAATACCTGCAAACTGAAGATAGGGCTTAAAAATGAGAAACTGTAATTAAGAGCTCTGATATAATGGACAGAATGCCATAGAAACTAACCTATTTAGCATTCTTTCTCTGACAATAAAAAAAAAAAAGGAAGACTAGAGGTCACAACATATTTAAGTGTGAATCTATTATTGTCTACACTCTAGAATGAACCCCTGGTCATATCTATAATGGCCTGTGAATGTCGTCCCCCCCAAACCTTACAAATTCCTCAGAGCCACTTGAAAGGACCCCTGTTGCAACCCTAAGTGCAGACTTCAAGGGTCAGAAAAGGCATTGCCTTTACTTCAGATCTTGGCAGGGTTGGTGACACAAACACCGAGTGCCAAAAATTTTGTATTTGAGGGGGGAGGGAGGAGCAATGGCCCTGAGCAACCACTGTCAAAGGAGCACCTTCTGCAGTAAGAGATGAAGTGACATCTATGGACCCCCTGTCATCAGGAAGGTCAAGTTTCCAACCACTCAGCTGAAAGGAACCTGTAAACTTTAGACTGGCATTTGATTCTTTTCAAAATAACATCCTTATTGCCAAGTAGAAAATATAACATGGCTTTTGATCCAAGAAACAGTGCCATGTCAAGTAATTACATAAAGCCATAAGGTACTTCAGAGGCCCATAACTCTGTCACTCTCCAATTAATTCCTGCATCACAACTATGAATTTTGTGGTGGGAATGTGACTTTTATGAAGTCTTGACTAAACTGCCAGTTTCTTGATCTGATATTCACCATAGTGCTGCTTCTTGATTTTACAGAAAAGGAATTTTGTATAATTCCTTGGCAGCAGTTGCTAACCTGTGATCCACCTCTGCTCTATCACTTTGTTGAGCCTTTTTCATTTATTGTGAACAATGACTGATCCTGAAAAATCAAAGTTATCTCAAAAGGAAAGTTATCTCAGATTGGAAATTATGTATGTATTAAAAAGGAACACATCATGGTACTGAATTCCATTAAATTGATGCATAAGATAAAATAATACACATCAACAGAATAAAGTGTCCTCTGAGGTTATTAGATTTACATATCCAATCACAATTGCAGAGAAGGGCCACCAGGAACTACCAAAAGGCAAACAGGTTTCAATAAGGTCTAAAATAATACTAGGAAGCACTAGTCAGAGTTAGAACACTTTTCAGAGTTTGAAATTGATTTGACTTCAAGAAGAGTTTAAGCAAGTCATTATTTGTCTTAAGGTCACAATAGTAACCTGATAAAACCTATTTAAGAGTTGCTGGTTTATGCAAATCGAGTTTCATTTCTTAAGTGGTTACCATCACCTCGGGTAAGAACCAAATTTAAGATTGCATTTTTTTTTCACTGGTGCAAGTGCCTGCTTGTTCTGGTGAGCATTAATTGAAACCTGGCTGCTGCAGACAGATGAAATAATCTATTATTAGGGCACTTCTGTAATACTCTAAAGCGGAAAAGTGGACTTGGGCATACTGAATGATTCCAATACCAATATGATTCCAATATAAAATACCCTACCACCAGAAAAAACACCAAAACTACAAGATAGTCTCTTACTCTGGGGTCTCAATTTCTGTCTGGTGTACAATGCTCAAACTGTACTTCTACTTTAATAATATAACTTGACATTACGTATCATGGAAAGTTCACAGCTTCACCTGCAGAAGAACAGCAGATTTATAGGATTGTGGGTTTTTAAAATGTATTAAAGCATGATTATGCTTAAAAGATGCAAAGTAAAAGCAAAATTGATACCCATAAATATACTAATCAGTGTTAGGTAAAATATTTGCCAGAGCATGCATTTCTATTTTACAGGCTGTTAATCCATCATAGTGTCACTAACATTGCAACAGACATACTCAGACTGCTGTGCTTATTATTTTTTAATGCATCGCTCCATTTTAAACATTAATACTAACAGGTTCAGGCCATAATATAGTCATCCTTCGTATCCATAAAAAGAAAAGGAAAGAATCACCACCCAAATGCCAGTTTATACTACAATTTTACCGGTAAGAACACAGTATTAGATGGATTTTATTACAAAAATACAGACAAAAGAAGAAAAGTTCTGAGTCAAACTTACTACCACATGTTTTCCCACTCCAATATTTTGTGTGTTGGAGGGCTGGGGTTTTTTGGGGGTTTGGTTTGGTTCAGGGTTGTTTTATGTCGTGAAAACTCTTTTGCTTAAACTTTAGCTGGGACCAATAAACTAGATTTAGATAATGAATTCAATACAACGTTTGAGCAAAGGCCAGTGACACCACCCCTTAATCCAAAGGGGTTTTTGTTGTTTGTGCCATTTACCAATCACCTCAAAAATAAGAATAAAAGAAGTTTGTGCAGTTCTCAGCTTCCATCTCTCAGCCATTACTGGAAATAATTGTCTCCATTTCAATAGTGGATGAGCTTCTTAACTTTCCTCAAACATATTTTTCAGAATTAGCTGAGGGCTGCTGAGAAAAAAAAAAGGCAACAGGGCATCTTGTCAATGTTTACAAAAAAAACCGACAAGTAGGACATAGGAAAGACATCGGACCCCCGGACCCCAAGAGCTTCCCCTGAGCATTATACAACCTGATATATAATCTGGTACTTGTAAACTAAGGCTCCTTATTTTTCCTCCAGTACGTTTATTTCCCGCCATTTTGTTTTCCACTGCTGTGTGTTTCTATTTTCAGTTCTCACCTTTATCTATTGCAAGCCCCACTTTTCCAAACTACAGAAAGGTACCACCCATTTTCTCACAAAAACACAAATTTCCTAAACAGTTTTCCAGCTACTTGGATCCTGAAATTCTATGCTTTCATCCTCCTTTATAAATGTAGTGAAGGCTGTTTTATCCTAGATATCCCTTCTGATTCCTACAGGTTGCTGGAGAAGAGAAAATCCTCTAAATCACAGCCTATGCTCAGCTCTCTCTCAAATTACCATAAATCTGAACTGCAAAAGCTGCTTGCTCTGCAGAACAGGAGGAGCCAGATCTCCATGAAAAGCCTTCCTGAAGTGATGCCCCATGCTCCTGTCACACTTGCCTCCCAATCAAGTGGCACAGCCACAAGCCCTGAGGGCACCACTGCCATCCATCACCCACTGAGCCCCCTGACCCACTCACCAGTGCACTGCTGATCCCCTGGGATGTTGCTTCTCACCAGGGATCTCCACCTAAGGTGTCCTCTACTCACACTGCTTAAAATCCTCCTCCCAAGCAGCCATTCTAGGAAGCTCCTTACTTTGCTTCAAGCTTTAAAATCTGAAGTCAGACCTTTTTTAAGTTATCAAAGGAAAGCAATACTATGATGTTTTTGTTATCAAGGAAAACTGCAACAGTTCAATGGCACTTCTTTCTAACAGTTTTGTCCTAGTAGTCAGTAGTCTGGTAGATTTGCTGAACCAAACTAATTACTCCCAGGAAAAGCAAGACAGTCACAACACACAGCTGAGAAACTGCAGAGCTCTGAAGAGATAAGCTCTCCCAAATCGAGTAAATAAAAAGCTTCAGTTTCCCAAGACAACATTTAGTTATTCTGGATACAGTCAGAACATGCCCGGTCTTTAACCTACTGATGCACAGAGTCGACTATAGTCCTTTAGCCAAGCTGAGCTCTTTCACAGCACCCCGGGTAACATCTGATCCCACAGCCTGCTGGCAGCGAGAGCCAGATCTGACAACTGATGCTTCAAGGAGCACTTTTTACAGCAGCAGTTACATATTTCTTGAAGCAGTAAGACCAGAGAACTGCAGTAGTTGAAGACAACACATGTCATCTTTCTGGGCATCTTGCCTTAGCTGTACTACCCAGAGAGCTGGTGTAATGCATTTTGAAGGATTGTAGATGAAGTGACTAGGGATTTATTTTAAAAAATTGAGTGCCCTAATTGCCCTTATTTACCACAACTGGCACAATATGCACCCCCCCCAGCATCCTGCCACCCCCATCCTGAGACTGAAATACAGTAGAGCACACGCTGTTCTAGAATACAAATTGCCAACGGGGAAAAGTAATAATCTCAAGGCTTGCATCATTTCACAGTTGAGTTGTTTGAAGACAGGCTAGCCATTACATAGAGCAGCTGTGTTATCTGGCTTTTCCTTTCATTCATTTATAGACTTGAGCTGGTTTTCTAAGTCTGTTGAAACTACTTTCCTCATTAACAGTTTTTGTTCAGTATGCAGGGAACTCAGCTACAGCAGAAACACACAAAGGCTTCCATTCTGTATGTGTCGATGTTTTAGAGACATTGTTAGATTGGAAGCCTGTCAGGGCCCTCCAGATACGTTACAGTATTGGCTGGAATTCACCGGGACACGACAGAAAGATCTGTCTTCACAAACTTGGGCAACCTTTTTTTCACAGAGCTGACTGACATGACTGCATCTTGGTGTTATCCGTCAATGTAAGGATCAAAGACTCTCTATTTGCAAGACACTCTATTTGCAAAACAGAATAATCCAACAGAAATAAAATATAAGATTTTCACACATTCAGTTTTTATTGCCTAGATATAAGGGGCATTCTGCATTATTCCAAGTAGAAGAACTTCATTAAAAAAAACCACTGCAATCTGAGGCATAAGAGTTGCCAGTTTTTCTTTTCATTTGACTGGGGTTTTTTCCTACGTGTAAAAACTTAGGCAGAAAGCTGCAGTTAAATATAAGATGGGATTTAAAACCATACTGTCAGAAAAACGTGATATCAAGTTAACAGGGATATCTTTTAGTTCTTTAATATTTCATTCTTAATGATCCTTCACCAACAGAAGATCTGCTCCTATTTTTCACACTGGAATGCTCTTCTATTATTATATTGAAATATTTGTTGTTATCTCTGTACCAGTACTAACATACACACGCAGGGAGAGACATACTTAAAATAAATCTTATAAATTTAGGATTTACAAAGAGACTTCCTATGTTTTAGACATTTTTCCAATACTACCACAAGCAATTGTGCATTTAGACCTCAATTTCTCCTCTTCTTTGTCGCATCCTCTTAACCCTTCTATCTCTTTCCCTTTATTTAGGGGAGTATGTTTCTTTCCTTTTAAATTCCACCCTTGTTCACCTTCTATGATGCAGATGCTTAATAAATAGAAAAATAACAATACAGTTATCACACCAAATAGCCTTCCACCTTACAGTAGTAGGTAGTAAGATGTTTGTATATTCAGGATAGCTCTCTTCAATCCAAGTTAGGCTAAGTTATCACAAAATGTTCTAAGTTTCAGGTTTAGAAGCCTCCTTCCTGATGGACACTGTTACATTGTTTTAAAAAACGGCAGTCTATATAGGAGAAAAATATTCTGCAAAATCCATTACTACTCCATAAAAGTCTCATAGAGAGGTATTTACATAATGAATGGCAATTACTCACATTATATTTATCTAGTGAAGAATGAACCCATTGTGTGCAGTGGAACGTGTCTGTTCTGCACTAATACATGCACAGAGGAAGTTACCTGGTGAAATAACACATCAATCACGGGTTAACACCGAGCCTGCACCCGTGTAATGCCATTTCCAGTTCATTAAAGGAAACTAGCTGCAGAATCTGCCATTGTGCCAGACTGTCAAGGCTCAGCAAGAGGTTAGGAAGAGATGGGCAGTGAGCTTGAGAGTTGTTTGTTGTGGGCAGGGAAACCCTTTGTGTTGAAAGTGCTGTGACGATGATCATTATAAGCTTTACAGCTTAAGCACACACTTAAATCCACCTTCACTGGAGCAGAGGCCTCAGCTCCTGGCTAATAGATATCGTGTTATTTATATAACACCACAGTCAGAGTTGGAGTAGCAATCTACCAATACAGGTACTGAAGTCCTGGAGTCACAGAATTGGTCAGGCTAGAAACGACCACAGTGGTCCAACCTCCCTGCTCAAGCAGGGTTATCCTAGAGCACAAAGTCCTGAAGCTGAATCCTGCCAGGAGAAATTCTTTTCTTTGCTGACACCACAAACCTGCATATGAATTTTAAAATTTAATGAAAACTTGACAGATGAAAAGTCTGCTCTACTTACTGAGTTCAGAGTTCACAGGCTAAGTAAGGCTGGGTTAGCCTTCTGTTGGTAAACATGCAACATTCAAAAATGCCTACAAAATCAGCCAGCAAACTGGACCCTGATTTCTAGACTAGAAGGAATTGGATTGATTTTTCCACACATCTGAACATTGTCAGTTTCAGGTATGCACTCTGTTACTATATCTTGGACTTCTAATAGCACATTCATACATAAAGTATCATTCACTAGGGAGTGCTTTCAGATCAGATATAGTTTCCTCTGTACCGCACTTTTGAGCCTTCCTCCTCAAAATTAAATATTGGGAAACTGCACAACCCCTTCATTTGACCCATCAGAATGAGACTGTTCTTAAGTGCTCCAATACAACAGTAATCGACCCCTGTCAGACTGAAAAGCAAAACCCAGGTACCTTTAAACCTTTTGTAACATTTCTTAGTTCTACTCTTCAATATTAGCAAGGTCCATCATTTAGGACTATTTTCCTTTGTCATGGTGTTTTAGAATGACATGATCTTTGTATGGTAGCTCTGTGAGTGCAGCAGCTCCCCACAACATATAAAGACTCCTGCTGTGCTAAAGCAAGAGTCTTTCTCTTTACATTGCCTTTAACAACTATATTCAACTGCTGCTACAGCATTTCACAGTCCTCTTCAGAGGCACATGGGGTAGAGGAGAGGATAAGAGGCAGATAGACAAGTTAAGCAGCTGTTCTAGTCCAAAGTACAGTGGAGTTCAAGCAGCTGCAGCCAGGGACTTTTAAACTCAGAAACTTATACTGTTGGTTCTATGCACACATGCATCATCCAAAACTAAAATAGAAAAGCATTATTGCAGCAACAGTTTTGAAAAATTAAAATACATCAGAATCACCTTCTCAACTCCCCTGCAAAAGCAAGGTAAACAGCTTCAACTCATCAGTCTTCCTTTCCTTTGCTGCTCCTTTTTCAGGGATTAAGAGATCTTTAGAATTTACTTTTTTTAGAGTTCATTTTTTTTCTTAATATCTTCAGTTAAAAAAAACAAATCCATTTTTCTCAAAAAATAGCCAACAAAGTAAATTACAATTTTGCAGAAGAAAAGAAAAATTAAGCTCATGATGCATTTTTTATCAGTGACATTTTTCACTTCCATAAGTACACAAAGAATAATACAAGCAACTTCAACATCCCTGCTAAATAAACTCACCTTTCTGCATAGGAAGGCCATCTATGTGAGACACTATTGCATTTGATGAAGAGGTTTGTACCATGCCAGTCAGAGGTCCTGACTCAGTTTTGTACTTCAAACCACAAGACAAGTATTTCTGAGGTAATGCATAAGAAAATCAGGAGTTCAAATATTTTTCTTACTGTAAATTGTGAAAAAACTAACATAGGGCAAGAAAAATGAAGAACAATCAAAAGAAATTACATTCTACAGGAACATAATTTTGTCACAGTCATGGGAAATAAGAGCCAGGAAGTCAAAACCATGAATGGACTGCCCCACAGGGCTGGAGCACAGTTCCTGAGGGTAGGCAAGATATCTGCTCCAACATCCACAAAAGAACACAGAGAGAAAGAGGAAGAGAGATCTGTCCTTTTCTTATGAGTAAAGAGAAATTTAGGACACTTGCAAGTCAGAGTAAAAACACACAGTGAAAAAAAAGGTTTATAAACATAAAATTCTCTATTACTTTGATGACGGCTATTTGGATCAGATGAACTAAAGAAATGAGTCCTATGAGAGGAATAACAGAACACACAAAACTGCCCAGAGAAAAAGTAATCATAAATAGCAATTAAATACTTTTTTAAATCCCACCAAATCCAAGAGGCAGACCTTGTTTCAGCTACTATCTCCATAATTATAAAGGTGAAGGATATGATTGTGGCTCAAACAAGCAGATACAAAACAGACAGAGCTGCCTGTCAAACCTGACAAGACGCTACTGTAGAAATAAATTAATGGTGCTAATAGCTTAGGTTTGGTTTTTTTCCCCAAAGTGGTATTAGCTCTGTTTCAGCAGTTTAAGATCATGCCTGACACATTCTAGTCTATCACAATTCTCCCTCCCCAACTCCCAAACCATGCCCTTAGTGGAGAGCAATGTGAAAAGCAGGTTTTCAGTAAATTAAACTTTCAGAAAGTGTTCCCCTGCTTTTGCATGGTCCTGTTCAAAACCACTCAATTACTGTTTATGTACAGGTTGACACAATGTAATCCTAGCACTTGATTATTTCAGTTGTTTGCATCCCACTGAACTGTGCAAAGAGTGAAAACCAAACACGAGGCTTAAAACAAAAACCATCCACTGCTAAACACATTCAAAAAGTGGGGAGTATAAGTGCAGCCTGTCTCTCGGTGCTGTTGGCTGGCCTGCCTGCCATCAATCAGAAAAGTGAAGACTGTTTCCAGCACAAGAGGTTTTTTTTTACCACCCCTGTGACCCTGATCACCAGGGTCACATTGTACAGGAGTCCTCTGCAACAGAGAAAGACAGCAAGAAGTTGGAGCAGAAAAATGAAGCTCAGCTGCACTGTGTCACACACAAGCCCAAGAGTTTGTACCTTCCCAGACACATGAAATTTTTGAGATGGTAAGACACATTTTATAAAAATGTAAGGAATGGCTTATTTTAGGTCTGCAGTTTAACTGTGCATGGAACTAGTACAGAACAGTGAGAACAAGGACTAAGTTGGATTCTTTTGTTTGTTTTTAGCGACCAGAATTACACTTTATGAGTTGGACTAGAGCTAAAATGAAATTACTGCACAAAGGAGTAAGAGCCAGAACTAATTCATTATTATGGATCCAAAATAACACTCTGACAAAGCACATGAGAAGTTATTCATTGCATGTATACAGGATGGCATATAAAAACTTTGCATAAAATGAAACTGCAGGCAGATATGTACTCTCAGCATCAGCAGGTGGCATTAGCAGAGCATATTTTACGTGTTTCTTAGCCGAAGCCTTAGGCTACTCTAAAAAAAAACTTGGCAACTATGAGTTAATTAAATTGTAAAGTGGCAAACAGTGGTGCTAGGAAGAGTTGTATGCCCACAAGAGATGAATCAAATGTGTCAGTCTCTAAGGAGCAGGCTGGTAAACCTTCAAATCAAGAAAAGGCTATTATTTACTAGTCAGAAATATGCTGTACTTTCTAGTTTCAACAGCTGAGTCCCTTCAGAATGGAATTATTCCAGAATGAGACTACAGAAGATACAGAATAACCTCTCAGTTCACATTAATATGTGAACCAAGAGTGGCAGAGAAATACACAGCTACTTATGGTAAACATATTATTGTGCAAGCAGTAGTTCACATATCAATAAAAAGGAAATAAGATTTAAAACATGCAAGGCTTTGAAGCCACCAACTGAAAAGATCTTTACTGCTGGAAAACTTGCCATTACAAGGTAAAAATCCAAGAAAAACAGCAAACTAAAAAAAAAGCTATTTGATTCTTTTTGATGGATTTCAGCTTTTATTCTGTGCCCTGTCGTTTTACTTGCTCTGTAACTGAAATATTAGTACAGTCTCCCAGGACTTGCCTAGAAAGACAAGTTATTCTTTCTTCACACTACCTGTGATTTATTTCAAACTTTTGGGACTGAAGACCCAGAGAATGCATGCTTTGTAGATGTTTCCACACCTATTCTGTGAGTGAAAGAAAAAGGAAATGCTGTACAATGTAGGACAGTCCTGTTAAACACAGGAACGGTGCAGTGCACACCCATGTTCCAGCCAGCGCCCATCCCGGCACAGTAGATCTAGTAATGCACCAGGAGAACAGTAGCACACAGGCCCTCAGGGAGGCACCACAGCCTGTTCCCTGACCATCCCCCCCTCTCAGCATGGAGGGAAAAAAAAAAAAAAAAGAAAAAAAAATTATACAATAAAAAACTTTTGGGAAA
>VZRS01008989.1:307791-404986 GCA_013398055.1 Ifrita kowaldi | reverse complement strand
AAAAAAAAAAGGCAAAAAAATTATACCATATGAACCTTTTGGGAAAGGGCATTCAAGTCTCCAGGATATGAACTCGCCCGTTAAACATCACTGCCTCCATGCCAAGTGCCCATCTGTGCTGCAGGCTGGTTTGGAGAGCTGTGTCTGGCTTTTGTGCATGAAAATCTCTCTTTCCTGATGGTGTATACTGGGCAGATTAAGAAATATTTACCAGACTGGTTGCCCAACAAAATCCCCACCACTGGGCATTGAAGTGAAACACAGTTCCACCCTTCAGAGCAAATTCCTCGTGCACAGAGAGACCAGCCTGTCAGGATCAAGGGAAATGAACTGACACAGAGCAACAGCAGCTCTCAAGATCCAGTAACAGCCGAACTCACTTAAATGCTTTCTGCCAGGTCCATATCATCACCTGTCTCAGCACACTGCACAAGACATGCTCAAAGTCTTGGTTTTGACTAAACCAACTACATCATTCCTACCAGATTTCCTACCTCTCAGACCTTGGGTTGTTTTATTAACCCCCAGATACATCACTCATCTTTTGGTGCAAGATTCTTCTCTGCTTTTCCTATATGCTACTTAACTTCTTATCAAATAAAAATGGACTATGGTTACAGTAGACGGAGGTCCTTTTGAGTATCCTTTTTTCAGCAGCTTCCAATAACATGAAGCCACAGTTTATGGTCCTAGCTTGGTTTTTTTTAAATAGAAATTCTGTCATTATATAGTTTAATAAAGCTAAATCAGAGTCCTTTACCTACACTTTTGTTCACTTTTTCCTGCTGTACATTGTACTTTTTTCCCTTTTCTGCTGACATGATATGTCCAGAGAATACATTTGGAAAATAAAACAGCATTTTGCAAAAGCTTTGATCTATTATCATCTGTGTGCTCCTCCCCATTTCAGTCTGTTTCAGATCTTCTCTGTTTACTACAGCTCCAAAAAGCCTGGCCCACAAATCACCACCCAACACACACTGAGCTCCTTACAGATTATTTAACTACCAAGCTGTTAGTTTCACATGCTATATTGGGAAAATTCCTTCCAAAATATAAAACACAAAATCCATTATACACATTTAACAACCTGTAAAGATTATTTCATTCGCTATAAGTCTTGCAAACAGTCACGAGCGTAAAATATTACACAGCAAGACCTTTAGAAATCAGTTGGTTATAAGCATAGCTTGTAAATCAGATTACATAATGAGCAAGCCAAAGGGGAGGAGTACAAATTATTTGACACCAGCTTGTTGCGGTTTTAAGAATATATAGCCAGTTTGGGTTTTACTGGTTTATATACATACTTTTCCATATATAATGTTCATTCTAATGGTTCACTTGCCATTTTGTGGACTCTGATTTAGCTTTATTAAACTATATAATGACAGAATTTCTATTTTAAAAAAACCGAAGCTAGGACCATAAACTGTGGTTTCATGTTATTGGAAGTTGCTGAACAAAGGATACTCAAAAGGACCTCCATCTACTGTAACCATAATCCATTTTTATTTATGATGGCTGCCTCAACATTCCCCTGGCATTATTAGAAGTAAAGGTAGAGAAAAGCCCTGGTCTCATACTAGATGAAGCCAGCTTTTGCACAACGCAGTAAATATTTGTTGAAAACACTTTTAACAGGACTAAATGACTTTTCCTTTTCCCAGGCTCCCACGTTTTCACAGAACCAAAAGGCAGTTGAATCATTAAACTGTCTCCACAGTAAAGCACTCAAGCAGCGCAGTGCTTCAAACACTACAGAGAAACCCAGAAGAAACTGAAAAGAAAACACAAGAAGAATCACTGCTACTTTAAATACAGAACCGTTTGCAGTTAAGGAAACGTCTTCCTAAAAAAAGAGTTGTAGAGTCCTTTAAACCTTGATACCACAAACCTGTGTGTAGCACAGTCATTAACTCTTGGTTTCTGCTCAAGAACAATCCGGTGACATCAGATAACACATCAGCCAGGCAGTTTGCCTTAGTTTTGTCTATGCCTTTTCCACACCACACAATAACTCTGCTCTTTTGAGTAAGGTATCAAACTTCTGTCCATGCAACTGTGGACCAGCTTTACAAGAGACTGTGGGGAATTAACAGCCAGGGGTATCCCTAGAAGTGTGCTTTGATGGCAATCTGGTAAGAACACCACACTTGCAACCAGAGCTCAAGCCATTCCTGCACTCTCAAGACAAGTTGCACTAATTCAGACTTTATTCCCCATGGGTAAACCACTTATTCCACTCAGAACAGAAGTTCAGGTGGCAGCACATCTGAATGGCCAACAGTAGTGGTGGGAGAGAATTTAATCAAGTTAACAAGTGAACATGTAGGGCCAATAAGATGGAAACAGATGCTGAAAAGCAGCTCACTTGAAGGCCTCATCCCCCCACAGGTGCTCAATTGATCTGTCTGAATAAACAGATAATTATTTTGTTATTCTCTCAGAAAAAGAGCTTAAAACAAATAGTTATTGCAGTACAGACATCACTGAGGGCCCAAACCTTTCAGATCCCAACACAGAGGTGAGCAGCAGCTTCAGGACTTTCTCTTGGCTAACCAAGCTCACTGCTTCAACCCCACCCCCATGCTTTCTTCCAGCTTTTTTCTTCTGGGGAACAATGGCCAAGGTTTCTTGGCAGAGTGTTGTGGAGAGTGTCATCCAGACCATCAATCAATGTCATCATAAAGGTCAGAGTCACCACATGCCAAGGCCCAGAAATTTTCCATTTCTCTGATAAGCCTTCTTTCACATCCCAAAAAGGAGCTTCAACAAAAGAAGCAAATAATGTATCTGCCAAAACCACTTCCCAAATTATTCCGTAAGTACTTCCTCAATAACATTCCTTACCACTTTCTGTGCCAATTAAGGGAAAAATAGAAAACACCCCTGCACCAGAACAACAAAAGTCTCACAGCAGTCACCTAATGACTCTTAGTCCCCAAACATAACCAGGAGCATCTATGGGAAGATCAAGTACAGAAATTGTTTTGAGAAACCCTCAATAGGAGAACAGATAATAGAGTTAAGTAAAAAGGCTTGGCAGTTACAAGCAGTTTGAAATGCTCACTCCCTTACATTTACATTGTGGATGCTTGGCACTTTTACCCTCATTCCAGAATTTCTCTTCAAATCTCTGCTAACCAAAATATACAGGAAGTGGACAGACTCACAACTCTTTTCTAGTGGCCAGTGACAGGACCCAAGGGAATGGCCTGAAGTTGTGTCAGGGGAGTTTAGGTTGGATATTTGAGAAAGTTTCTTAACCCAGAGGTGGTTGGGCACCGGAACAGGCTCCCCAGGGCAGTGGTCACAGCACCAAGTCTGACAAAGCTCAAGCAGCATTTGGAAAATACTCTCAGGCGCAGGGTGTGACTCTTGGGGATGGTTCTGTGCAGGGCCAGGAATAGGACTCAATGATCCTTGTGGGTCCCATCCAACTCAGCATATTCTGTGATTCTCTAATAAGATTTTTCTGGTCCTGGACAAAGAGGATTAGACATTCTATCTGAAGTTTCTAGCATATTAAGAAAACCTAGACTGAAGTGTATTTTGATTAATTTTTAAAAACAAGTTCAGATAAACATTTCTGAATATAACTTAATTATTTTTTCTTGTAGAAAAAAGAATGCAAAAAGCTTCACAAGATGCTCATGGAAACAGCTGACAAGGGAAGAAAATTGTCTGAGACTTTACAGTTCACACTTCCATCATGATGGAAATAAAGACCTACTTTTTACTCAAAGAAGGTACACATAGCCTAGACAGGTAACATGCAGGAGGAGCCAGAGCTGTTGATGATGGCACCAAAGACAAAAATGAATGTAAAATCAGATATCACTTTTATGAGTGTTTTTATCCCATCAATGCCATGAAAAAGGACCTTTTTCAGTGAACAGTAAGTGTCTGGTGATCTCACAAGGAAAACATCCTGCAACTCTTGCAAAGCATTGACAGAAAATAAGTTAATAAAACAGATAATCTATGTACCTGAACCTACCATGAAAATCCTAGTGCTATCTACAGGAGGTTTTTAGCTTTTTCAGACCAGATTCCGAAATGTTGTTCAAGCACCTAAAAATAGAGCTAGACATCTGTTACAGTTTTCAACAGCATCTAGCACTTCAGATGCCTGACTTGGTGAGAACTGGCTACAATTGCTTTCCACTCCAAACCAGCAGCCAGCATTTCCAAACCAATAGAGTAATAATTCATATTCAATTCATCTTAAGTGTTACACAAAAACAGTAACAGGCTGTAAAGTCAATATCCGTTTCCAAAACAACACACTGACATCAATGAAAGTGTTTTGTATGTTCAAAACACATCTGAACAGCCCTAACCACAAACTGTACCAGCCTACACTTGCAGCATGTCCTGTACATCCTGTACCCGCATAATGCAGGAAAATACAGTTATTCAGTCATATGTCTTTTAGACAAGTAACTGAGTCAGCATGTGAAATGTTCCCAGAGCAGGTAATGACATAACTATTACCTTACTTAAAGTGTGTCAAATTTGTTTATTACCAGGATCAACCTCTGGAAGTGCTAAAGATTTGATTCTTGATATTATACTCCAATTTTGATTGCAAGATGTACCAAATATGCATTAGTTTTAGCTAAATATTAACTGGATTGTAAAAAAAAAAGTTTACCATAATCCAAGAAACAGATCTTTCACAAATTATTTTAGTTGTTCAATCAATGTTTTATTGTTTGGCATGAGAACACATTTTTGCTATTTGACCCCGTAAGAGTCTTCTTTTGTTCCTTACTACACCATCATACACAGAAACGTTCCCCAAATGCAAAAGCTATTCTCTAAATTCCCACTGTAGACTTCTTTTAGCCTACTTTTTTTCCAGAACAGCTGTCACTGATTACTATCAGGTGCAGGTAGTAGAGCAGAAGCAGCACTGCTCCAGTCAGAGATGACAATTTCTAGGTCAGCATTTTCACTAAAGGGAGTAAGTAAAATGAGATTGAAATACCAGACAGCAGCTGTTTATATTTTACACCAACCTGTACAGAAGTAGTGCATCCAACTTAATTATTTATTACAGCCTTACAATAAAGATGACAAGAAAGCAATCGTGCCTAGATCTGACTGTGCATTAAAAATAATTCTGCATTGCTGTTTCTTTGACTCTTTAAAAGCATTTGTTACTATTCTCTTTCTCCCCACTTTTCTATCATCTTTATGGAAGACTAAAAAGAAGGTTAGAAAAACAAAGTCTCAAAATAGAAAAAGCAGACCTTGAATGCTCTAGTATTACTTGGAAAATGGAGTGTTGTATTCTGCTACAGGAGATAGCACTTCAAATTTGAAAGGTCAGCTGCAAAGCTTGGCTTCAAAAGCAACTCACAATCACAACATCAGAGAACAGAAATAACTCTTCCTGGGCCAGGAACAAGTACAGAATCCTGGAGATGATTGTTTCCAGGCAAAACTGATGACAGAGCCAAATATGCCCTGATGCAACCCTGCCCATCTTTAGTGAGACAGTAGAAAGTCCCATTTCCCTGAAGACAGCAAGAGCTAAGCAACAGGAAGCATTTTCCCTGCTCACTGCCCCTGGCTCTCTTGCCAGAGCTCTGAGCATTCACACCCTGTGCTGACACCTCTCCTGTGACAGCTGCCAGCTCCTGACACCACTCAGCACCAAGGGGTTCCTCTCCCAACCAATTCATGTTGTTTTCCTTCCTACAACCCATCCATCCTCAAAGTCCTCAATTTTTTCATGCATATCCTAAACGGTAAAGACAGGATCTAAAACATCAGCCAGATGTTCAAGTTCAATCCCTTTTTCCCCCGCATTTGCCCTCTGTAAAACTTAGCTCAAATTTGGTGGGAGATATGGAAATTGTAGCATTTTTCTGGAATGGAATTTAGACTGTAGGTCTGATAGATTTTTTTTTTCCTTATCCAGTACGAGCTATGCATAAAATATTCACAATATATTTAGACAAATATGTTAATATTTATTTAATACAATGTTTGTTTATACTGGAAATAAGCCTTGCATAGCAGACAGCCCTTATTCTTTGGAGAGTAATGCTGAATCTATCTCCACTCACCTACTGTTGGTTAGATAACTACTGTTGATTTATTAACATTCTGCCACCAAAATTTAATGCAGAGGAAATCAGTAGCCCTACAGTGACTGAAAGTTCTTTTGTATTATGACACAGTCTGCTGAAGCCAATAAACATCTTTAGTGGTCCTTGCTGATAGCATGACATTACTCTGCAAAGCCACACATTTCCCTCCCCTCTCCTTTCTCATGTTGTTTCATTTGATGGAAGGATCAAAGCCATCAAGTCATTTTTTCACCCCAACTCAATCAGGCAAGTAGCCCTTTGAAGTGATATCTTTTTCTTCCTTATTTTGCTTTTATTTTTTTCTCTTCATTAGGAAGAATCTTTCCAAAAACAGTCTGACATGCTGAAGTTTCAGAATGTTAATTCTACAACAGGTGTGACATGTCTCTGAAAGCAATGCTCTGATGGTTTATTTATGGGCTTTACTCCTCTTTTTCACTTAAGAAGAGACCTTGAATGTGTTTTCATATGCCCAACATATATTTAGAAACTCTAAAGGCTGCATCCATTCGTCAAAAACATGAAAACTAAAGACAAGAGTTCAAATAAATCTGAAAAGCCATTTGTGGCTGCAGCTTAAGGCTGTCATGGAAAGAAGCATATCAAAATACCTCCATTAATGATTGCCTTGCAAGCGCTGGGAAGTTGAAAGCCTGTTACTAACATTCTTTTCTCTAATGGGAATTCAAACTACTGTGCAAAAGAAGGTGAATAAGAAGAGATAAAAAAAAAACAAATTCAAAATTATTTAATTTCAGAAGTCAAGAAACATGGCATTTTGTTCAGCAACACAAAAGAAACAGCACAATTTTCTCCTGACCCTTGATAACACAAAGCAGGAATCATTGAAAGCAGCAGGAGCCAGAAAATTCAGTAATCACTGACAATCTGTACCATTAGAAAAAGCTTAGTGATTCACTGTATTGTTAACATGTGCTTGTCACTGGGGTTTTTTTAACATATTTCAGCACCCTCATCACGAAGAGCATTAAGAGATATAAACAAAAATCAGTACTTTCCATTTGCAGTCTCACCATATTTTGAAACCTTTTTCCTAATTTTAGATAGGGCTACTAAAACAAGAAGCTATTAGAGGTCACTGAACTGAGAACCAGTGCCTGCTGGACAGATGACACACCAATAAAAGTCAGGGGTAAAATTAAAAAAGGGAGCAGGGAAAGGCAAAAACAGGCAGCACAAGTCACATCGCTTCACACCTCAGTGGTATCTGAAGCAGCACATGCTTCTTGTTGTTACAGAGAAACATAACACAACATCCTTCATTTTTCCGTCAAATGGTGGCTTAGTGTCCTCTCCTTGGGCAAGGGAGGTGGTTGAGATTTATCCTGAATTGTTCCCTACAGCTGATACCACTAAAGAAACATCAAACAAGCAGCTTCTGTAATCATTCAAAAGGACATTCAAGCTATCGAGTTTTCAAAATAGAAACTTTAATTGAAAATGCAATCTAATTTATTTTAATAGCCCTAATTACATTCCTGTAACACTCGGGAGGGGGGGAAATATCACAGATATCTTATCCAGGCAGAAATTTTTATCACCAACTTAAAGACTTCAGAACTGAGGTCTACAATTTGTACCAAATGGGAAACAGAGTTTAGGACCAAGGACCCAAAACCTGGGACTGCAAGAAATAAAGTTAGTGCTGTTGTCTCCAAACACAAACCCACACTTCATTTCCTGCCATTTTCACTTATTCATAACTCCAAAAAGACTCTTCAAGTCTGCGGTGGAATTACTAATTTAAGAGCAGTTAACTTTGAGTTCAGATTAAAGACAGCAGTGATAAAAATTACTAGGTGCATTCATTTTTGAACAGCAGTAGTCTCAGAAGAAGAAGCAAGCCCTATTGAAAAATCAGAACTATTTCATCTGGGAAGAATCTCTACAGAGTACAAAGCAAAGGCAGGCATAAGAGAAACTCAAAACTGCTGCTGGAAGAAAAACAAGGTAAGAAACCAATTCCCTTGGCTTCATTTTCGGTGTAAGTAATGGACAAAACATGTCACTTTGGTAACCTTGGCCCCACAGCTCTTACACTGTGTTTGAGTTTGTTTAGTTTTTTTCAGATTGCCACCATCCAGATGCAGGAATTTAAATGCAGTTTTTCAATATCAATGTTTTTCCTCTCTCTTTCTGCAAGGCAGATACAGAGTGTTGTGACCCATTGCCTCCAGCTCAAAGAATGACACTAATGGTAAATCTATATCATTTAAACCGTTAATTCAGCTGCATAAGGGAGGTCAGAAGGTGTCGGCTCTTGTTTTAATATTGCCTTGCACATTTAACATAGAAATCAGTGATGCATTTCAGGATGTCATTCAGCTTCCCTTAAAGCTTTACTCTAGACCTCAAATGAACTGGCAAGGTTTGGAACAGCACCTATTCCAGTGAAAGAACAAATGGCTATTTACAGAACAAGTGTTCTATAAGCAACACAATTTATATATAGCATTTTTAAACAGAACATAATATTATATGCAGAAGAGAAATTTAATAGACAACATTACTTGTTATTTTTGTGAGTTACAGCAATACAAGAATTTGAAAACATAGCAAACTTCAAGAAGTCAGACATGAGCAAGTGATAGCTCCAGAAGCTTAGTTTATAAATGAGTATCTTATACCAAGCAGTTAAACAAAAAAGCCACCCAGCAGAAGATCTGCACGATGCCACTGAGTTATAGCAAGTAAAAATATCTAGAGTGGATCAAGGATTTTTTTTATCCTCGGGCGCTTAAAGACAAATTATACTGTTTAATTGCACTCAAAATAGATATATTAAATTTTTTTTGATTGGCTGAAAGGAAAGTCCTTAATTTCTGTGTGGACTTAAGAAAAGTTCAACATACAAACAAGTAATACATTGAACTAAAGAACAGAATTCATGCAGACTAGAATCATCTCTCAGAATGACAAGGGGCTTTCTGCTCTGCTGTAAAATTTCAAGCAGGGTTAATACATTAATACCAATGGAACTAAAAATTTGTGGGTACTGCAGGAACATGAGGATTGTGTATTGTAATAACTCACCATGATACAAATCATAATTATTAATATGCAAGTCATTTGCACACACCAAGACTAAAAATATGGTTTCATTGTGATAATGCCATAATAGACAAACATTTTCAGCATCTGCTCTTGCATTTGTATCAAATGAACAGTCCACACATGGTGCTTATGAACAAAAACCTCCTCATGTCTAGTTGCATTGCTCAATATTTGTTCTTTCTGTTTCAGTGCCATCTGCAAACTCTGTTTTCAATCATTAGTTCCAAGGAATTAGCATAAAATACTACTATATTATTTGTTTGGAATTTTTTTTTTTGTTTTATACTGGCCATTTATAGTTTAGATCTAACTATCTTAATTAATTGACATGGGGTCTTGCATAACTCAACTTACACCAACCCTGTTCTTGGTATAAGACTGTAGTTTCCATATATTAACCAGTTACATAAATGATGTGCATCTCCCCTGACAAAACCACCTCACAGTTTCTGGGGAGGAGCATGGGCCTGTTATCACCTATCACACCATACAGTATGCAGACTATAAACAGGAATATTGAGTAGGTGGTGTTAATACTATAATGCTGCACACATAGCAGAATTTGTAGAAGTTATATCAATAACAGCAGCCATGGGACCTCTGAAATAATGCATTACAGTTTTTGGCCATTGCTCTCCTCCCTGCATTAGCAGCCATCTCAAGTACACATTGTTTAACTGAATGGGAAACACACCTATGCTGATACTTGCAGGTCCAAGAGCACAGAACTTTACAAAAGGCACTGTTTATTATAAGTGATCTTCACATATTAGTCTTGAGAAAGCCCCAAAAGCATTTGAAGAATTGCCTTAATTCATTTCCCCAGCCTTTTTTGTCTTCAGTCCTTTTTCACAATTCCTAGTTAAGGAAGTAAATCCCAACATTTAGTCACAAAATTCTAACAAGTAGAAATTTCTCATGAGTACTGTAGAACAAAGATATTTACCCACCAGCAAAGTGGGTGGTGTCTGTGTGCATCTCCCAGGTCTATATTAAAGCTAAGCAGGATACCAGCACTGCAGATGATACTTTTATTTTTAAAATATGCACAAAAATAAAAATGAACCTATATATGTGCAAGGTTGCCAAGATGTTAATTACGACCCAGAGAAAATTCTGCAAAGCCTCAACAAATTGATAATACTGTTTGCCAAACTAAAACATTATTTTTCACGTAACTACCAGTAACAGCTTAGCTTTCATGAGTGACAATAAAAGAGCATATTGCAACCTTTTTAACCTACTTCCTTTTTGAAGAAAATTACAGCCTATAACATATTTTCCCTCTTCCATTTCAAGAAAAAAGTTAAAATTATTTTTTCAGCTCTGGTTAATGTTGATCCATAGACCACCACTTATTTTAAAAAAAAATTAAAAATTGAGGAGCATTTTCCAGGTGACAAAAAATTGGAAGCAATGGAATAAAACTAGCTAGTTATTTCTGCACCTGGGAAAGTATTATCTTGCCCCACAAAATGTGATGTTTCATGAAAAGGCCAGCTAATGGTTCCACCACTACAGGGCTTGCTGCATTATTTTTAAATACAAAGGTTCAGCCTGCAAAGTTTCATTGCATTTATCAATAGTTCCTGTATTCTTTTCAAGCAATCCAAAAGTTCTTTCAACAAAACAGCTCACCATACTTTCAGCACACACACAATATTCAAGCCCTGAAGTAGAACAAAAGTATTTCACTACATTTCACTACACTCCAATACAGTCATCCAAGAAAATCCCTAAGTTTGAAGCATATTATTAAATCTAATTCTTGGAATTGCTGGTTGTGCTCCAGGTAGGCTTTTATCTACAATTTTAGACATGTCCAGTGTCACCATTGGTTTCTGAGTAGTAGAGGGTCAATAAAAAAAGGACATGATATTTCAAGAAAAGCATGAACAACCCTTAAAGCTGATCAGTAGTGCACATGCAGCTCATGCTCCTACAGATAAGTATCACCTTTGCGCTTTACTGATCACTGAGTGTTTTTCTTTTATTAAACTCAATTGTTTTATGCTTTGTTCTTCCGGACTCATTTGAAATTGAGTACAGAATTCCAGTATAATAGAAATACATCAACAAATTACTTAAAGAATCCAGAAAATCCAAACACAGGCAACAGACGGGTATCACTTATTTTTAAATGAAGACTGAAACCATTCATCAGTATAGATTGTCTAAACAACCAGGAGAAGTAAAAGCTCCAAGTCAATGCACCAAGGAAAGGGTGTCATTCAAAATGCACACAGCTTCCAAAGTATTCCAATTAGGCTCCAATTAAAGAGCCCAAAACAAGCTCTAGATTGAAATTAACAGACATTTTACTACAAGCTTTGCTAAACAAAGAAGTAACACACTGTTGAATCATTTAAAAGAACAATGAACAAAGCTTTGAAGGATATGCAGCCAGATACACCAAAGATTAAGTGTTTGAACACATATTCTTTTTATGTAACATCTACAAAGATATCAGATTGAGAAACATCAATTTCTCATTTTAGGTGAAAATAGTACAGTGATGAGGAAGGGTAGAAATAAAGATTAAGAATAAACCTTGACTTTCACTATCATTAACGCATATTTCTGCACCACCAAAAGGCTTCTTTAAACCACCCCTCTTTGTAAAGAAATATTTCATTTCTAAAAAATTAAATGTCATCTGTACATACCTAACTATCTTCAATCATTTTTTCTCTAAAATTTGCAGAGAAAGCAAAAATAATTAAGGTAACTTAGGAAAAAAAAAAACCTGTGATATTTCACTAAAAAACCTCCTCTATGACTCTATGATGAACACATGCTGGAGTCCCACCAGTAGTTTCACCTTACCATATCCTCAAGCCTTTCTTTCCCCAAACTGCCTGTGATATGAAATGATGAGATTTATAAAAAAAAAAAACAAGTTATATTATGAAATTCTGTTTTCACTAGCACAGATGTGTATAAGCACTTGCACATAGTGGACAAGGAGTTCATGTACTTGAGAGGTCTTGAAGATGACTTTTCACCAGTAACTTCCTAATTGTTGAACAGAACTGGATGGTTTCACTAGCAAATTAAAAACTATTTTTACTTTTACTTCTATTCTTAAAATTAAGCATGTAGTACAGTCTCCATGCTAGACATTACAGTCCTGGCAGTGCATGGCATTTTCTTTGTCGACATTAAGACAGTGAAATATGTTAACATGTACTCCTAAAGACATTGCTGTAACTTAAAAATAAAAAAAAAAAAAACCACACTTTTCCTGTTTGTCTCCCCCACATCATCCCCCCAAGTTATTCTTTCATATAGCAGAAAGTAAAAGAGATGAAAGTAAAAGGGCAAGGCAAAACAAGACATAGGCAGCATCACTTTTTTTTAATAGATTATTAAATCTGTATATGGATGCATTTATCTAACATACTAAAAGCAGATATGAGTAAACTCAGTAACCACCAGTATCATCTGCCCACAGAATTTTATTTTAAGTTTGCATAAGACAGGCAGAGCACAAGCACGTCTGCAAACTCACTGCTGTTGGCTCACTGGCCAGGGCTGAGTTCTGCAGCTGTCAGCTGCAGCAATCTCACAGAGGCAGAGGCTGCAGCAAGCAGATTGTAATTTAGGCCCCAAGAGAACTGGGCAAGGGATGCCAAAGGTAAGTCATATTTATCTAAGGACTGGAGTTAAATGCCAGGCATAAACAAGGTATTATTAAATCATCTTTGTTTTCAAACCCTTTTCTTTGTCCAGTCTGTATTGCTCAGTGAGTCACAGCTTTACAGCTTTGTTCTGAAGAACCTTTAACATCTATTTAACATCGTATTTCTTACAGCAACCCAAAGTAAAGTCTTGTAGGTATCAAGGTCACTAAACCACCTGATCACAAGCAAAGACACTCCAAGATGAGACAGGGTGATTCAGCAGTACAAAGAGTTATAGGATAATATCTGAACATAACAATAATGCAGCAATTCAAGCTGAATTGCCACATCAGTAGGACCCAAACTAGAGTAGATCTTTCTAGGAGGAGACATAATTACCAAGGGGATGAGGGGAGAAAACAGCTTCTGCACCAACTAAATTGGGTGGCTTGTGATGAACTTGAAGTTGTTATATCACTGAAATTATCAAACACTTGGAATTCAGATGTCACCATGTCAGACTGCAAACTTACTAAACGTCACAAAAGGGAGTGAAAAATGCTCATCTCCGTGCCAACACAAGAGAGATTCCTGTAAACAATAAAACCTCAGTTCTTAAATCTTGAGTGACATATTCAAGCAAGATTCCACTGTGCAAAAGTCATTACCACTAATTGCAAGACAAGCTTTTCATATCAGAATTCCAAGGAAGTAACCACGTAGATGGGCACCTAGACCTCAGAGCACACCTACCATACAAAAGCTTCATAAAGGAGGAACAAAAAGGTCTCACAACTGATTTTGGAGACCAGAAGGGCATTGGCTGCTAAGTCAGAAAATAAGCACTTACATGATTCAGCTATATGGAAGGAGAAGAAGGACAAGATCCCCTCAGGGATTCTGATCCAAGCCAAACAGGGTACAAGAGGTTATGAAGAAGTTACAGAGGAAGTTCACACAGGTGCATTATTGTTTAGATCAGTCATTTTCAGCTGTTTTCAACTAGTGTACCCATACGGCAAATACAAGTTTACTGACAGGAGCTACTTTTTGTACTCTTTAAAAGTACCCCACAGATTCTCTGTCTATATGTAATTCTAGAGGAGAAACCTCGGGGGTAACACCTGATTTGTGGCTAAAGTGAAAAGACTCCATTCCTATCCACTTATGAAAACTCAGAATATCTTCCCATGCCTGGCCTTGTCACTAGCCTACAGTTCTGCAAATTGCAAAGCCTTGTCCTCATACGCAGCAAGGATGTGTTACTGGAGATTTCTCATAGCACACAGCCACGTAGAGTCTGTTCAATTTAGAAGTAAGGATTTCTGCACCAGAGTAGAAATATTAGGGAACAAAGATTGTTAGCCTCTCCTAACTTGCTTACACTACAGTTAAACCATCCTCTGCAATTAGATCACACAGGGTTTATGTTTGGAAGGGGTTTTTTTTTCACTAAGTTCTTTGGATTTTTTTTTTTAACACTGCTAAGCTTCAACTTTATAGGAACACAAAAATCCTATAGAAAGCATACTTACTGTTCAAAGTATTCTACTTATGGGCTTGAAGCAGCACATATTAAAATCTTACTGCTCAATTCCTTAATTACTAGGCAGTGTTAATCAGACCCTTAAAACTCAGAGCAACATCAGCCAGTGATACCACCATGAGCACCCTTAAGAGCAGAAACTACTGAGAGCTGCAAGAGAACTCGGAAAAGATTTACAAGTCAAATGGGTCTAAGACATTTCTATCTTGCATGATAACATTATGAGCATTCAGCTTTTTGTACACTTTCACGGGGAAGTGGGGAAGTGATGGATATGATACATATACATGTCTTTCTGAAACGTATTAGAGGTGGTAATGAACATAAGGGCACATATGAGAAAGACAAATAAAATGTAAGAAAAGCTGTTTTACTAGAAAAAAAACAACACAAAAGCAGGATGAACAGAAGTCAGGTGGACTGCAGATGAGGATAAGAACTTTTACTTACCCAACACACAGGCCCCACATCTGTCCTCTCTCCAATCATAACATCTTTCTTATAGTACAAAGACTCGACAGGATGAACTCCAACAACTCCTTAGTATTACACTCTACTTTCTCTTCTCTCCAGCTTTTCCTTCCCCTCCATCTCTTCCTTCACAGCCAACCTCATCTCTTATAACCTGGGCTGGTGCTCCCAAAGCACCTGAATCTCATGCGCTGATTGGTCCCAGCTGGGGACAATAATGATGAACTCCATGAGGACCAGCTGTGTGCGGTGGTATTTGTTAAACTACATAAAATTTGTTAAAAGGTTTACTAGTTTGTACTTATCTAGAGTTATTTACTGCAAATTTCATCTCTGCAATTTTTTCTGTAAGGTGAACTTGAACTTAATGTGAATTTCTCCTTATTAAGTGAATGTGCTACTGTAAGTGCCCAAAAAATAACTCATTAACCTTCAGGAGTTACTGCATCCATGAACTACAACAATAAAGAATAGTTATTGTTTAAAAAAACCTTTTTATTATTATTTTTTCTTTAGGTCATGATTTTGTTTTAATAGTACTTTATTTTATTACTCTGGAGAAGTGTGATTTGACTGTCCTGCAGGATTAGATCACTCCAATTTCTTTTCTAAAAAAAAATATTTACATCTAACAGAAGAGACAGATGAGATGCTTTGGGGGCAGAGACAGACAACTGTTACGTGTGATAAAATATCAAAATACATTATCTCTACCATTCCCCTTGATTTGTGTTGGTCCCTAGGCACTACTGTCATGGACACAAGGACTCTGAGCTCAAGAATGTGGACTATTGCAACATGTGACCGTGATAATAGGAAGAGCTAAAAATGCATAATAAATACAAATTGGGTCCAAATACACTGAGTAAATTCTTAATATTTTTCAGTTGCAGGTGTTCCAATTAAAATATCGGAAGCCATTATTGCTGCCAGCACTGAACCCCATGTATAAACACACAATACACAGGTCCTAATATTTCAGCAGCATTCCGGTCTCCTGTCTTGAATAAGCAGCCTTCCTGTGCAACATGTGCACATTAAGCAACTTTAAAGTTGCCTAAGCACAAGTTTACATGGATGTCTAACCCTAAATCTTGCACAATTCTCTCCTATCTAAAACAAGCTTCTCTTATTGTGTTAGTGAATGCTGGTCACCTTACAGAATAAATTTTTCTCTTTTTTTCTGAGGCTTATTGTGAGGGAAATGTAGAAGTTAACTCGTTCATTTAGATCTAGAGAGATGCATGTCTGTGAGGAAAAGGTCAGAGAACAAGTACCTGCCCAAAGCCACAGCTGTGACCCTTAATAAGACTCAGTCTTCCAAATGCAACTCCCAGAGCCATTAAAGCAAGATCTTAAACATCAAAAAGTGTTTACATCTATCAATCTACTCTACTGAAAGATGCCCCTGCACATGGCAGGGGTTTTGGTCTAGATGATCTTTGAAGGTCCATTCCATTATAAACTGTTCTATGATTCTGTTACACACTTGAATATTTCAGCTGCCAAGAGGCATTTGGAGTTATTCAAGCCTGAGCCTCTTTCCTTCTTCTTCTTCTTTGTTCTCCTTTCATTCCTCAACCAACCAAATAAAATTCAAAATTATGTCAACTTCCATAGCAGTAACGGAAGTATATATTATTATTTACGGCTTAGTCCTTGGTAAGACCCAGAGGAAAAAGAAGTATAATTGATCAATACAATGCCAGAACAAAGAGCTATTTAGTCCCTTTTTAATTCCACATCACTTAAAAGACATCCAGAAAAATAATTCTATGGCGAAAACTAAGCTGATAAGGTGGGTTAATGAAATCATCTGGATGTGTAGTCTGAAATCTCATCCTTGAAATCTGCCCCACATAAGTAGCACAATTAAGAAATTAAATAATTCTGTGAACAAATAATTGCAAAACACTAAAAACAACTAAAAAAGGCTAAAGGAACCTTTATTAATGAAAAGTAAGTTAACCAGAAATGGAACATATCTCTGGATGTCTGGTTTTGGAACAACATATATTTGCTCTAAAGATTCTTTAGGGGTTTTTTTCAAAAATTTTGCCATGGATTTTAGAAGAGATTTGCCCTGCACAGAAGGACTTCCAATGGAGTTTAATATTAAAAATGACTGAGCAAAAATACTGTTCATCCACTGAACAGATCTATAGATGAGATGTTTTTGTAAGCTTCTGACTCAAAAAACAAATATTTTTGTCTATAAAGCAAAGAGGTTCCATCCAGCCTTGGTTTGAATTCAGGACTACTCGGTCTTGCAGCAGCCTTGCTGTCTGCCCCATGCTGCCTTGTCTTCTTCATATATTAACTGATATCTTTATTTTTTATTATGCATTAATTACCATGTGTGGCACACATAATTGCAACACATCTTGGAGGTAACAGACATTTTCCCACCTTTTTTAAAGTAAGAAGTTGATTTTTAAGAGCCTAATCAGCCTTCAGCAACTGAAAAACAGCTTCAGCATTTCAGGGATTTTATACCCTTACAAATTCCTCATAAATCAAGATATTCAGAGGAACAAGGGTAAAACAGTGCTCAGTGCAAGCGAGTAGATAGGAAACCACATTGTACTCGTAACAAGTACATGGTATTGGAAACATGATTGAGTCCTTCAACTGGAGCAGGATGTGAAAGGAAGGAATTGAAGGTCACAGTGGCTTTCATGTTTCTCTCAAGATATTCAGGTACAGATATTTTATCTGCTTAGCTGGCTGGGCCCATGATAGCGTAAGGAATCTTCATTTAACCACCTCTGACCTACTTTACTCTTTGCTCAACTAATATGTTTGACCTAAAAAAACACCTACCTGTAATTAAAGCTACCGGAAAAACAAAATAAAATTCTTTGTTAACAGCCTCACTTTTCAAAAGTACTGAGAATTTCACTGTTCAGCCCTGGCTGTCGTTATGAACGAGGTATTTGTCTTTTCTGAATGTGTTCAAGCATTTGATTCTGCTTTGCTGTTTCATTGTACGGCTTCTGTGCGTGCGTGCAAGGCACAAAGATAAGAAATAAAATTAATTTACATTATCCAAAAAAATTATTGTCTATTCAAGGAAAAGAAATATTAGTTTTCATTATTATATACCAGAGAGCTTGAGAAATCTCACTCTCCCACATGGTTAAAATTTTAAGAAGAAGGAACTAAAACCATGCTGGTTTAATACTACTTTAGTGATCCCAAATCAACTCCACTCAACACAGTTGTGCGTATTTTTCCCAAATGTGTTTACTACATATTGGAACAAGCATTGGGAGGATTATTTATGATGTGACTAGAATCCAAACCACTAAACTATGCTGTGCTGTTTGAATGTGCACTAGGTTTCCTGCTAAATTCCCTAAGGCAAAAAGAAAAGATGCACAGATGGGAACTATCTCTGTGCAAACTGATGCATTAAGAAAGAGAGATCTGATTAAATCACAGTTAGTCTCACCCACTTCATGAAACACAAGAGACCTATAATATCACTGGCCATAATTTTAAACCCATCCTTGGAAAATATTCGTAAAAGTGTGATATTCAGGTACTTTGATATAAACACTGAAACTATTTGACCAAAGAAGAGAGAAAGACACTCAGGGATGAGTGAGGGATTGAACTGAGCCGGATGAAAGGGGTGCACATGCTACACTAGTCCACTCTCAATTTCTTACACAAGTCTGTGTAGTCTTTGGTTCCTCAGGAGATACTGCAGACTGGAGCATTAGAAGCCTACACCTACCATGTGTCATAGGAGAGAAGGCAGAGACAGAAGTTACTGAGGAATTAAATCTCCCATATTATTTCTCCTGCTTTTGTCCAGTAAATCCTCTGCGGGGGAAGATCTTGGAAATCCTTCCTTCTTTTTAATGTGATTTAATTTTAGTTTGCCTTCTGCATCTAGTCAGGCATAGCAGCAAGGGCATGTCCATTTGTATCCAAAATCTAACTCCTTGAGTGCGGGACTCCTCCGCAGGGAGGGAGGCCTGAGAGTCCTGGCCAGAAAGTTGAAAAGANTTCAAAACTGGCAGGACAATATCTCCTGCACTTTGGGTACCAACACTTGAGGGATAAACCATAACATAAAAGGGAATGAGTTCAACCAGATCTTAAGAGTCATTTCAGCTTTTATTTCATAATTTCTACAAACTCTAGACTTGGAAGACATTCAAAAGGTGGTCCAGATGAGTGGCAATGTTTGTTAAATATATAGTAGAGTACATTTTTTACTCATTTCCCTTCTTTTTCACACTAATATCTAAACCTAAATGGACACTGGTATATTTTGCTACTCACGCCCTGTGCTGTTGCAAACCAGGATTACATTGGCAAAGTCATAGGGCATTGTCTTCACTAAAGTAATGAATCAAAATCAAATTGTTTTGGTGGCCTCAAAGGTGCTGAGAACTGGGGTGCATTTAACACAGATGCCTTCAGCTGCTTTGCAAACACTATATTGGTAAGAGGGGCCAGGTTGGAGAAAGAAGTTTTTTGTATTTGAGGAAACCCTCAACTCTCTGAGCATGAGCAAGCAGCAGAGAAATTTCCCTGATGGCCACAAGCACCATTCTTGTGAACCCCCTAAACTGAAGAAATCCCTATGAATTTTATGCACTAAGAGGTCCAAAGACAAACACTTTCCTCTTTCCAAGACACAAAGCCCCAAAGCCTCTCTTTTGGTTACCTCTGTTTGCAAGAAAATCCTGAAAGAAAACACAGACACTGCAGTCTGACATTTCTTACTATGGCATCAATTTCTCGTCATCAAATTAGGCAAAACAGGGATTTGTATCTACTTACTCACATCAATATTGTGATTTAATCCCAGGACTGTCCAAGAGAAACCCAAATATCCAAAGCATTCTAAGCACCAGGCAGGCAGAGAAACAACTCCCAGGCAAAAGTACCATCTGAGATTTCCCCCAGGTCTTTCAAGCAGCTCTACTGACATGGTGCAAGGTAGCTGATCTTGACAAGGAGTTCAGATTATGGAAACTAAATCTTGGCCCTGTCCTGCTTTATAAAGAGTTATCAGCCTGAACTGCATTATACTCTGCTGCTCAGGGTAGACATACACTTAACCTGATTTCAGTACATTTTTTTTGAAATTTCTTGGGAGAATGATCCTATGACGGTGCAAAATACTTATTATTTCATGTTTGTGTTACAATAAAAAACACACGCAGTAACAGCATAAATCTTTTGTACATGCACAGAGAGAGTGACTGACCCAGAAGCGAACACAGGTGGAAGCTGTTGGGTAAAGGTCTGCATTTAAATGCATGAACACCTGTGACAGAATTCAGTTTAGTGCTGCATCAGTGGATTTCAGGCTCAGCCCAAACACCTGAAAGTGTTTGAATGTAACAGTCATTAGAGCCAGTCATGCAAAACCAGCTTGGGAACTGAGAACATCTATTAACAGGGTTCCTTTTTATCAAGTCCTCCTAGTACTTACTACATGTTCCAGCCATAAAAATCCATAACTAAGATCTATACTTTCTCTCCATGATGTGCTTTCTCCCACTGGCTGATCTTCTATTTCACTGTAAAATCTTCACTATGGGACTGAAGTGATTTCAGATTTGCACACAGCTTCACTTAAGTACTTCAGAGATATTTCAAGCAGCATTAAATCAAGATATTTGACCCTGACAAATCATTTTATTACAGTTTTGTTAGACTGTCCACCTTTCTTACTGCTAATTTCTCAACACAGCACACATTTCTAATTTCAGACTTGCAGAGGTATTTGACCTCCCCTGAAAACAGTGTATCTGAATTCCTTCCACCACCCAGTTTCTTTCCCCTTCTCTGCTGTCCTTGAGCATTTTGACTAGCATAAGATATTCTTTATTCAAATTGACCTTGTTCTATTTTTTTGAAAATAGCCAAGTTTTATCAGTGTCATTCATTGCTTAGCAGCAGACAAAGACTTCCATCCCTCAAAAGAAAGAGGAAAAAAAGCAAGGAAAAGAGCATGCAAAACAGCCCCACTGTAGTTTTAAGGTTTGAACAAAACAGTAAATTAGTTTCTACCCTGGGCAGAACTAAGCTGTTTGAAGAGAATTAGACAAAAGTCTTCGGCATCTTAAACAGAAGAATTCATGTCAGCTCAAGGCAGCCTTCTACTTTTTCACTAAAATAAAATAATTGGCTTTGTCTAGATCATAGAATCATACCTTACTTGAGTGTAACTGATATTGTATGTACAACTGTGTATAAATAGTACTCATTTTACTCTTAAAAAACTGAGCTTGGGTCTACACTTCCAACTTGCAATATTAGTGCATGATAACCAAAGATAATGAGTACAGAGTTACTCATATGTACTCTTGTTAGTATAAAGCTTCGTGATGGATATTTAGGGAATGGCCCTGCAAGAATATTTTTGTTAAAGCCACAAAAAAATAAAGCAAATGCTTATAATAGATTAAATTAAAGCAAATGTTTATAATATACTAAAAAAATATCATTTATATTAAATATTAAATATTTCTTAGCCTTGATTTTTACTTCTGTGGAGCTTTTTTGTGGTGATCTGTCATAACATTTGACTTTTAAATAACTATGTCTATGGTTTTTAGACTGAAGTTACAAACATAGTTATACCTGCTATAGACCTTCATACATCCACATGTAAATGTTACTAGCCTAATCTTTACGTAGTTTGGGGAAACCAAATCTTATGAAATCTGGAAAGCCTCATCATCTCTGTGGAACAAAGTATCAGGAAGATCTACTGCAGCAGTTGATCTTATATTTATTGGTAGCAGCCTGTCCCTGAATTCACAACAACATTTGCATCGCAACTCCCAGTCGAGGGGAGTTGTGAGTCTGACTTACTGCTCCCATGGCAAGACACATTTAAGGTTCACGATTTCTGGCTTTGAGTCTTCACCACCAAGGCACCTTGAGTGTTGTCTCTTCTTTTTCCCTGCAAGTAGTAGAATGCTGCTGCCTGTCAAAGCAGTTTCAGTGTGTGTAGCACAAGCTGGCAAAAGGAATCCCAAGGTCAGTGTAGCTCTAGTTACAGGCTTGCCTGGGATACTGGATGCCATTCATCCCAGTTCTGACAAAATGGCCCTAGACACCCCATACAGAGCCACGTATCCATGAACTGTAGGTGTTTAATCATCCCAGGACTTCAAGAAAATCACGGTTACCCTGGCAACTTCATCTATTTCCCTATGGATACAAAACACACACTTAAAAGGAAAATGACTTTATCAATATGAAAAATTCAGCAGTTCTTTCTGAATTAAACATTCAATCTAGTCAGAATAAGGCAGCTATATTGTTCAAAAGATCTAATAAGTTATTCACATGTATTTCAGATGCTATCCTGGATTTCTCAGTGTGTGCTGTGTGCAGGCGCAGAGGTGGACAGGAACACATGCAGCCCTACTAACATTAACTACATCTCTAGGAATGTGGAATTCCACATGAGTTATTGAAACAACACAGCCTTATGGTAGCTGGATAAATAAGGCTGTGTAATAGAGGCAACATTGTGACAGCAATTCGCTTTCTGCATTTGGAGTATTTTGAAAAACTGAGAAACTAAAATAGATAAATTAACACACATAGAACACAGACATGAATTACTGTTAGGCTAGATTTAAAATTAATTAGAGGCTGCAACTATCCAGCAAAAATTTTTGAAGCATTTAAGTTTTAAGGTTTTAGTCATCTTTTTATTCCTGGTGTATTAAATAACTGTAAAATCAAAAATCCACTGTTAAGGGGAATATCATATAATCTCCACGATCAGAACATAAATGTATTCAGCAGAGCCTACTCTCCTTCAGTAGACCATTCCTGTGTGTCATTTTGGTCATTTGCATGCAGTCATTCTGTCACTCCTCCCTTGCAACTCTAATTTTACAGAAGCAGGTGTAGCAAGATTTAGCCTGACCTGTTTGTAAGCTTAGGGGTGACCATAAACCCCAAATAACTGAATGCAGGCCAAAACCCAGACCACAGAACCACATGTTCCCATTCAATTCCCAATACCCTCAAGTTTTATGAGGCATTTTGGAGAATCAACAGCTACATTGTTTTCTCCTGTAAATTGTTTCCAATGTTTTTGGCATATGAGCTATGCTTTTTTGCTTCTCCCAAATTTTTAATGTTCTATGTAAATCCCAGTAGCACTTATATACAAATTGATGTCTTTTCCTACTGTCAATGACTGCATTTCAAACCCATGTTTTGCTTCAATCTGCTATCCAGCATTTCCACTCTCCGTATTTATTCTTTGCTTTTGAGTGTATTTCAAATTGTTTGCTTTGCAGACATATTACCTTCCAGAGGCAGAAAGTGCATTATCACTAACGTCAGCTCTCTTCTCAGTTTTCCAGAGTTATTATTCACCATAGCTGCTTCCTGTAATGTTCTTTCCTTAATGGATAAGGGAACAAGGGGCTGCAGTTCATTTAATTGTTCCAAACTTTCTCCTCATTACCTGCCTCTTCACTAGGAGTAGTAAAAGCTAGTGCATTTCATAGGAATAGGCCTCCAAGCACCTTTCACACACTGAAAACAGTGTTGTAGATGAGTCTGTGATTGGGTGAACATGAAATGCTTCATTTTCCTGAGACATGGCAAATGGTAACTTTTATTTCCTTACTTTTCCTTTTTGTCCCTAAGCAAGGGAAAAGTACATCAATTCACCTACCAACATTTGTTCTTTCTCATCTTGTTATTTCATCTCTTATGCTGAAAGTTGTGTCTGAATGAAAAGAAATTTAGTTTTGGAAATCTGCCTGATTTTAAAATAAGTCAAGACTTCCAGGGCCATATGTCTGAACTAGTCCACCCATACACCCATTTCGAGCAAAGCTTGTACCAAGCAGCTACATTTCTCTTCTAGAAAAGAGAATATTCACAGATATTAAGAAGAAATAACCAGCTTCCCATGGTTGGATTGATTATGTCAATAAGAGACACAGGGCAGATATCTAATGATGGATTTGGATACAGATTACTGTCACAGAGATCAGAGGCATGAGTGAAGATAGAGTTCTGTCATGTTTACCAAATGATGCAGCCAGATGATTTTGCAAAAGATTCCATGACCAAAACATTTACAGTTACACAGGGACAGACAGTTTATTAACAATGATTTGAATAACAATCTTTGATTGCACTAAGGCCAAAAAACTCATTTAATCCATGCTATGGAAAATCTACCCCTCTGGATTCCTGCTGAAACGCAGGCAAGTAGAAGGCTTCATAAATTTACCTTGAGCTGTGATAACTCACCTCTTGCATTTTTTTCTACAGATTGACTTACTCATACCAGATACCTCCTCTAAGTTATTCCTAATGTTGAATATGCAAGATTTAGAAAGGCAAGTACTACTAAAGATACCAGGGAATTCAAAATTGTTCTACCATTTTAGTCATCACGCAGAGGAATTTTAAAAAATCTGTCACTTTCAATTTTCACTAAAGTGTTTGAACTTGGAATGATTGATATAAAGGCAAATCAGAGACCCATTTTCACTACTTGCACTACTTACACTTTTATGTAGTGTTTGTGTCTGCAGGCCAACAGACTGGCAGCCACTGTGACAAGACATATGGGAAGTGTCCTGCTCTGTTCTTAAAAATAAGACCAGATGAACAGGAGCTGCAATTGGAACTTGTCTTCTGCTGATCTTTTCAAAGAAACTTGAAGAAGGACAAGTGTCTTATTTCCTCGCTGGACATAAAAGCTGGCACAAACAGACATGATAAAAGTATTAATCTCAGAATTAGACAATTAGCTCGTTGATGACACCCTTGTTAAAAGAAGACAAGAGGTTGGCCATGTTTCTTCCTCCCTGGGGAAACTGTGCCCTGCTGGATATGAGAGAGTTGTAAATGTGAAAGATCTTAAATCATCTGAGATTGACACACACTCTCATATAAGATTTCACTAGTAAATGAGGGACTTGAATAACATCCCCTTCCACAGGGCAAACAGCTGAAAATCCCATTTTAAACAATATTTCTGTAGACTGCACCTACTACAAGTCCTGCCACAGTCTTTCTTTTGTCTGAAGTTTAAGCAGTGGAAAAGAATTCCTGGCTGACAGCCCATTCACCAGGATTATCCATCATGCATAAAGATATCATGCTGTATGATCCAAAATAATTTCCTTCCAATATTTTTCCATGAAAACCATTTCTGTTGTCACAAGTACTCCAAGTGCAAGAGATGGTGGAAACATTGCAAGGCTGACCTCACCAGCCAGGGCTGATTCAGTCACCCAGATTCTGAAACCATTTCCACAGAAGAAAATTACATACAGTCTTCAGTCTCTTCTTATAAGAGTTTCAATTTAGAGCTTTTACACCTCTAAATCCATTCTCAGATGTCATAATTACTTCTTGAGAGCACAAAATTATACCACTACAAAAAAAATGAGAAGGAAATGCAGACCATATTTTGCATCACTTAGGGGGTTTTTTTTGACATTTGGATACTACAGAAAGTCTCATGTCAAAGATTTCGGGAAACTTTTTGGCCAGAAACTGTTGGATGACTGATTGACAGACCCTAAGAGGAATTTTTATGTGACTTGTGAATATTATTTGTTGATAATGTGAATACAGTTAAAGATCTTACATCCCAATTACTTTTTTAAATGACATAATATTGTTGATTAACTTCAGAAAGCATTTATACATTAAACTGAATTAATTAGCCTGGCATTTTTTCTGCTCTGAAAATGACGACTACGTACCACAAGTGCAAGACAAAGAGAACAAAAAAGGAAAAGGTCACTCCTATCTCCCTCTGACTCACCACTCCTTTTCTCATGCAGTCAGCCTGTTTTTCCCTAACGTATATAAAATGCCACATCTACAAATTTTCACTAAGGTGTATCAGGTTGCAGCACCACAAAAGAATTCATCCTAGATGATGTGAATATTTTAAGTGACTGCATTATTTTTAGAGTGATTAATTCTAATCTAAAAAGCTTGCCACAAAAGATGAGTGATAATTACAGTAACAGGTTAACTAATGAAAAGGCAAAGAAAAATGAATAATATATTGCAGATTTACAGTGTGTAGCCTCTCATACACTTTTAATTAATTATATATTCATCTACATATGTTACTTATGCAAAGAACCTCCATTTTCTAACAACCTCCCTATGCTGTTTGGCAAAGTTTCATTACATGTGACTGTTTCACAACTGCAAGGAGAAAAATGCAGCCAAATACTGAAGAGATAATTAATAATATATGCATTCAAGTATTTTAAAACTTGTACAAGAAAACTTTTGGGGGGAGTGAGGTGGGAGGGGGTGAAATCTCCATGTGTTGTGCTCACAATATTTTAAACCTCTCTATTTTTTCAAAGTTTCTATTTTTCCACAGCCTCCCAAACTTGCACAGAGTTGCCTACATATGCCCAAAAGACACATCAAATTAGCATACTTCCAGCTTACTCGGATTTCTGGGGAAGCAACTATTAAAGGATAAAACAATAAAATCTTTTTCCATTGCTGTGCAGTTTCAGTTACTCACTGAAAAATGCAAGCATTGGAGACAATGCAACAGGAACAAGGCATTCACAGACTGGTCCTCAGTCATGGGACCTCAGTTTCTAAAACCTCCTTGAGCTGAGGTTCAGAAACTCACTATGAATTCTGTAATGATCAGATAAGCTAAGAGAATATTCCATAAAAAGATATAATTACCACATCAGTTGTCATCTTTTTAATGGCTATCACTCTGTGAGTACTCACAGAACTCTCATTAACCTCTCGAAGCTTTCTTTCAAGAGCCATCAAACTAAGTTAAAATTCAGAAAGGATTATCTGTGTATGATCTTTTCTTTGCTCCCAAACTCTTGCTAAGAAAAACCCTAGAAAAGAGTTTAGACGCAACTAGATGGATACAAACTGGTGCAGCATTGCATGTTTTATGTTTTGTAATAAAACATGGAACCACAATGGTGACTAACATTTTAAGTGTTTGCACAGTAACAATAATAATATTAAATCACTAAATTATGCTGTATCATTTCATTACTAAGTGTTTTCCAACAGAACAGGGGTATATGAGACAATTCCTGTCCAGGTTTACTTGTGTGCTAACCCAAACTGGCATTTAATCCATTTAGCTTGGTTTACATCTTGAGAAGTTCATAAATATTCAGTAAAGCTGCACTTACAGAGCACCTGGTCATCTGAGAACATGAGTTTCAGTTATACAATTCAAAAGTGCATAAAAAGTTCATTAACAACTTCTCATTCACAACATTTAACAAAGATCAAGAGTAAAATTTAGATGTGACAAAAAAGAGACATGGTATATATTTTAGAATTTAAATCCCAAGGTCCAAGTTTGCCAAACTGACATCTAAAACCAATCTCTGGTATCCATCCCTCAGGAATACTTTCCATTGCTTCAGTATGACTGACCTGATATTCAACCTTTTAAAAATCAGGCCAGTTATATTTAGGCACCAACCTATGGACTTGCAACCTGATTTCAGACTTCCAAACTTAAATTTACTTCAATATTTACAGAAGCCCACTCAATTTCTTTCCAACTAATAAAATTACTAAAGAAATTCAAAATTTCAGTCACCATAGAGTTTTAATAACCTAAGGACATAATTTCATACACTTGTGTGCCAGCACACTTTGCTTTCTGAGAGGCTTCGGTCTCCTCCTGCTGTGTCTGTGACAGAGTTCACCTACACCTCCCAAATTCCACCTGTGCTTTTATCCATATCACTAAGTAAGTATTAGGTAACTAACCTAATGCATTGCTCAAATCAGGAAGGACTTCTTGAAACTAGATTTTGGGAATGGAAAGTAATTTGCAGAGAACAGCAAGGAGGAAGGACTTGACATCAATTTCACAATGGGAAAAAATCTATTTCACTGCCATCTGTGCAAATCATGCTGACACCTTCATTTAATATAATTTTTCTGAGATACACAAGTCAAGGTAAGAAATAAAAATCCTCCATGCTCTATAAACTCTCAAAGATTTCAGAGAGGGTTTGTTTTATTTAAATCCCCACCAACAGCCATAAGACATAATGCTACTTTTGTCCACTCTGGGTCTAGAGAAAGGCAGGTTACAATTCCTTTATAAATAAGAAAAGGAGGTAACAATATATTTGAACTGGAGGACAGATGGACTTCCAAGAGAGTTCTTCTCCAAAATAAACTCTTTTATACAAAATATGTTTTATATGACTAACAGAAGCATTTAAAGAAATTGTGGTGTCATCTCTCATGGCAACCCTGCTTCCCTTGTGAAGCATCATTCTCCATCTTTAATAGAAGAGTAGTGGAATCACAGAGTACATGAAGGGGAAATAGCTTAAAAACTGTAAAAGGAGCAAGAAGAAAGAGAAAAATGCTACACACTTATGTAGATATATAAAGCTGCAATAGAAGCTGCCAATAACTTGAATGAAACAGAAAAACCCCTTTATCATCAGTTCTTCAACTGTATCACATTTGCTCTGTGTTTTTGATGTGGGAAAGGAAAAAACCCTGTCTATGAAAAATCTTGGTAGATTTTTTGTATCACTGCAAATATTTCATATTTTGAAAACATTTCCCTCCAGATAGTTTCATCAAAGGCTAGTGCCTATTACATATGCTTACTCCTTTGTGATTGATTTCTTTTGATTGCCAAATTTGGAAGTGATGCACAGCTTCTCATCCTACCATAAAATCCAGATAAAGGACATTTTCAATTCCATTATTTCTTGGAATGAATTGTAATTACTTGTAATTCACAACAACATATAACAAACATCCCTTTAGACATACCCAGTACAAAGGGCACTAGGAAATACAGAGAACCTGCAATGGTTATTTTGGATGATACCATCATCAATGTTGATGATCAGAATTTTGCTGATACTTTGTCTTCTTATGTCAAACACTAGGCAATAAAAAATAGCTGACAAACAGGAACATTAATGCAAATAAAACTATATAGGGCAAAAGTATTTTATCAAATAAAAAGGCTCAGTCATGAAGTCTCGCCGGGGCAGCAAGGAAAGAACAATCCAGCTTTCCCAGCAATGAAGCTTGATAATAAAGCCTAGTGTACTATTCAGCACCGAAATTTCTAAAATTATGATGATATGGTTCACAAAAATTCTCATTATGTTAATCCTGATTCCTTCAGGAATATCCAAGATAAAAGCTGAATCTGACAGAAACCATTTGTGGCTAAGCAACAGTTTCTGCACTCGCCTATCTGAAGTTTGTGTTAGTTCTACAAAAATGCTTTGTTCCTGATCTTCTGAGCTGTTCATTAGATATGCAAAGCTCGTTCTTGTGTAATTTACTGAGTTAAAAGGTAAAACAGAAAGACTTTATATCCTATACAACTATAAAAGGAAATATGTATCTGAAATTCCATTCACATGATCAAGCAAGTGGAGCCAAAGTTTTGGATTTTTTTAGAAATTCTGACAAAGTTTTAAACTCACTGTTATTAGCTCAGGTATTATTTCTTAAACAAAGTCAACACATACATATTTTCTGATCCAAAGAAATATACTTTACTTCTGCAAGAATTTGAAGACATTTATTATTGTGATTTTCAAAGGGACAACACTGATTCTTATTTTGTAACAGCATATATTTTACTAATTATTCAAATATTGGAGACTTTAAAGAATCATTCCAGCCTTAAAAAATTTTCCCTCTTATCGGAACCCCATGTTCCTTAGTATTATAGCATTTGCAAAATTTAATTAAAGTTGGCATTAAAAATGCCTCTTGTAAACTGAAAGTAGAGCCTTTCTTAGTGCAGTTAGCAACACTTCAGCTCACACATGTAAATATTTCTTAAAACCCTAGCCAGCATTTCTCCCCCCACAGTAAACCCACAAAAAGATGTGAACATCTCAGGGAACAACATATTTACATTTTTAATCTCCTGACTAGAAATACAGTATATTGTATATTTGTGCTTAAGAAATACAAACATAATTTCAGGGAGGAAAAAAAGCCCAGAAGGTATCGATAGGTAAATCTGAAAAATCAGGATCACTGATGTGTGAAAAACTTCCTGTCTTTAAGTGTGCCTGAAGTACCTTACTCAAAACTACTGCACATAAGGGATGGGCCACAGCAATGTCTGGAACACTAAAATATGAAATCTGCAGGGAAGATCTCTCAAGTTCGTTTTGCCTTATGACTTTTAGAAACTTATGCAGCTTAGAGCTCCCTGACTATCCAAATAGTGCTAAAAATTAGGTAAATTTATCTACCCACCATGAACATAATTTTTTGTCTTGCCCTAAAGTTGAAGCACTTCAAGGGTACTTATTATCAAGCCATACCTAGTGTTGGACTTTCAACCTTCTGTATCTAACTATGACTACTCATTTTAGTGTGGGTTTGAAAGTAAATGCTGTAGAAATTCCAGTGCAGAAATAATACAGCATGTAGCAGCTTATCTTTTAGTCAACACGAGCAGCAAAGACTAACACTTAATTTTGCAAGTTATTAGCAGTCACAAAGAAGAATGGTGACCAAGGATTAAGAGTATCATTTTATGTTGGGGTGGATTCGACAAGAGCATCATCGTGGTCTCTCCGGAGACCGCCTCCAGGGAGCCCGTCCCGCCTACACCAATGGGCGGACGAATCCCTGTCTGAGGGCGGTTCCCTGGGAGGAGACTCAGACGCCACCCCTGTTTAAACACCACACCTTCTCTGGTTATTCCCGCCTCTGTTTCCAGAACATTCCCCCTAACTCGGTCCCTGCCTCCCCCTAACTCGCNAATTTTAGAATTCTGGTAGTATTCTGGTTCAGTGACACACAGACCTGATCGGTTACAGAGAAAAGCTTTGCTGGAAAGTAAGACATGACGTGTCTTATCCTTTTCCACAAAAGAACATTCCTGGATCAAGGTGGACATAAATCTGTATTACTCATGCTAATCCTTACACTTTTTGATGAGCTACTAGCAAGGGATCTGAAACTTAAATGTGGAAGTTATTATGACATAAAGCACACAAGCAGAAACATCACTTTGCACTGAATAGCTCAACATATTCAAATGTAAATAACTTTCTGTTTCTGGAATATATTTGAACCAATGAAATACAATAAATAATAAATTAACATTAAATAATGGTATTAATTCTTCTCCTTGGACCACTCAGGCAGTTTTGTTTATCTCACGTTATTCAGTGATCACACCTTTTGGTCAGCTTTGTGTAAGCCAACTCTTTTATCCAAAACAGTTTAATCAAATCCAGACAGTACATTCTTCAGTACGTAGCTGCATGCTTTAAAAACAACTCTTTGTTGTGGCATTAACAATAGCCTGCAGTTATCAACCATCCACAGTTACAAGGACTGACAGTGCTATTAATTGCAATATGGCTTTTAGTGAAAAATTTCACTGGGCAGTTTATGTGATCAGCTAATTGTTTTGAACAGGGAAAAAAATACATTTTTTTATAAACATGATTTCCAGTAATAGGATGGATGAGTCCAAATAAGGAATAGATGAGCATATTTGCAACAAGCTTAAAAAAAAAAGAAAAAGGCACAGGTATGTCTGCAGCCATTGTGATTATTTTTTAAATAAGTCTTAGATCCAAATTTAATATTAAATCTAGCTCATGGCTCTTAAGCATATGGAAGATGAAAGTTGTGACAGTAGCTAACAGTCCTTACTTTTAAATTACAATAACAGTACATCATGATATCTTTATGGTCTTCACATCATTCCTACTATAATATGAGTGTTTCAAAAGTGAGTATGGTGGGACAGTAAGATAATATTAACAAAATTCTTAGTCATGTGCTGTGTCTGAAGGCAAGTGACATTTCTGATAGGATTTGGTGAGCATAAATTGAACTGACCTTGGAAGAAACCTTAATGTCCTCATGTGCATAAAGCAGCAGGAGCTATCTATATGCAGTTTCACACCTCATGAACTTTTACACATTATTCATCTAAATCAGAGAACCAGATACAAAATCTGGCACTTGGGACTTTATGTGGATTTCTGATATTCCTTGGCAAATGTGGAGTTCTGAAACAAAGGGCTATAGTTAAATGATTTACAGATGTAGGGGCAGGATAGTGGGAGAGAGGGTTATTGTCATTATTTTATTCCAGATGCACACCTAAAGTACAGATAATCACTGTTCTGCCTAAGTGGTGTTTCAAAATACCCCACTGGAGAGAGCACAGCAGCTCGGAGACTGATTATACAGAACATCAGTGAAGACTGCAGAATTTCCTGGCATCTGGCACACTTGTTTAAATAAAGAGCTTGTCATATGCTGGCTTTTCAGCTGTGGCATGTCACCTCGAGTCTGCAACGCTACGGCGTGGGCAAAATGACACAGCTGATATGCCAGGATGTGACATACTTTAATTTCACATGCCATGCATGACTGCATCCCCCACTGTGAAATGTTGCAGGGGCATATTTTTCAGGTGACGTTACGTTGTTTTGCTGGACTATTTGCTCTAGTTTGAGGTCCAATTAGCATTTGAGATGAGAGAAGAAATGTTAGCCAAGCTATTTGAATGGGACACTTTCACTGGAGACAGTTTTTAATGCTCTCATAATGTTAAGCACCATCGCTACCATCATTTATTTTATGTCCAGCAGATAAATGGTTTTTCGGAATTGGACTATCAAATAAGATGCATGAATACATGAGAGAAACTTCTACATAACTATTGTTTGCAGAAGTCAAAACCAGAATAAAATGGCAAAATGTGCTATATGTCCTTTATACAGAAATCAGAAAATACATGGTTTAACACATATTATCAAAGTTTCAAGTAATATGTTAAGTTTTCCTACAGAAATGACAAAACACATAGAAGACTGCTTAAGAAACCCACAACAACGGCAGAAATACGAAAGGGATTGTCTTGGGGTGGCCAAACCAGCACAGGGATAGAGTGCCATGACTGCAATCACAGAAATAATCTTTCATGTTGGGACACTCAAGTTTTAACTTTTCAAAATATAGTCACAAACATACAGTTGAAACACAGAGTTCTGAAACCAATTTTTTGATAAGACACTCCATAAAAATACAAAGAAAAGATCTAAATCACTTGACTTTGAAGCTTTACATACGATGGTATATAAATAATATAGGTTATTCTCAGTCCCCTCTTTATGAACTTGATTCTTTAAATATCACCTGCTCCCCACCCCATGTCTGCCTTTGTATCTCTTGCAGAAAGAGTATTTCACATCTTTACTCAAGCAGGAATGTAAAATACTGACCATTTGATGATCAGCAAACATCCCAGTGAGGCTAAGCCCTTATTTTTTGTAATTATGCAGTATCTAACACTTTTCTTTTTCTCAGTAATAAATATGCTTTAAAAAATACAAACATAAATGCTACCAGAGATACTTTGAGTAGCAATAAAGAACCAAAGTTACGTTTGAGAGGCTTTAACACTGACTGGCCAATATTCCTCAGTCAAGATCTGGATGCACCTAACCCAGGATAGCTCTGTCTCTGAGCCTATTTAATTCCTCACTCTTTCTCCTAAAATAAACATGTAATTTTCCTGTTCCAAAGAGGTTTTGGTAACCCAAAGGATTTTCTCTTTTTGCCACAGTGTGGATCAATATCACCAATTCAGTTATTATTTGACACTCCACTGAGTCAGTGCCCAGCTCAGGCCAAAGTAAAAGCAGTTCAAATAATCCCATCCTGGGTACCTCATGGCCATCCCAAAAATCCCATTGTTGCTATTTTGACTCAGTAGTGGGGAAGATAACAATTCATTGAATCCTGATACTTCATCTATTCAAATTCTAAGACACATAAAGGATGTACATAGCCTTTTACACATGTAATAGCCCTATTATTTTTGCACACTTCTATTATAAAAAGTCACAAAGGGATTCTTCACTATAGCTCCCGAATGGTAATGAATATTTTTCAAAATTTAGTGGAGGGATGATGCAATTGTTGCCAGGATTTGACTATTAAAAAAAAAAAAAAAATCAAATGAAAGAAAAAAGCATGAAAAAAAATCATTACTACCTTCTCAGAGGACAACTGGTATTGAATCATCAATGAATGCAGTGTGAACAGCGTGCCAAATTTACACCCAGAACTATAAGAAAAAATAATTTTGCAATATAAAAAGAGCTCTGCAAACTAGATACAAGAATGTAAACAAGAGCTATTCTTTTTATTCTGAATTACCCACCTGACTCAGTGCCATAATTTTCTAGGTAGGAGGATGAGAAAGAAAAGAGAAAAGATTAAGTATAATTTCCCTTTACTCTCTAAGTGAGGAGATGGATGAAGAAAACATAAGAATCTGAAAGGGCACATTTTCTCCTGTTATTGCAAAATTTGGGATGTGTGGTTAAGCCTGGGACCTTTTAGCTGTGTTCAAATTTGTGGTGTTATTTTAAAAAAAGGAATAATTTGTGAAAAATTATAAGATTAAATGCTTCCCACAACTCCCCTAACAATTTCATGCAAATACCTTAACTGCACATCCCTTGTTAATCTCCTGTTAACCCTTTCCAGTGGAATGAGGAGCTCTTTACACTGGGTTGTATGTAAGCCTAGGCATAAAGTTAAATCAACAGACTGGGACATTTCTAACACAGTGATAATTATGCAGCAAAAAAACCCTAGAAATACATTGATTAAATTATTTGTCCTAGAGTTTTGTCATGTCTTTAACACAGACTAGATTGGAGACACACTAAAACTGCAAACCAGTCTGTGAACACTTGAGTTCACTCTGAACACTTCTCCCCACACCCTGGCTGGGAAGTGGACTGGCTGCACATTTATTGGTGTAGTCTTTTTCACATAAATCATAGCTGTCCAAAGTCTAATCGGATTTTCTCTGGCTGCCAACGTTCCCAAAGGCTTCTGCACCATCAGCTTGGCAGCTCCCTGAGCGTGGCCCAACCAAACACTGTGGAGCCTCCAGGGAGGCTCCTTCTGTTGTGCACATCCCTCCATGGCCAATTAAACTGGCTCCAGAGTCACCTTGTGCTCTGGATGGTGCAAAGAGCCTGCAGTGCAGTCAGGATCAGGGCCAAGGTGTTGTCAGATCAGATCCTAAGGTTGGGGAATGCTCTCGGAGAGAGATTTCAGAGTTACTTTCACAGCTCATTGCGGAAGCACCACACAAATAACCTTCTCATGAAATAAAACCCTTCCCCATGATAAAAGCTGGAAATGAAAGCATTCTCACCTCAACACAGAGCAGCTTCGTACCCAGCAAAGCAGAACTGCAAAACGCCGTTACGGTCATTGGCCACGGAAATTTCTAAAAGAAGCCTCAGAAAATATTACGCATTTTATTTTCTAGGTGGGACAGATGAAAAGATATTTAGGAAGATCCCTATTTTAGGAATCATTTTAAGGTTTATGTTGCTTGCAAAAATTGTAAGTTTATTAAATATATATGGCATTATTCAGTACAGCATTTTTACTGCTGTACTATACAATGACAATCACCTATAAAATGCTGACTAACCAGCAGCAGCTGTTGAAGAACTTGCTGGAGTTGCAAACCAACCTTTCTCGGAAGTTTGGGCTACAAGCTGAGAAAGCTGAAATATTAAGGGGAGAATAAATAGAAATAATTAATAAAAATTGGCAGTTGACTGCAGAGTGCTTTCAGAAACTGAAGATTCAAGGTCTAACATGACAAAAACTTTATAAGAACATCATACAAATGTGGAAGTACACTAAAAGACTTGAGGAAGCAGCAGCAGTTAAATAGTAACGCAAGCATTTCACACTAATTGTGAAATACAAACAAGAATTATTTAAGGTAGAATACTTTTTTATGAATATATACATATAGCCATGTACGTGTATGCAAATATATAAACGTAATTGTATACTAAGCTTTTTTTGGTAAGGCCACTTTTTTAACTGAAGCAAAGCTATTTGAACCACAGAGTAGAGATGGCTGTATTCCATATTTCCTATGTTTGTGCAGATATATGCCACAGCTGTCCTTGGCTTTACTAAGTGTGTGCTCTATGTTGATTAATAAGTTATAGCCAGGAAGCTGTGTGAATATCTATTATGAATATAATTTAATCAAATTGCAATAATTCTCTTTAAGGTATATTTTTAACACATGTTGCACAGCAATGTTTCATGTTGTGGTACACATCTCAACATCAACACATTCCTGTGGACCACTGCTTTTTTGAAATGTTAGAACTACGTCATTAATGTTAGAATGCATTAATGCTGATTTCACAACTGAGGGATTTTTCCTTGCCTCTTATTTTATATTTTTTTGCATCAAATCACTGCCTGGTTTATATTAAAAATTACTTGGCATATTTATGCACACTGAAATTGACATTTACAATTGACGTTACATTTCTTTAACACACTACATATTGGTAACATTTTTTGATTGCACATTCATTTTTTGGCATGTACTTATTGAGGCAAAGTCATATGCAGAGAATATCAAAAGTGGACTATTTCAAGAAGCTTAATAGCATCAGGATGTGGAATTCAAACCCAGATCATCTATTTGCCTGGAGAAGAAAGCACGAGAAGAAAACACCAGAAGGCAGACAAGTCTTCCTGTGTCCATGTTTCCTCTCAATAGTGTCCTTTCTTGAATGGAAATGGACAGCATTTCTTTACAAAAGTGGACTCCTAGGGAATCAATGTCTCAAATCTAAATAGTCCAGGCAAGGGATCTATCAACAGGATGATTTATGATTGCCATGGTGCAGTCATAGAAAAAAACACTAAAGAGCCAAGATCCTGTAAAGCAGTGTGGATTCCCTTAAAAACATCGTGCCTCAATTGCAGATTGCAGCTCCCAAGAGGCTGCCCTCCAACACAAGTACCATGGATTCCTTCAGCACACTCACTTCATTCTTTCGAACATTTCCCAAAATATCCCACTTACACACAGATAAACTAAAATTAAATTTTTCACCCTTTCTAGTACTCTAGATAATATGCAGAATACAGTAACAGGAACATTAAAAAAAAAAGAGAGAAAGAAAAAAGAGCATTTTTTGTCTAAATTCAGGTATTGTTGTCTGTAGCTGAATTAGTTCAGTTGATACAGTTTCAATTGCTAACTACCAGGAAAATACATTCCATCCAATTAAAAAAATAAATTTGTATATACCATGTAATAATACTTGGGAAACACAAGAAAAAGACATGTAGTCCTACTATGATGAACCATCAACTAGTTCCAAGTAAGTTTCTCACTCACAGTGTCTCTCCTCTGTGCTCTAAGATTCTCAGCAGAGGGAATGGGAATTCAAGATTTTGCACGATGTCAAGATCAAAATCAGCATTGAGTAGAAATAATACATTTATAACTTCATGGGAAAAAAAATTAATTCCAAACCAAACAAGGAAAGAACTCGGTCTTTGTGGATTCAGTAACTTACAATCATTTGTATTTAGCACAGGGTCCTCTATTAGGAGAAATATTTTCTATTTAAAGAAACATAGAAAATAAATCTTGATTCCTTTATATTTCAAATAGGACATTATATGGATCAGTAATGGATTCTAAAGCAGAATTCTAAGAGCCCAAGTTTCAGGTTATTTCTAGCACAACAGCAGCCTTTTTCGTGAACCCTGAGTGAGACTTTCTGGTTTTATGCATCAGTTTTCCCATCTGAAAAATGGGAAATAAAAAATTATTCTTCAGATGTATTTCCACATTTTTAGAAAATACCAGGCACTTAAAATGTTATAACATGTTCACAGTGAGATAACAAAATGATGCACCAATAAACACAGCCCTATTAAAACTCTTAAGCACAACTAATACAAGTTTTTGCATTTAAGTTGTTTTGTGGGACACTCAGCTGAATATGGGCAGAAAAGTATCTGCAAAAAAAAAGAAAAAGTTTCAAATAATTCCAGTGTAGTCATATAAGAAAGTCAGAAACCAGAAGCAAATGATGGAACTAATAGCAAGATTTTTTTCTTTTTTGATTCATTCACAGAGACCAGGAATGACTGCATCCATCATCTGTAAAAACGAAGTTGGGAGCATGCAGCTGCAGGGCTGTGCTGAAGCAGGCATGGTGTACCCAGTAAGTGTTGTGCCCTACAGACCACAACTCGCTGTAAATCCATCTATCCCACAATTAGCCATTGCAGCCTGAACCCTCTGTTCAAAAGGGCACTGGTACAGATTGCACTGAAACCAATAATTATTCTCACCCACGCCAATTCACAGCACAGAGAGGAAGGAAGGTCTCAGGAACCAATCATTAAAGGCTTCCCAATGGTACAAAACAGTACCACCAATTCCATAGCTCTCTGAATATGCCTAATAATGCATTCCAAGATTTCATGAGGAAAACAAATAACTATGCTTAGATGGAAATTGTTTTTTTCCTACAGGAATATTCATGAAAAACAAGAGTAATTGTTTTGGTATGAACATTGCTGAAATGCATAGAAAACACTTTGATATGAACAAGCATATTTTCTTCCATGTTCTCTCTCTCCTCATCGATTAAGTTCACCGAAGGAAACAAAACTGCTTGCTGGCCTGCATGGCAAAAGCAGCAAGAAGGTAACCAAATCAATAGAGAAGTGATTTTGAGCTAAGCAAGCAATTTTTAAGCTGTATTTTACCATCCTTGAGAAAATATAAAATGAAAAACACATAGTGTACACTTGTAAGAGAGAGAATTGAATATTTCCTAACACTAACTCTGTTGCAACTTCCATGGGACTGCAGGAACACCTCTACACGTTGGGTTTGTACCTGCAGTAGAGAGGGAAAAAAGATGGCAGACCCTGAAGGGAATTTATTACACAGTAGATTGTCTTTCTATTAGAGAAAAGACAGATGAAAAATGGTCAACAAGGGATGAGGAAAACACCTACATCAGAAATCCTGTGTTCTTCTTATGTGGATTCATGTTAGAATTTAGATATAACATTCATCTTCTTGTAGATTTTTTTTAAAACAAGAAATTCCATGCAAAAAAATGTTCATGAAGTCCTGCAGAACTGAAGGATTTCTTTTCTCAGTATTAGAAGTTCAAAATTAGTTCAAAGCCCTTGAGTAAACTCAAGGGTTTACTGGTTTACCAGCTCTAAGATAGACTTTTCTCAGAAGCAAAACCAAAAGTGCTACCCAGCTGTGCCCCTACAGCTGTGAGCTGCTTCGCAAGTAGGTAAATGTATAAAACAAAATTGAAATAACTACAAAGGCAGTTCAAAAACGTTCCACCTCAAGAAATAAAACCCTAGTTTTAACACTTTTTTTAATCTCAATGATTAAATGAGTAGTGGTTTTCTTGGCACTGCTCTCACTTGTTTGATCTGTCAGGATGTACAGTACCACTGCTACAGCAGTTTACCTTTAACATTACTATGAGGCAATAAGATCACAGAACAGCAGATCTCATTCTCCACTCTCACCTATGACCCACTTTGGCACATTATTTTCATTGCAGGAACAGCCTGGGAAACACTTTGAAATTTTTAACACTTAGATTTTTCCATTGTATATTTATAGCACGTGGGAGCAAAAGCACAGAAACTGTCGAGTCTGTGTTGTCAAGAGCTGAATATAGATTCTTAGACTACCACACACACAGTCTATAACTGTATCATAACCCATAGGTTTTGATCCACTTAGCTCTTTAATGAGCTCTGAGTACAGCTAAAAATATACATATAAATTAATTAATACCTTTTTTAAAAGCATCCAGTATTCACACAAAGACATTGAGACATGGAAAGACTTACTTGCCTCAGACGTGTTTGCCATAAGCTTTTTATCCACACTGGTGTTCTGCATGGACTCTTTTGCCCAGAAAGGTCCTCAAGGTGCACTGGGGATTAACACGGCCTTAAGAGGCCTTCCAGGCCACAGCTGCCCCCTTTCATCACAGGGCTGGAGGGACTCCCAGGTGCAAGGTGTTTCACTGACTGTGAAATGCATTATATCGACAGTAACCCAGCTGATGCCAGAGTCAAACCCACCTGGAAAGTCTATAAGAATTCCACTCTGTTTGGCAACTATAATGAAATGATACCTCTTCTAATGGTCAGAATTATCGATTACCCCAAAGAGAAACTGGGTTACAACAGCATCCTGTCTACCTCACCCAGGCACTTTGGTTTCATCACAACCTGGAAGTGGCAATGCCAACTTTTTGTGATTCCAAACAAACGGCTGAAGTGAATGAATAACCTGGTAGGTGGTTTCGCACCTCCCTGTAGCCAGCATAAGGATGCTGTGAGTCCTGATGGTGTTGATGCCAAGAGAAAAAAAAATCAGCAGAGTCTCTCTGCCATGGATCTCTAGAGAATACCAAGGAGAAATGCCTGTATGGCACTGAGGACTGCAGTTAAATGTGGCTCAGCATCCACACCTGGGAGAAATGGGCTCCAGGTGGTTACTTCATTTCAAAGCTATCAGTCATTGTCATTGCACCGAGAAGTAGGAATGACTGTCTGTAGCCAAAGGTGAAAAAAGTCCAGAAAACACAAGCAGATTCAAAAGAAGGGTCTGGACCAGAATTCTGTAACTAATGTACAGAGGGTTAAAATAAATTTAAAAATAAACAAATAAGAAATAAAACAAAATAATAAAATTTAGGGGGAAAAAAGAAAAAAAAAAAAAAACATGCAGGGAAGACAGCAGGATTTGGGAATTTCTCTTTCCACCACCCCTATACACCTTCATACTCCACTGGGACAGGAATTGCCCAGTGTTAGATCAGCACAGACAGAATAATTACCACCACGCATTTCTAAACCCTCGGGTGAGCGGCAGAAAGGTCAGCTGCCCCTCAGAGCTTCAGCCCTAGCAGCGAGGGTTCCTTTAGGGACGCTCCGTGTCCATGATTTGCCGCGGAGCCCCACTCCCGAGGCCGCGCTCCGGCGCTCCCTCAGTCCCGCGCTTCCCGCGTACTGTGGCGCCCCCCGGTGGCGCGCAGGGCGCAGCGCAGGGCGGGAGCACGGGGCGCCCCGCGGAGCTGCGGATCCGACTGCAGCGCTCCGTCCCTGCCGACAGGGAAACGTCCTCACAATCCATTCCCGCAGTAAACGACCCCTTGTAGTCTTCCGCATGGAGATTTCTTCTCTGCTTTGATTTGGAAGGGATAGGTGAGGATATAAAACTACGGCAGAGTTAAACCCCATCATTTTCTTTTTTAGCAATCATAAAAAGATCTCTGCAAAATGTTTTTGGTTTATACTTTGAATAAAGATTTCATTTTGTACTCTATTTCTTGGTATGAATTTATCTTTCTTTCCTTAAAAGGTACTGTAAGTGTAGAAACAGGGGAAGCAGTTTAACAGAAAACATATGCGTGCTACTTACTTGGGTGACCCCGCGAGAAGGGCACCTCACTATCTGCTCCTTGTGTAGACCCAAAACAATACATTTCCTTTTTTAAAGAAACATTTTTCTTAAAGTGAGTACTCCTTTGTTGTACTTCTTGTGACTAATGAGATCCTCACAAATCTTTGTCAATGTAGCAGGGGAAATAGTTTAAAAGGACTTAGTTTCACATCATTCTAATACTTTTTGGAATTATTTGTAAGAGGATGACCATTACTCAAAAAAAAGTAGAGTCCAAATTCTTCTTCCATTATGCTATCTCCTGAAATTTTTCATCTGACCAGTGCAGCAGATGAAAAGCACGGAAATAATTACAGCTCCACTATTGTGCGGGCAAGCCAGCACCAACCTAATGTCCTAGCAACACATGTTTTTCATAAAACGTTACATATCAGCTGGATTAATGGATCAAAATGCTGTCCCTCTTCTGATGTCAGAGAGGCAGAAGCGTTTGGTGCAGAAGTCAGTTCTGTGTGCTTTATTCCAGCTGAGAGCTTTCCATCAACAGAACAATTCTCTACTGATTAATTACAGCCAGCATCTGCCTCCTTTATATCACCTGAACAGCAAAAACTGTCAGATCAGTATGGAGATATCCGTCCTTTCATGTAGCAGTTAGTGAAACCCATACTACAGCATGTAGTGGTTAATTATTACATACTATCTATGTAATTCTTGGAATAAATTAATGGTATGAGTCACAGTATTAAGTGCCACTAGAAATGACTGATGGAAAGGAATAGCAGATTGCAATAGAATAAAACAAACAAAAAGGGGCAACACAGCTTCTCATTTCACTTAATATTTTCTGCTAATTTTGGATCATTAAGGATCTTAATTTCACTTGACTGACTTACTTTAAAGGAACAAGGTGGACATGAGAACACTTTTAATAAAGATTTTTTTTCAAAATGGATTTGCTAAAGAAAGCATAGAATTTTCACCAAAATGAGTGTTTTCTAAAGCCACCTGGAATAATCCAGCCTAAACCTTCAGCTGACATTCTTAGAGAACAATCAAGAATATCTCTAAGATTTTTTTTTTCCTCTGAATAACAACAGCCAATTTAGGGATCACTGTAGAATTATATCAGGATTTCCTCTGCTTATTACCTGGCACTTTTTTAAAAATTGTTATTATATTACTGCATAATACAATTCTAAAAGATTCTTCTCAAACTCTCTGCAGTCCAATTAAGTTTTCACTGTTTAAGATCATTGTGGAAACAAAATTTGTTGTTGACAGTACTATTTACCTTTTTTATTAATAATTTATGCATATATAGAATATACAAACCAGCGCAAGTACACAAACAGTTCCTTGAGGACCTCAGGAGTAACTTCATCATGAACATGCATAATTTATTTTTCATGTCTCTTTAAAAAAATAGTATTTCAAGTACTCTTCTAACCATTTCTGAACTGCAGCAATGATCCTTTTCCAATGATATTTTAAATGCATTTACTTTTGGGTAAGCAGACGTAAAGCTTAATGCACATGCTCTTCTCTTTGACAACTTGATAGGGGAAGACATGAAGGTAACAGGAGTATTTAACTACAATTCCTTTAAATACAGGTCTTGTCTCTTTCAATAAGCACAGGTAATCACATATTCAGTAAATGTTTAAAATAGCCATTCACTATAAAATCATTTTAAGAGAGATATGCAAAATCTTACTCTATATGACTAAAATTCAACAGATTGCACTACACTGCAGCTTTACAGCTGGATCTCTAGACACCCATTACATTTTGTGAGCTGTTTGTACTGTAGCTTTTGATATTCTTAAAGGATTGACGGCATCCATTTCCTTTCAAATAGGGTCGTTTTCAATTTAGCAGCATTCAGCAACCTGCAAATCTGAGTCTGCAAGGCGCTCTTAAGAATATCACTTTCAGACGATGGATGTTTTCCAGGTGGTTTTGCAGAGAACCATGAAATGCAGCTGCTACGAAACCTTTGATGAGACATAAGTAGAACAACATCAAAAGTGTGCTTCTTTTTTGAGCAAATACATGAAAGCACAAAACTAGCTGACAGTATCACATCATGGAATTCATTTGAACTTGCAGACAGAAACCAAGAGGAAAGACAATTTCTGTGGCCATGTCTTGGAGTATGGCCTATACTGGATGAAAACACAGAAATGGATTTTTAACTCCATCATTATGGAATCAGACACAAAGCAGGAATTAATCTTTTGAATAGAAATAGACACACACATAGGCACATGTACATATTTTACTTGTTATTTTACTGCAGCAGCAAGATGTGTAAGCCAAATTCACAGCCTCACACAGCCTCTTAAAAGGTCCAGCAGCTGGGAAGGACAGCATTGCCCAGTGAGCCCACGGCGAGCACAGCACACTTACACCCACTTATCTCCTTTGTTAACAACAAGCCCAGTCTAAAGCGTTTCATCAAATATTTATAAAACAGAACACTGGCTGCTGTAGAAAAGGTCACTTCTCTAGGCAGAAAACATTGACTCTGATGTTATTATATGCTTAAGTTCCTTATGCATATATTCCTTAAGGCATATATTTCTTTGTATCATTTATAATTTTGTGCAGAAGAGGAAAATTTCGGATGACAAAGCCACCTTTCTGATTTCCCCGTACTTTAGGAAGGGGACTAACACCTGGTCTACAGAGACTTTTCATTTGCTTGTTGTCCTGAAGCAAACCTGATTCTGTAGCACAGAATAAAGATATCAAGTTAACATAAATTATGATCAGGAAAAGTACTTTTTAAAATTTAAATTGTGATTTCACTGTATATTTAGTAATTTTTTTAGTATCTGGTTACTGTGTTTATTTTCACTTTAACATATCTTTATTCATATTTCCTCCTTGGTATCACTGCAGTTTTAAGTACTGTTTTCTATTTCAGTCCACTAAAGTTCCTCGATAGTTTGCAGTTCAAAAAAAAAACCAAAAAAACCCCAGCAATTTTATTGGACTCAGAAAACCAAAACAAAGTTTAATTTCAGCGTCACTTACAGCCATAATGATTGGTAAATATTGTTAAGTATAAGGAAATTTCAGATCTGTTACCTTGCAAGGATATCTTCCAATAAAACCAGAAGCTGAACACACTCAGTTCATGGAGTCACAAAGTCTTGGAAAAGTTTTGGTGGCTCTTTAAAATTTATTGCCACTTTGCCTTCTAACAGGTGCTGTTAGATTTTCTGGGAGCATCCTTGCCAACAGGTGTGGTCTCACAGCCATTCACATCTTTCTGGTCAAACCGATTAATTTCAGCTTTTTCCTCTCATGGATCTTAGAGAGCAGCCACAAGTGCAAGAGGGTCCTTGTCCTAAGCTTGGCATGCACTCCCCTTCACTCTCATCTGGATGGACTGGTTTTACCCCTAGTTATCCTCCTATCCTGCCTGGAATTTCCAAACTATTTGGAGAGTTTGGGCTTTATTTTTTAATTTTGTCTTCATTTTTAAGAATCTCCATCATAGTGATACTTCAACACACAAGACAGGCAACTAGTTATTTATATGGTTTAAACAGTCTTGCGTGTGTGGCAACTTTTCCATATGAATAACTTTCCCAAGCTGTTTCTACTCACACACATATACACAAGGAAATTCAGTTGACATACTTGGATATTTGCTATTGTAACTGGCATTTACAAGGCACTTGTGAATTTTTGTGCATTTTACACAAACTTTTTTGGAGGCTGAAAAACCAGTGTTCCGTTTACAGAGCTGAGAAATGACGAAAGGCAGTGAAGAGGAAATCACCTTTACACAAAAGCTGGAAAGTAGCATGGGAGCACAGCTGTGTGTCCCAGAATGCTGGCCTGAAGGAGGACTTTAATATTGCTATTCTATATCTGTCTATTGTCAGCATCATAAATGTTCAGCCTGGCTCCAGAAAACCATATACAAAGCACTTCCTGGTGAGTACAAAAGGAATTTTTCCTTGTTGCTATAGGGTATTTACACTTTCAAGAATGCCTCAATTGGGAGCAGCACTTAAAATATATCAGCAATATTTCTTTGACATCTGTCACACACATTTCAGTACAGCCCTTTCCAACAACGTACTCTCATGAATCATCTACTTAAAATCTACCTCATGTGCCAAAGACATGGTGATAATAGAAACTTGACAGATTTTTGGATTTGTTACTCTGATGAAACCAGGCAATATGCAGAGACAAGTCCAAGCACCTATAGGGAAGGAGATGGAATGATACAGTTGAATTCCATCTGTATTGCAACTACTTGGCTTTTCTACATAATGAAGTGAATTATTCACATTACTTTCCACTCCAAAATAGTGTAGCAACTCAGCCACCAGTGTCCACCTTAAAAACAGGGGAACATCAGTTTAAATCAGGTAGCCAAAGCTTGCTGGTAGAACCCTAGAAGGCACAGCCATCAGGGAGACAGCAACAAAGAGATTTAGGTTCAAGAAGATACAAACATATTTAACGTCAGTTTGGAGGCTATCACCAGCTCCCCTCTATCTGAGAAGGGCTGAAGCACCCTTAAGACTTTTGTAAAAGACATTGTTGCTAAATAATTTTAATTTTTCTAGTGAAAAAATCCTTAAAGATTTTAAGAACTTATAAGTGTCTCTGCATTAAGCCAGCCAGCCAATTCAGTACGCCAGCTCCAACAGACACCAAGAGTGAATGTAAAGGAAAAAAAAAAGATAAATAACTTGGAATGATAACACTAAAGTATATTCTCACAACCTCCACCAGCTTGCAGCTCAGACTTCTTGACCCACAGTTGATATATTTGTGATTCCCCACCCTTCAAGAATTTTACTTTCACAAATTGGCATAGCCACTTTTTGAATTCGCACAGAATCTACAACACAGTAGAAGGGTTCCACAGCCTGATTCCATGGTGAGAACCACATACACCTCTGCAGCTCTTCTGTGCCAAAAACCTGAAACTGACTGGAGCTCCTTCTGCAGTGCATGTTATAATGGAACTATTACAGCATGTACCACACACACATTTTGTATCAGTGATGTGGAGATGATCCCTGCAATGAAAACCTGTTGTACAGAATCTGTCAGGCCTCAGTTGGATAAGTGATGCCACAGCTGACCTGCACATTTAGCACATAATGGGATCACTGTCCTTGAGATTAGGAACTGCACTTGCACCTGCCAAAGTAGGGAATGCATATACATTAACCACAGTCTGAAATACAGGGATGTGCAAGCTGCAAATCCTTTTAGCAAAAAGACATTAGAGTAGGGTAGTGTGAAAGGTCATTTCAGAGAAGAAAAGAAATAGGATATTCATGTTTGTAATGTATATCCAACATCCATAAGTGCCTCACATTACATCTAAATGCCCCCAAGTAAAGAGCATCATTACAACAGGCCTGTTCAAATAACACCGAGGGCTGATGATTTTGCCTTACTGACCGTTCTGCAATTTTTCTGTAATTGTTATTCTGCATTATAGCCCACAAGCAGCAGGGTCTTTCGCAGACGTAATCTTGAAGTTCAGTGTCACTTACACAAACACATACTTTGCCTTTTAATGCTTGTTGTGGGTTTTGTTTGCTTGGGTCTTTTGACAGTTTTGATATTGCTTCTATCATGGACTTTTCAAGGATGCACTGAGAACATGGCAATCAGATTTTGTTGCTCTGCAAAATTCTGAAGTCCCAAGGAGGGGCAAACCAAAGTCCATTATCTGCAATGATACCCTCTGGAAACACATGCTAGACAAGCCATGCTATGGGAGAATTTTCCATTACTGCATGAAAAAATCTGTTTCTTCTTTGGAAAAGTAACAATCTATCACAAGGTGTACTTGATTTGTTTCATGCTACCCCACTCTTGCTAATTTGCTGGAAATCTATTGTATATTCTGCAGTGGCTTTGCGGTGTTTTATGCCTAAAACTATCTGATCAATAACGAATTTGCTTTGCAAAGCAGATTAACTTGCTGGAAAATGTCAAATATGGATTGTCCATGAGGGCTTGAAAAATCTCCATTTTACAGAATGCTTTTTCTCAAGATTTTCACAAAAAGGAACAGCACACGCAAAAGTGACCCGGAAAAGAACTTGTGGTTTTCACATGAGAATATGTACCAGTATTAAAAAGAGAGGCAGAAAGGTAGTTATTTTCTGTTCTCATAATCACCATAATTTTGTATTCATGATGACAGCTGACTGGTAATTATGTGTTAGCAATCTATACATATACACTGATATTTATACTGCTCTTGCATGCCATTTACTGAGTGTAGGTTTTACATGACATGGTCACTAAGCTCCACATAGTCCAGTATATTTTGCACCAAAGTCAAAACGCAGTTCAAAGTGCTAGCAATTGCTGTGAATTAAGCAAATTCCCTAAGGAGAGATGGTCTTCCCAATGAAGGGCCAATGTACAGAATTTAGATATTATATCTCTTTCATCCCCTTTTATGGCAGATCTTTTCTTTTACTTGTTATTAATATGAAACACTGAGCATTTTTTTTCTGCTTGTAAACTACTCCACCTTAATTTAAATACAGGCATCAGGCAGAATTCCTTAAATTCTATGTTACAAATACTGAATGCAGCACTAGTAAGAATAATAGCTTAAAAGGCTTCATCTAGTAGGCATAATTTATGCATGTTTTTGTATACTCATCCCATTGCAATAATCTAACCTTGAAATGCACTTCTTAATTTTTAATTTTGCATTATTTTCATCTGAAAGGTTTGAAAAATTCATCCTGGGAATTATTTTTCACTAGGCTGGGGCCTAACATTTCTTATCCTCAGATAGCTCTGTGTTCTCTAAGGAGCTAATGAGCTCATCATATATGGAAAAAATACATACACAAAATTTGGAAATTTTTTACATGAGCCTACATGAAATAACACCTAAAGCTCTTGGGTTCCCTCTTACTTCCCTGAACTGATTTAATGTGCCACAAGTCCTTTGGATTACAGTCAAAACAGGCTGCTACCACTTTATCTTGGGTACATTATTAAATTATTCCCCTCTTTTCATCCATAAACAAATCCCATGCTACCTTCACACAAGACTTTCTTTTCTCTCAGGTGAGGATTTCACAGGGTCCCTTATTTAGAGAAGTATCTTCTCACCTCCCACCTGCCCCCTAAGTTACTCCTGACAGGCACATGCCATAATAAGAGTTTGAGGTTGAGTTAGTTCCCACAGAAAAAGCAAATCCTCTGAGGAACTGTGCAGGAGCAACACACATCTAGAGCATCTGATAAACAGGCACGTATTTTCCCAATTACCTGGAAAATGGAATGTCCAAAGAACATTCACTGTGTTTTATCATTTTAAAAATAGAAAAAACAATCAGTATTTGAGGAAGATGCAAGGGATAGAAGTGCAGATATAGCGACTCTGCCCAAAAACATATTCTGTGTAGGATTTTGCATAGAGAAGGTCCAATTTTCTCACAAGGAAGTGGACTAGGTCATTAAAAGGAAATTTTCTTAAGTATTATATAGTCTCAATTCCAATTTTCTAAAGAAGCTTGAAAATATCCAAGTAAGAAATTGTCCTCCCATCCACCCTCCCTCTAAAAACATAAAACACTAAGAGAATCTATTGGGAAACAATTTCTAGAAGTACATGGCTACTGAACAAAAAAACAACAGGTAGTGGATTACACACTTTAAAATCATTAACTAATGAAGTGAAGGTCATCACAAATTAAACATTGAAGCTCAAATGTACATTAGAAACTAACTATTGCCAAGACTACAGATCAGAGTGTGCAGTATGGAATCTGTGGAATCCATCTGGCTAGTGCACAAGAAAAACTCCATCTTCCTTGGTACTTATCACGTCAGATGATTCTACAGTAGTGTGAAAGTTCTCTCAGTTTATTTCAAGACACAAAGTGCTGCAGACATATGCTTTCTAAGGCTGCTGAGACAAAAAAAATAACAATTTTGGAACAGAAGAGCTATTAGAGGTACCAGTTTATGGTATGTACCAGGGCTGAAAGTGGAGAAGTTAACTTCTGTCCACAGCCACAACCAGTTCTCCAAAATTTTTTTTAGGAAATGATGCAGCTATGAAAAGAGTTAATTAACACAACATGGCTCCTGATGTACACAAGGGAGATGGAATCCACCACATTCTTCACCAGCTCTATAGGAACAGGGTTATATACATTTAATTCTGACCTTTCAGGTCAAACTGAAAGCATAGAGAGTTGTTTAGAAAACTACAAGAACTCAGAAGAAAAAAAATAATCAAGGAAGAGGTTAAAAGCAAGCATAATTATGGAGCTGTTCATATGGATTGGTACATAAAAATACAGCATTGCTTGTTCCAGAAAGAGATCCATTATGAACTTCAGAGAAGGTTACACATTTTTAAGAAGTAGTCACAAAAGTAAAAATAAATGTTTTCACATTTATACATTGATGATAGCCCCTCTTGTATTTAATGTGGTAGAAATCTCACTTATGGAGGTCTTAACTTTACTGAATAAGTTGACCTTAATTCAGTGATTGTTCCTAGGTACACAAGCCCTTGGGCAACTACGTGCTTTTCTACACATGGAGCAGTGCACCCTAAGTTGTGAATGCATTCTAATCTTACTGGAACTGAGTTCACAGATCAATTTCCACACTGGTTCCTAACAGACCTTCACATATCATGGTAGGTGAACCCAACATGTTTGCAATTTTATACCTGACTACCTTTAAAACTCTCCCAAGTAAAGCAACACAAACATTTGAAGAGCATGTCTGAAAACCACGAGCAGATAAATGTGCTTAGTCAATGATTCCCTAGGAATTTTTTCAGACATAGACCCACATGAGTGCATTTCCTCTTTACTTTAAGCTCAAGGCCAAGGACTCATCCTCCTAAAATTAAATACACACAAATTACAAAGTAAGAATTTATTTTAGACTTTTTTCTTATCCTTGTTCCCACATGTGAACAATGAGAGCAGTGACAGACTGATACCTGTAATAAAAAAAGTCAATGCATTCTTTTTTCTTCTTTGGTTACAGTATGTTTCTAGCACAGAGATACTGTTATACGTGATATTAAATCACTTCATTGTTTCAAGTATATGAGGGATCTCAGACAACGACTAGAAGCCACCTGCACCAACTGCTACCTGAATAACTGTTTCTGTGGGTTCATGGTTGTGTAACTGACACCAGAACCTTTTCCCAAGTCTCTGCAGGATGAATTTCTCTTCATTCTGATCATTGGGACTCTTTTAAGCACAAGTCAGTTTTCCAAACTCAACAAATTTCATATGTAGTTTGTGCCACTATTTAAGTTATTTCTAAAAACCACTTCACTGGTGTCCAGACCTACGACCCACATCCCCAGGCAACCCTTGTAGCAGTGTCCAGCCAATCCCAATTGTGCTCACTAGAAAATCCAGCATGGCTTGATAGATCTTTTGAATCAAAGGAACTGCTTGAGAATTACCTGGTAATTCTTCTGAACTACACTGCATCATGTCTTTTATAGGACCTATGAACAGCTCCCGTTTTCTTTTATTCTAGGCAGGTTTCTTGACAGAGCATCCATCAAGACAAAAACAACACATACAACTGGCTAAACACCGATAGCTTTGCAAACTATGGGTGTAAAGGTACTTGCCATTATGCCAGTGGGAGCTTCAAATGGCTAGGGGATATAGGGCTGAATTTTTTTCCCCTATTAATCCAGTGTAATTCCTAATACACAAACAATGAGTAATATCTTGAGAACTAGAGAAGCATGAATATATTCTTGATTCAAGTGAATGCTAAGCATTAGTACCTTCCCTAAATAAGGCAAAGGCACTAGGGAGAATATGATGACAGTGTTAAAGTTAACGACCCAGCACAATAGTATTTAAAACAGATTTGGCGCTAGCTTAATCACATTAATTGTTACATTGGACAAAGTGGAGAACAATGAATACATTGTCCCTGGAAGTCCTGAAGCAGCATCTTGGCCATTATGTTAAGGATGCAGTGACATTCATGATCTCCAGGTAACTGGAACTTTGAGTGTACTTTGTTTGTCCTGCTACATCAGCTAACTATGAATTATTAATCTAAGCAGTCCTCAAAGTATTTTTTTCCTACTCTGTGAAGTACCTTTAACAAGGCAATCTGTCTCTTTACTTAATCACAGCAATGCTTGTCAAAGACTATTACCGGTTCGGGAATAAAATGCTGAGAAGATGAGAAAGAATGTCATCTGCTGCTACTGCCCTAAGATGATTGGCACTCAGGTTTAAGTGTGTGTACTCTTCCCTTTCTTAAAAAAATTTGCCAGGAAGGAACTGGATTTGTCAGAAAGCACCAGCAGCCATTCCCCCAAAAGTAACCTCAGGTCTGCCATGGTCAGGAGTCTAGGAAGTAGCAGAGCCTTTTTTATGTGAAGTTTCAAGGTGATTAAGAGTAGCTGCATGGTGGTCCTGGCGCAGTCCGAGTGCCACTGCAGTCTCATGCTGCCCTGAACAGCCACCTGAACAGTCTGTGCTGGTCTGGGGGGCTCTTCTTCCTACAGCCTCAGTCTAAGTACATGAGTGAATTCATTGACCCTCGGACATTCCTCCCTCACAACTGGCTAGCAACACATGAGAGTTCCCATAATTCCTCCAGAGGCCCAGAAACAAAGAATGAGAAGACTGAAGAAAAATAAATAAATAAATTGACAGCACTGTCACATTGTGTTCTTCACTTCTGTGCAATCAATAGAAAAGACAAACATGGCAAGAAGGACGTGAACTAAGTCAGAATGCTACAGAACACATCATGGCTGATGGCACTTGGGTCTGATTTGGTTAACAATAATAAAATAAAGATATGTAAAACCAGATATGTGTTACAAAAATCAGAATTCACATAACTGCTATCACAGACATCAGATATTTGAAACAGGATCATTGACAAAAGAGAAAGAGAAATAATTGGAATAGGATTTCCCAGGATACAATGAATACAGTCAGATTAAAAAGCCCTATTTTCATTCAAATATGTGTAAGGACTATACTCACTAGTGAAATAGATAATACAATTATTCAAATAACCTTGTAGAATAAAGGCAATACTCATATCTTTTTAATTAGATAAAGGTTTTCAGGGAAATGAAAAACCAACCAAAAACCTGATTTTTTTTTTCCTTAGTAGGTGGAGCTAACATAAAAAAGTAAGAGTCTGTTCAGATCTCAGAGAGGTCAATTTTTAATAAAAATTTCTTAGGAAAAGAAAATCAATTTAGTTACCTTTCATTTCAAGCTCCTAGCCTGGATAATTTTTCCTCTTTCATAAAACCAGTCAAGTTTGTGTATAGGACTATCTACACACTGCTTGAGCAACAAAGCTAGGAAATCTTCTAATTACATCCAAGGTTGTGGAACCAAAGTGGACAATGAGACTTCCAGATTTTTTTCTGCTTACACGATGTTTTTTTTTTTTTTTTTTTTTTTTTTTTGCAAGCATTATCTCTTAAGGGAAAGAATCTGCTGTCAGCAACTGCAATATTTTCTGCGAAGTCATTCCACCACCTTTCAAAGACATTTTAAAACATAAAAGTGATTTACAACAACATTTTACAAAAAAATGCTGCACTAGTTATATGAGAGATGAGCACAGTGTATCAATATGCAGAGAATAGGAAAGCTCCTGCAAAAAAAAAATAGCAACAATCTGTAAGAATTTTGCAGAGTCACAGCAGGCCTAGGACCTCAAAGACCCGGATGATTTAAAATACAATAAATTCTGATAAAGGACTGATCAAGCTTAAGAGGCTCAGTAAAGACCATGCATGAAGAATGAAGAATCAGTAAAATCAAACTGGCTTCAGAACACAGGTTGTGAAAACTCTTTGTATAGAACACAGGTAGTAACCTCTTGAGCCTAGAGAGAGATACTTCTGCCTTGTTCTAGCTGGTAGAAGCCACAACACAGTGTTACAGAAAGAGCCACAAAGACATTTCCCTCCTAGGGAGGTCCTCAGGCTTCTGAAGATGACCTGAGTTTTCTCACCAGCAAGGAGACAAGCAGCTGCAGCACACACATAAAACCTATTTGCAGAGAAAACACTTTCCCCCTGGTTTCTATATTTAATTGTTTATTTATATACTTCCTCTAATTTCTGCTTATCCCAACTATTTTGAACTCGTGGCTGTATAGATGCCATAAAATACTGAAGGAATTAATTGCTGAGATGAGGGTAAGTGCATAATTTTCAGGGTCTCACTTACTTCAGATCACATATTGAAAAGGAGATCTACAGTTCATAGCCAGGGGATGGCAGTTTCACAAAGGGCAGCAAGAGGGAGGGGAAAAACAACAACCAAACTTACAGAAAGACAAAGGCGCATTTTACATTGATGTACAGAGGTGATTATGTATCCCCACAATAACATTAATACTAATTCTCTAGGACAAAAACCACACTATAGAATTAAAGTTCTTTTGTTCTCACAGTTAAGATCTATTGAGTCTATTCGGAAGCAGTTTTGTGTTCAGTGTACCGGCTGCACAGAGGGAAAGTTTATGTAATGGAATGGAGAGGGCTGCAATCCCTGTTCTGTCCCTTTTAATTCTGGCTTTTCAAATGACATGAGGAACCCAGGTGGAAAGAATCGCTCTGTATGTCTGGCCATGTGGCAGAAAGGAAAGGAAACTGATTTTGCCAGAAGTATCAAGTTTATTCAGTTTCATGCTTAAAATGAAATATGCAGTGTAGTTAAATATTCTCTTTATTTTATACACAGCTTGAGCTGACTATAGGTATTTCAGTGATAGCAATAACGAAAATTGCAATGTAAGCCTAATTAGGAAGTTAATGGAAAGGGTGTGAAGAATGCTGTGATCGAAAACTCAGATCTTGAAACGCACTCACATCTTCAAGTTCATACACTGTCCCTGCTTCTGTCTGTAAAAATGTTGAGTTGCCTCAAGTTCATCCAAAAGAAAGAATTACTAGAAAAAGACAGAGATATTAACATTAAGAGATTCAAATAATGGCTTCAGAGACTGAAAGGAGCAAGTTGTCTTCCAGTTTTTCTTTTGTATAAGTTTAATAATAAATTACTCCTCTGTGCTTAATCACTTTGGAGAGACATTACTTTTTGGGTACCCAAACACTGGATATATTCACACACGGGATATGTTATCATGGCAGCATTTGTAAATAGACCAGAAACTGCTGCAGCAAAGGTTCAAGGAAGATACAGAACCATAGGAGCAATTTACCCATCAGAAGAGACCTCTACATTTTACATTGTTGTAAAAAAACACCCAGAAATTTTCTCTACACTTGTGTTCCCAAAGGACACATGCTTCCAGTAGTTTATCAGGAATCTGTGACTTCTATGCAAATTATGTAACTTACTGTCCAATTATGCCATTTCCATGCAAAAGCATAGATCGCATAAGCTACTGTTTATTTTTCACTTTTAAAAATTTTATAGTGTAGTCAGGTGTGATCTGAAAAAGAGATTTAGAAAATAGGCCTTGAGAGGAAAAAAAAAATCTCAAAATCAACACATGATGCTGTCAAGCAATGAAACAGCTGAAATCTGAAGGCAACAGTGTCAGTTTTCCATGCATGGAAAGCTACTAACCCGAAGAAACAGAAGGAACTTTGGGCTATTAGTGAAGTTTCTGTGTCTTCAAAACACCTGTAATTGACAAAAGAAAGCAACCTGACAAAACACAGCTCATGGTTCCAGAACCTGGATTCTGTCTCTCAGCATTAAACGAGTGAACTCTGATGGGATCAGTCACATTGCAGCAGGAAAACAAACGAGAGCCAAAACTACTCTCAATTGATTTTTTTTCCCAGCTTGCTCTCAGGAGCATGTTTTGAACAGCTTCAAAAGGGGAATCTGGAAAAAAGCACTTTCTAAAGTCTATTAGCCTAATAAAGCATTGTAATCTACTGTGAGTTCAATTCTCCGGAAGCTTCTCTCATACCATTTTAGTTGTCATTTCTTTGATTAAGGCTACAGTGATTCGTGTTCCTGGCTAACAGCCTGGAAGAAAGTCTTGTAACATAAAGGATTGTGTTACAGGGTGAAAGTATCAGCCCAGAAAAAACAATCTTTATACTTTCTCTCTCCTTAATGACTTAAAATTATGAAAGGTTTAAAGGGTGCAGAATGGGTCTTCAAGCAAGGAAAATAGCCAAGAAAATACAGAACTTCATCCCCAACTGTCTCCTGCTTACCTTGCTGCCACGCATCTGCAGGTTTTCTGCACTACAAACAAAAGCAGTTGCCTCAAGCCTGGAATCCTTGTCCTTTCCTCTGGGAGCCACCTGAACAGCTGGACACAGAGCCCTTGTCCCCTGCTACATGTCAGGGAAGGCATGTGTGCTGTGCTGGGTCAGCAGCAAACCCCAGCCTATAGGTTCATGGTGCAGGTGGGAAATGCTCAGAAGCACCTTCTCCACAAGTCACAGCCACCTAAAGTATTACACAAACGATATCCAACATCACTTAGAGAGCTTTAGGGGATAAATGCTGCCAAAGCAACCGGGCTGCAGTAAGTTGGATTGGGGTATATCCTTCATAAAGAAACCAGCCATGAGACCTGCTTGTTAAAATCCTTGTGCCTGACTTTGTCCTCACAATGAACTGGTGCTCCCTGGTTCTCTGCAAGACCATGTCACACAATGGGACAGTGCGGGACAGGATTATCCCGTCTTAGAAATGAGTCAGACAAACACTGCCAAGACAATCTGTGGAAACTTCTGTAGATGATGAGAGACATGAAGCTGTAACACGGAGGGAGAGAAGCAAATCTTGCAGCCCAGTGACTGCTTCTAATATCCATAGAAAGTCCGCAGATCCACAGCAGTAGGGTAAGCAGGAGGCAGCAATGATGACTGGAAAGCCTCCGAAAGAATTTCCAGGCATCAAATGCTTTGCTACAGCTCTTTCCAGTACCTGCTGTCAAATAGTTCAAAGAAAAGCAAGAGAGATACCAGTTGAGATAAGTATGAGAATAAGATACTTAGTCAAACATCTCGGCTTAATTCCTACTGCTTGGAGACGCAGAGGTGATTGCTTATATCCCTGACTGGTTTGAAAGCACAAATTTAAACACTTTTCTAGTCAAGAGAATCTAACTCCTTTTGATTCTCATGGATTAATTTTTTTTGTCCAAGGGCAAGAAGACTGAAGGAATCCAAAGCCTAAGGAAAAGCTGTCATTCCTTAAACTCACCTCCATGTCTACCAAAAAGAAATTTAATATTGACAGTAGCCTAGAATGTGAGAATCCCAGTATGAAGGCACAAAATCTAAAATGCTTGATTCCAAAGCCTTTTTCCAGAAAAGCAGTCTTACTATGCTGGTTTTGTGGGTTTTGGTGGGTTTTTGTCGTGGAAAGAACGACCTCCTTCCACATGGAAGTGCTTTTCTGTTGACACAATAAATGTTCCTGTTATCACCCACTAATTTTCACTGTCATCATATGGGTTTTTTACCAAAGAAAATGAAAAACTTTCCACTGCTTAATCCATTTACAAGTTTATATATTTCAACTCTCTCTTTTTTTTTTTTCAGATAATACCTATCTATTACTGACTTTGCTTCTAAAAGAAATCAACTTTTGCAACCTTCCACAATACTGCTATAGTGTCTTTTTTTTTTTTTTTCTGATGCAGTAATTAGAATTCAACATATTACTTTATGGAAGAACTCAACAAGAAATTTTATCATGTCATTACTCAATCTGACTTGCATTCTTTTTCTCTACCACTAAAGCTCAGCTTCACGCTGACTGGATTGCCGGAGAACTTTAATTTTTACCATAGTTATTGATGAATAAAATTAGCACTTCAGAATTCTTTACAGGTAGGCTTTTCTGCTTCCCTAAACATGAAACACATGATAATTCAATTGCAATTAATTTCCAACATAAAGAAGTTACTGTGATTTCTTCTGAATTTAAAACCCATTTAAGTCAGGCATAAAAGAAAGAATATTTAAAGTCATGACAATATGACTGTAAAGAACTGAAACCATGGTTTTGTCATCCAGTCTGATGACAATGAACAAACATATTCAAGTTTATATTCAATTTCTTACTGGGGCTTAGTTCTGCCTCTGATAGCACAGAGCCCATGTACATGATGTTCTAGATTATGAGGTATAACGCAGTGGATTGCATTAAACGAGGAAAAAAATGCAGTAAATAGGATAACAAAAAGTGTCAACTGTATTTTAAAATCAGAACCTTTAGAGTTCTCTATCATGTGATAATGATAGAAGCAAATATGATTTTCACACAAAAGCTAAACCTGGGAGGAGGTATGTGTTCCCCAACCAGGTATTATGTAAAACTTCTCTAATTAGCTCTGTGTGGTGGGTTGGACACCAGGCACCCACCAAAGCCACTTTATCACTCCCCTTTAACTGGACAGAGGAGAGAAAATATAATGAAAGGTTCATGGGTTGAGATAAGGTCCAGGAGAGAGATCACTCACCAAATACCATCAGAGGCAAAACAGACTCAAATTGGGGATATTAATTGAATTTATTGCTTACAAAATCAGAGTAGGAGAATGAGAAGTAAAATAAATCTTAAAACTACCTTCCTCCCACTCCTCCCTCCTTCCCAAGCTCTACCTCCTCCCCCCAGCAGCACAGGGAGACAAGAATGTGGTTTTTGGTCAGTCCATCACAGGTCGTTTCTGCCGCTGCTCAGGGAGAAGAGCCTTTTCCCTCCTCCAGCCCGGGGTCCCTCGCATGGGATATAGTCCTGCATGAACTTTTCCAGTGTGAGTCCATCCCACCTTCAACAACCACGTGCTTTTTAAATACTTACACTCTTTTCACCCATTCAAAGGTGTTTTGATTGCACAAACATATTTCATTAAAGTAACAAATTTTCAGAAGCCAAGAAAATTGATATTAATAACCCAACAGAACCATAAAAGCTCTTCAGAACAATGTTCCAGTTATCACATCACCATTTTGTTCACCAAATAGATTACAGAATTGGCTTTATCCACCTACTTCTGCCAAGTACCCTAGGTGCTATTTTTACCTTGGCTGTTAAGTCTGAAGCAGTTAAAGGAAGTTTAACAGCTAAAAGGGTATATCGAGTATCAGAGATGCCTCTAGCAACAGCTAGAGCCTTGTTCAATCTGTCACCTTATTTGCATTGCCCTTTCCAATGCAGTGAGTGAAATTCTCAAAATTTATGTTAATCTTGTCAGATACAGTTTTATACAGTTTCCACTGACAAGGAAACTGCTGGCCTTTAGGAAAATGCTGGCCATTACTGCTGCAAAGAGGGAAAAAACAAGGTTTCATTTGCTGAAATCTGTTGATTCCAGAAGTGTTTATCCACATGATATCTTTGCCAGCTGCCAGTCCTCAGTGTGCACAGCACGTGAACAGAGCTGATCACGCCGTGCCCATGCTGCAGGAGAGTTCCAGCTGCTGTGCAATCTCAGCCTTGCTTCATCAGGGGGAATCCTGGCACAGCAATGGCATGTGCAAGTGCCCATTAAAGGCTCCAAATGCACACACAAAGCTCCAAACGCACAGAAAAGCAAATATGAACCAAGAAGAAACACTTCTACTCACTCAGTCATCAATGTAGATGCAATCCATGCATATCCAGCAGGAAACAGCACTGGGATATCCCAGCTGCACATATTTTCAGGGATATCACACCAGTGAAGCCAGAGGATTCCATTACACATTTTGTGTTGTAGTCACCTCAGACACAAAAATTAAGATAAATGATGAACAGTAGCACTTTGTTGAAATGCAAGTCTTCCCTGCTTCCTTTCCCACTTCTCACATAGGAGTTTCCTCAGTCAAACAGTCCATACCTCTCCCACCAGGTGGCTGATAAGAATGTTCCAGCTATCTACAAGCAGCTCCACAGCATCACTGAGCTAAAGCTTTTTCCCCTCTTTTGAGTGTATTCACAACCAAGCTATCACCAAAAACAGACAGTCTAATGTATGCCAAACAATTAAGACAGCTTTTACAGATAACAGAAACACACTGTATGCCCTAACAGGCTTCAGAGAACACATTCAATGTAAAACCTTTTGAAGGAGACCAGGTTTACTTAGATATGGTAATGTCTGGCATTTTCCCCTCTGAATGTTTATCTTTTCCCAGTCTTTAGAGCATCTCTCCCTGATTTTCTAGCACCACCACGCTAAACAAACAAGGAAATTTTTGCATGCAGATAAGACCAAAATCACAGTAGAAGACTGTGACATCAGTTTCACCACATGGTCACCTGCAGCTGATGTACTGCCCTGGCTTAATAGTCTGGCAAAAAAGGCAACATTCGCATCACACCACGTGTCTTAACAAATCCATTTCCCTGGTTAATCATTCGTTTTCATTTCTAAAGATACCACAACAGCATAATGACATCATTGCTGGTATCAAAGTAAAATCTGGGAGGTGGAAATAACCATGTGAAATCTGTAGGTGTGCTTTACAAAGAGGATTTCAAAATACAGGAACAGTAGTGAAAAAGGATAATCCCTATTGAGAACATTTATTCTTCACATTTTGTTATATTAAATTTTACTTTTCCTTAGACAGAAAGCCAAATATTTTTAAAGAATTCAGAAAAAAAAAGAAGTAAAACATGCAAAAGTAGGCACTGTGTGTGTGCACACATTCACAATCCAGACTCATCAGGTACATGACAAATCAAATTCTCATGCATTAGCAGAAAACATAACAAGGCAAAGGATATTTGCCTTAAACCAAAACACTGACAGAGTCTGAGACTGCTTTTGCTTTCTCTACCTGACAGATGCAAGTATATCCTCAAGAAATTACATAAATAGGAGAGTAAGAAGGGCAGTTCTATTTCAGGCTTTGCCATTAACTTACTGCATAGGTTTGAGGACTCGATTTTTATTTTCAGTTGACCCATGTCACGATCATTATTTTTCCTACCTGCTACAGTTCAAAAGGTCATTATTACACTCATTTATGTTCACCTTTCTTTCATTTCTACAAAAAGAAAAAAAAAAAAAAAAAAAAAAAAAAAAANGAAAAAAAGAAGAAAAACCCCACCAAAACAATTCCAATTAGTTCCACTAATAAAATAGGAAGCCTGCTATTCCACTCACTGGGGGAAGCATGCAGGGGTGGAGAAAAAAAGGAAGAAAAAAATCCAACAAGCCCCAATCAACGAGCCCCCCAATCATTCCCATCAATAATATAATGATATGTAAACATACAAGCATTTCTCCCACTGTACCCAAAACTCTGCTAACATGAAACTTCTAACGAATTCCTAAATCTGTGTAGCCGACATTGGCCCTTAACCCGGAAAGAATTTGCCGTTTATGCATTACAAAGTGTCAAGTGGCAGTGGAGCAAGGATTTTTCTGTAAAGGAGGATCCAAATATGCTCTGCCAAAGGCGGCAGAACATTTACAGTGCCGTTTAACAAAGCAGGTCGCTTTCTTTCACACATGCGCTGCCACCCCATGGACATTCCAAGTATCCCCATTCCCGAAACCCGGTTGTTTCCTCACTCAGCTCAGATATTTTCACCACGTACCGAAGCTGCTCTTTCTCTGCCCGAATATCAAATGCAGCACTATTTACTCTGCGCAGAGTGGAGAAGTTTCTTTCTAGACTCTCATACGGCTTTAAATTGAGGACCACCAATTCCATTCTACTGAGAGGTAAAGTATTTGTTGTTAAGAATATGTAACACATACAGACAGTTACGGCTTTTTGTATATAAGGATATGCTGTTATCTAAAGAATTATAAAAGCACAAGGCAATCCTTTGGCATTCCTCCAGCACATATTTGCTTTCAAACTCTTAACTGTAATAAAATTGAACTAAAGCCTCTTCATGTTTGTTATTCTGATCTCAAGAAATTGTATAAACAAACAATTTGCAGACAAATTCTGCTAGTAGAACATCTAGTCTCTGTCCCAGCCAGGGGAAAAAATAGTTCACAGCATTATGTGCTTATGCACTTGACCTGATTTTATGCCAGGATCAGAGCTGCTGATTTTGCAAAACGCATCTTCCAGTTGAAATCTGCACAAGATATATTCATGCATTCTGGGCTTTGAGTTAAAGATATCTCTATCTGGAGCACGAGAGCATAAAAAAATTAGGTCTTCAATCAATTATTCAAAACTGAAGCCACTTGAACAGGTAAATTCTATTTAAAATTCTGCCATTAAATCAACACAATTTAGTTCCAAGAATCAGCTCTTCCACAAACAGCAAGTTATTTAAATTTTTCTTATAAAAGCAGTTAAAAAATAGAATCCTGTTAAATATCTTCTGAGTTTTACGCTTATGTTGCAATAACCATTCTATATTTGCAATGTGTTTAGAAGACCTCCTCACTCTAAGACATACAGTATTAATTTTGTGTTCATAAAACAAATGCTACATAAAAATCAGCTCATTTATGAATAATTCAAGTCCAAATTAAGTTTTGAATGTTTCCATTTTAATTGTGTGCTGGTGCAACATGATAGTCACTATGTGAAATAACAGCCACAAAAAAAGTGCCTTTTCTATTTCTGCTATTGAATATGATCAGTATATTTCAAATCCTCTTCAGGGCAGGGCCAATTCAGAATTATTCAGCTTCCAATTCAGAATTATTTTCTTTTAAAGTGTCTACAGTCACACATAGCATAAATTTTAGAGAGTACAAGCACTCTTCATGCTGTATCACCACTTCTCTATGCACACCACTTTCCAGTTCTCTTGCACCTCAACTAAAAAGTCATCCCTCAGTATAGAAAATGCTACCAAAATAGCTGACCCATGGTTTTGTTACTTTTCATAAAAAATAGGAAATATTGCTAAAGCAGAGTAATACATTGCTCAGACAGGGGTACTTAGCCATTGGTATGGAAACACAGTTCACAAGGAATCAAAACATACCAATCTACACCTGGAACAGAGCATAAAAAAGTAAACCACCTAAAACCAGAAGGTATCTCATTGATAGTTCAGAAGGCACTAAAAAAACATAAGTGTAAAAAAACACAGGTCTTTTTCAATTACTTATCTTAATGTATGGCCCACACTACCCTTCATGGCATTGCACAAATATTTCCTTGGCCTATTGTCAAATCATAACAGCTCCCCAGATTCCAAATAGCATTTCTGGTAACTCTTAGCTCTTACACACCTCTGCTCACAGCACCCACCTTCACAAGGGCAACCAGCTGGTTTGTGCTTCTGCTGCTGACTCTCAAAACAGCCTCTCCAACTGTTCATTAAGCACAGGTGCACAGCTCCTTGATCGTCTGAACTTCCAGCCTCAGGCTGGAAGCAAAGGTGGGGCTGAGTGGGACACCAGGGTCATGGCATTCACAGGAATGAGGCTCCACCACATCTTATGCCACACTTGCTGTCCCAACTCCACCACAAACTGCAGCTGCACAGGGAGAATTCTTCTCCCATTCCTCCTCTCTGCTCAGTTCCTGACCCAAGGACAGGCTGATAATCAGGTTGATAATGCAATGCTACCATTGATTTTTAACCCTACCTTATAAATGTCACATTATCTAAAAGCTAAATGTGGAAATGAATTAATTAACAATGCATATGTTAGTGCTTTAAGAACAGTCATAAACACCGACATTTTCATGTATCATTTTATACAATGGTTGGTTATTTTGCCATTGTTAGGTACCTAGACATCCCTTCTTGGAAAAATAAAATGGTTAGGAATACACACACACCCCAGTACTCTCAGTTTAAAAAGGATATTTCTTCAGTTTCATTCACCAAAAATACAGTTCACAGAGAAAGCTTGCATTTTAGTTATATAAGCTTAGAGCACTGAAAAAATATTTATCACTGTTATTAAACAAACCAAGAGTAGCTCACACTTTATTTTACTTTTAAAAGCCCCAAACAAACAAACAAAAAAAAAAACCAAACCAACACAGCACCTGAAGAACTCACTAATCATCTTCTTTGTTGTTCGGGTTTGGGGGGTTTCTGTCATTTGGAAAGCAAAAAGTACATAGGTGGTGTCCTTGGATTATTTTAACATACTGCCTGTGTTTATGCCCATTTCGCACTGTTCATCACTGTCTTCTTAACACTTTTGTATTGCACCATTTATTGAGTTGCAGATTATCTAGCTCTTACAATAACGACAAACATTTGTTTTAGACACCTTGTTACATATACTTTTCTTTCACAGCTCCTTTCAGTTGTTTGCAAGAGTTTATCTACAAACATTGAACATTTATAAACACCTGTCAGTTGCAAACAATTTCTTTACTGGGGAACAACGACACTGTCAGAGACACTGTATTACAATTTCAACTTCAGAAAACACTCTTCTGGTTTGCCCCTCTTAGCAAAGGACTTTACCTCATCATTATTAGGAAAATACAGCTGTTGCAAAGGAAGTTTTAAAGTGTCTTTACGTTAATTTTTTACCACCGTTTCACCTCAGAATTAAACATCCCTTCTCTATTAGTTTAGCTTAAAAACTAAGAGTGAGAAGGTATTAAATTAAATTTGCCTATAAAGCTATACAGTTACTCTCAATTTTACAAGCATGTATTCTCCCAGAGAAAGAATGCTAGCCACTGTTTGCAGGGCAAGGTTTTTATAAAAATAAAATAAATGACAACAAATGCCCGACTTGGGGTTGAACATTCCCACGAACAGAATGTGAAAATACATGGCCACATACTTGTCATTAAATACAGGGAACAAAAGTCCCCTTTGGAGAGAACTGTTAAATCATCTCTGCACTTGGTCCTATTTCTATCATTACTGCAGAAGGCGACTAAGAACACGTAGTTTTTTACGAAACCCTGACAGACTATTCCAACTCCTGTTACTCTTGCTGAACGCGGCAGAGAAGCTCCGACAGTGCTGGAACCACTAAAATAAATCCATTTTAGGGTGAGCCAGAACCGCCTGCTCTGAGGGAGGAGCCGTCCCACCTGAGCGCCGCTCGCCTCAGGCCGGCCCCGCCGCGGCTGCTGAGGGCTCTGAGGGGGATCCCTCGTTACCAGGGGTACTGAGAGCAACCTCGTTAATTACAGCGGGTGCTGAGGGCTCCGAGGGGGATCCCTCGTTAACAGGGGCACTGAGAGCAACCTCGTTAATTACAGCGGGTGCTGAGGGGGATGCCCCGTTAACCGGGGTGCCGAGGGAAAACTCGTTATTAACAGGGCAGCTGACAGGGACCCCTCGGTAACAGGCGGTGCTGAGGGGAACCTCGTTAATCTCAGGGGCTGCACGCCCTTGCCCTGTGGTGAGAGAACAGGGAACCGAGAGCCGAGGGCTCCAAGCGCCGCCCAGCCCCGCCACGGCCCCGCGGGCGCTGCNGCAGGGTCCGCCCGCTGCCGGTGTCGCGTCACCCTGCGCTGCCCTGCGGCCTGCGGCCGAGCCTCGTCTGCTTCTAAACCGTATTTAGGGACTTTGAGGAGTCCAAGTGCGTGCTGCAGACACCGGGAGCGTCACAGAGCAGCACTTTATCTCTTACGGCGAATCGGACAGTGCGCTGGTACTGTCTGTAGGTTTCCTGGACATAGAGCCCGTGTGGCGGTGGTGACCCCTTTAGTTCAAGTACTTGCGCAATCACCTGCAGAAAATGAAACTCGCCGCCACGAAGTGCAGTTTGTCCACCCCAGCTGCAAATTCCGGACTCAGCAGATGTGTTTTTATGTAATGTAGTGTACAGTGTCACACACTGAACGTCACTGGATGTTTTGTATCTGGATATGTTACAGGACAAGTTTTGGATAACCAGAGTCGGGCTCCCTGGAGGTTGTCATCTATAACAGATTTCTTTTGGTCGATAGCAGATTTTGTGGTCCTATTGTAAGTAGAAGTTAATTCTTTTAGTGGGCTTCGTTTTGGATTTGCTATAGGTGAAAGTTACTCAATGCTGTCAGTAACACAACAATAAAAATGTTATATTTACTCTTTAGCATTCCGTATATATGCTTTACTACAACCATGTGGTTTTGTTTATTAAGCACAGTATACTTAACAAAAAGTGCATGAAAAGTGACACTAACTTATTGGCAGTTCAAATGAGTTTTTTTACATTTCATCTATTTTGATATTGCAAAAAGAAAAGCATACACTTTTGTTAAACAGCATCTACTAGCTGATCAAATAATTAAGCTGTTTGGAGAATTTCTACTGGTGACAGTAGATTCTGGCTATGTAAAAGTAATCACATAGCAGTAAACACAAATTTATGGCCTCAGATCAAAGACAGTTAACAAACAGAAAAGTTCTTGTGATGTATTCAGCAGTTCTTAATTATTTCAGTTACATGTTTATGCTTTATGTATGTCTTGCATATTAACAAGAAAACTAGATTTTATGGTTTAGGCCTCACTATCATTTGGAATTATTTCAGATTTTAGTTTCATATGGAGGAGACAAATTGCCAAGATTTAAACAATAGTGATCTTGAGAAGTTACACTGTTCATTCCTGAGCACCACTTACTGTTTTTCAGGCCATTTCTTACCTCGCAATCAAAAAATTCAAAAACTGTATCTAGCTATTAATTCACCTAACCTTTGTTTTGATTTTTCAGTTTCCAGAGCATTATTCAACCAGATTTGAGAAGAAGAGGCTACACATCTTCCTCCTATTCAGGATACAATGACAGAAGAGGGTATTTTTTTCATATTCAAACCAGTTTTTTTTCCCTATCTCGGCAAAGTGACATGAATCTGAGTAGATTACAGTTGTGATTTGCATTGCATGGGGTTGTGCAGGAAGGCTAAAATGTTTATTTGCAATACTGTTGATAATACACAGCTTTGGACAGTTGCAGTAGCAGTACAGACTAACACTCTCTGAAACTGTTTTTGAAGCCTGCCTAGTAGACAAGATATATCTTTGTTAAAATTCTTCTTTTCTTAGACATGCTTATACTCAGCATTTGACTTGCATTAGTTCAGTCATTTCTTGTATTACATTACCTACAGATAAAGCAAAACACTTTGTTATGGGAGTATAATTTCTATAAATGCTACAGCCTAAGTGTTTTGTAGGACTGTGTGAAAGCACCAGTTAGCTGTAGCCTTCTCACATCACACAGCAGTAATGAGAACAGCACAGAAGAGAATTTTCATGAAAGGGGGGTTGGGATTTTCTTACAGCTTCTCAGGTGAAGGTCAACTTTTTCAGAGGTTCAGACTTTCTCACTACTGACATTTAGAGACAGTTTTATTGTATTTCTAGTTGAAAAGTTTAATGACAATAGAATTCCTTTCTTTTCAGGCCTCCAGCACATCCTCGCCGTAGGATGGGCCGAATAAATCACTGGGGTGGAGGCCCCAGTCCACCACCAATGGCTGGAGGTGGATGAGGAAGGTAATTCCAAATCTGCTGTATCCTGCTTTGAAGGGTTTGGGGGTTTTTTTAATAGCAATGATAATTCAGGGTTGAGGTAGAATGGAGTGCTTTGTCCTCCTTTTGCAGAAGTTACCAAAACAGGAAAATAATCAAAGTTATTCAGTAATCAAAGATACTTCCAGTAAAGGGGAGAAGGGGAGAAAAAGCAAGGGGAAGGGATGTTAAAAAGGATTTTGACTTAGGAATGGTAGGCTTTCACTTTTAATTGCACAGAAGTTGATAGACGAAGGGTGGCAAAAATTTTTGAGCACAGCTGATAAGTTATTTATAGCATTTAATTTTCTCTGGCCCCTAGTTTAAAGTCTTGTCCAGATTGGTAGAAACTGAAACTTTGTTTGCATTTCTAATAGTTGTCCTATGACATGCAAGGTTTTTTGTTTAAAATCAATACTTCTCAACAGAAAAGAAGGAAAAATAATAAGGTTGTTAAATAACTTAGTAAAAATGGGGTTTTTTCCCCTGTTAAAATGATACAGCCATGCAAATCTTGAATTCCAGTAAACTGTAAAAATCAGAATTGCGTAAAAATAGAGGTAGAAGTCCTGGCTTTTAAATTTCTTACAGCCACCTGAACTTTAATTCTGTTTTATTAATTAGCTTGGCTAGTGGGAGTTACATCTGATGCTGAGTGTATTTACAGTACAGTTTAATTTACTTTAAGAGTTAAGTAAACAATCCTTGGTTTTCATCAGTCACTCCCACTGTTACGATAATAAAAGTTACAAGGAAAAAAAAACCCACGCAGGTGGTTAATACCTGTAAATGTGGTAGGAAAAAGTTCATATTCCAGAAAACACATACACCAGCATTTCAGTTCACTAGAACAAGGATAAGCTTCTTCCAAATGGGAGAAAAATGTTGTGGCCTTTTTTTCTTGTTGAGTAGACACAAGGCCAGCAAAGACTGTGGAGATGGCTTTTGCATAATCACAGCAATGTGTAACCTACTCAAGAATAAAGTTAGCAAGTCTTTAGCTTGTCTCATTTAGCTAAATTTAAAAATATATTATTTTAAATTTTTTACTTAATTTTATCTCACAAATAAAGGCCTTGTTGTCTTTAAATGTACTATAATTACTTTATCTCCTAGGTAAACGCCTGCTGAAGACGCAGGCACAAGCGTACACATCTGCCAGTTGAAAAGAAGAAGAGTTTAGTGGTGGACCAAATGGGGATGTGTGTGCCTGACTGGAAACTGTTCTGTGATAGAAGCAGATTAATGAAGTTGTACTGGGAACTCCTTCGTCAAGGATCCGGTGTAACTGAACCACAGTTTTATTAAATACATGTTTACTGTCTAAAGTCTTTGTATAGTTTCTGAACATTTTACTGTAGTTGCAAAGTAATAAGTAAATTATATTTGGCTTGTCACAAGGCTGATTTTCTCATCATTTTTAGAAACTGAAAAAATCTGAAGTACAATAAGCCTTTTGCTATTCAAATGAGAACAAATACGTATTTATAGTTGATACAGATGGTCCCTCAAGAGTCAAAGCAGCACTTCCTAAGAGGTTTTAGATTCATTCTCTGAGGACAAACACTCTGTACTTTGCTATGTTTTTATTGTATTAATGATACTCTAAAAGCACTAAAAATGCAGTTAACAAATTACTTCTTTTTACAACCCTGGCTTCATTAAGGCCCATAATGAGTTTTATAACAGAAACACCTCTTGAAACAGCTTCATTCTCCACTATAAATACTTACTGAAATGTATAAACCTATTTACTGTACAAATTTTGGGGGTTTCTTACAATAAAATTAGGTCTTGTTTTTATTATAAGAAAAAAGTAGTCAACTCAAATACTGACAGCTATCTCAGAATAGTTATTTTCTTTCAAATAGTAACTAATATACCCCTTTTCAGGATGGGAGTTTCTTACTGTTCTTGGAGTTCATTAGGGGTTTGTGGGTTTGGGGATTTTTTTGCTTAAAGAGTGCTGCATCTATTTGAGAAAAAAATAGCTGACAAGAATCGAGACTAAATTATTTTCTACACAGTGCCAGTGCAAATTTTTTACTTAAGCCTCCTTAATAATTTCTTGTTAAGGAAATTTTCCTGTCTGACCATCCAGGCACCACCCTGATAGTCACATCCCCACCCCCTGAGCTGAGTTCAAAACTTGCCCTGCTTGACTCTCCACACACACCACACTCACAGTCAGACCAGGTTTCTTAAAGCAGAGTCTCAGGCGTCCAGATGCTTAAAATAATTTAATCTTGGTGCAATAATTAAATAACAACAGCTGGTGCCTCCAAGGAGGGACCCCGAACAAAGAAACCTCTGGGCTTTTATACCCTCAGTGTGAGGATGGGGAAAGCCTGGGGCTCGGGGGCTTGCTGCTGTGTGTGTGGGTCCCCTCACCTGGCTGTGCCGCAGGTCCACGGGTCCTCTGCTATGCAAAGGGTTGGCAGCTCACGGCCTCTCACCTGGGGCTCCAGCCCCCGCCAGAACTCAACGAGCAGCTCAAACTGCAGCTGCACCCCGGGCTCCCTGCACTGAATGTATCCTTAACACTCGTTATCCGGAAATTAATCAACAATGCCCCTCAATTAAAAAGCCACTCAAGAGCTCTCACTCCTGCCACACATATCTAACACAAAGTTTGAGTCTTGGCTTGGCTATGTAACAGCAACTTTCAGCCTTTAAAAACCGCATCTCGCGCAGCTCCAGTCAAACATCCCATTTGCACAGTTCATAAAGGAATCCGCTGCCGACAAACAGGGAGGGTGGTCATCGTTAGCTCTTTACAGCTGTACCACGCACACCAGCTGTACTGCGGTCTTTTCACAGAGGAGTATTTTAAGCTGTTGGGAGGGCCGTATCCTTCCTTCTGCAGCCACACCAGCAGTACCAGCCCAGCTGACAGCGTTTGGCTGGTGCTCCATCAGACCCGCGACAGCGGCGGAGCTGCTCCCCAAGCTCTCCGTGCTGCTGCTGCTCGGCCCCTCAGCGCCGGGGCAAGACGCCATCCCCCGCTGCGAGCCGGGCCGGCCCGGGCAATCCCCCGGAGCCGCCGAGCCCCCACCCGGTACCTGCTCGAGGGGCGGTGCCGGGCCAGGACCCGCCCTCTTCCGCCCCGCGCTGGGCTCGGCGCCGCTGGGCCCCGGCAGACGCGGCTTCCGCCCGGCCGGAGCATGACCCAGGCGGAGAAAGGCGAGGCGGAGAACGGCAAGGACAAGGAGCGCGACCGGGAGCGCGAACAGCGCGGCGTGAAGCGGCCCATCGTCCCCGCCGCCGTGCCCGAGTCCCTGCAGGAGGTGAGGCCCGGCGGCGGCGAGCGGCGGCTGCTCGGGCGCTGCTCCCTCCCCGCTGGGGCGGGCCCGGCCTGGGCTCGGCCTTTTAAAGGCCTGCGGAGGGGGGTGTGGAAATGCCGGGAGGGCTCCAGGTGGTCGTGAGGACTCGGTCTGACTCCGTGCGCGTTGTGCTTCTTTCAGCAAATACAGAGCAACTTCATCGTGGTGATCCACCCCGGCTCGACCACCCTGCGGCTCGGGCGGGCCACGGACACGCTGCCCGCGGGCATCCCGCACGTGATCGCACGGCGGCACAAGCAGCAGGGCCAGGCGGCCTACAGGGACAGCTGGCTCCTCAGGGACGGCCTCAATGTAAGCACGGCCCCGCCTCGCCAAAATCCGCGTGTTCTTCGCCTGTTCCTGGGGCGGTTTGGTTTGTTGTGTGGTGCCTATGTCCCCCTCATCCTTCATGTCTTTCCAGAGGAGAATACATCTCCAGTCAAACTATTTTTCACCCTGTTCACCTACTGAAGTCAGTAGGCTTGCACCAGTCTGTGTTTGTGTTTGATTTGTTTGCAATGAACTAAATCTAAAAGGGTTTGTACGCGTTGATTTCCCTGTGCTATGGTCTGTATTATGGTCAGTATTTCTTCTGATGGAATGCCAACTGCAGGATTAGAATCAGATCACTGTTTGTGAATGTGTTGGTTACTAGTTGGTTTGAGAGTTGGGTAAAACAGCGAGTAATTTTAGTCCAGCCTGGTCAAAAAATATATGTAATAATTTTACTTGTAATCTGAATCTGTAAAAATCAAATTAACGTCTCTAATATTAAATTATTATCTCACCTTTAAATAATTGAGATCTATTTAAACATTTTTGCTCTTACTTCATATTTCTGTAGTTAAGTAGATAATGGCCTGAGCACCTCACTAGAGGTGAAGTCCAGCAGCCACTAAAAGCAGTTAAAAGATTCAGCTTGACTTGAATAGGTGTTGGGAACACTAATATAAAAAATTTCTTTAAAAATAAGCATAAGTCCATTTTGCATTGTACAAACATCTGTCCTTTCTACAATCAACCACAGTGATGATTTCATTGTTTCATAAGAGCTTCAATATTACCAGTATACAGACATGTGGTTGGAAAGTATTTACATTGAATATTTGGGCTTTTCCTTAGAAACCTGAAAGTACTGAACAGAGACAAAATGGCCTTAAAATGGTGGACCAAGCAATATGGTCTAAAAAGATGTCAAATGGAGCAAGGCGCATACCAGTGTCACCTGATCAGGTAACTCATTCTTAAGATCTTATTATACTAATATTATACTAACAATATACTTATTATAATAATGTCTTATTATATGTTCATTCATACAGTCCTTGGGTGTGATCCTTTGCTTCAGTGGACAAGAATAGATACCCTTTACAGACCAAATGTGGGTAGTGCTATTGTGTTACCTAACTCTGAAAATGTGAGAAAATTAAGATTTTAAGTGTTTCCTCAAGGGCTGGGTTCAAAGGGGTATTTTCTTTTTCTTCCATGCATAAAAAGTGACCGGTAAAATATTTATCAACAGGATTTGGTTTGGTTACATTTCAGGCCCGGTCATATAACAGACAGATGAGGCCTGCCATTTTGGATCACAGCTCTGGGGCCAAGTGGACAAACACATCAAATCATCCTGAGTTTTTGGTAGGAGAAGAGGTAAGATTGATTTTCCTGCTGAATGAGTCTTCATGTGTTTTAATGCAGCCACATCATCAGTAGCAGTTTGCTGTAAGTTAGTATGTACTGAAGCATGTGTAAAGCTAACTCAGCAAAACTGAGAAACTTTACTGGGGAGTAATTGAGTATTTGTAACCATTCAGCAAGATGAGAGGGCTTCCCCTGTTTGCTTAACAAGCATCTTGGATCCCTTGCTCCTGTAAGTCAGGGTTTCTGCAGGGAGTAGGTGAGAACTTTGCCCATATGCCATAATTCAGAGAAAAGGCAAGAAACTGATAAAAGTATCACTACACGGAATTGCTGCTGAGTAACTTGATCTTTGTGGGCTTCAAAGTGTTTAAATTATTTTAGTTTCTAATACAAGGTAATGGGAAAACATACCTTTATGTTCAGTAGATGTCTGTCGGTAAGAACATTCAAACATTGCTGTCTTTTTATTTTAATGGATTATTACCAAGCCCTGTTACAAAGAAATCCACTGTATTGCTCTTACATCAGTCTGAGTTCTGCAGTGTCTTCTTGTATCTGCTTCTGAAATACTTTTCTTCCCAGTATTTGTTGCTCATTTTGTTACTATTTTTTTGGGAAAACCAATGCACAGAATGTAATCTCTTCTTTCCAGGCATTGTATGTTAATCCATTAGATTGTTACAATATACACTGGCCCATTAGAAGAGGACAGTTGAATCTCCACGCAGGACCTGGTGGCTCCCTCACTGCAGTATTGGCGGACCTTGAAGTTATATGGTCACATGCAATACAAAAATACCTGGAAATACCACTGAAAGACCTAAAGGTGAGCTGTGAACAGCACATTTGTGTGGTGGGGGCTGTGTCCACTTCTGTAAGTGTTACTGTAAAAGAGAAGCAACTTGCTGTTATTAGTAGCCTCTTACTGGTGCTTTTCTTAACAAATACATTCTTTCTGCTGGTAAGCATAGTTTCCAAGACTTCATCTGGAATTTTGTCCAGATAAAAACTTTTGATAGAACTTGTAACAACAATGTTTAAAAATCCCATTATAGACATTTCACAATCTTAGTCTTTGTTTAGGGTTTTTTTGTTGACTGTAAAGGAGGCGCCTGGGGAAGGGTTGCCTAATGCTTGTATAATTATTTATCCTTTCCAAGTAGGTGTTTGTCTCATGTCTGATGTGCTTTTAAACATTTTAATGGCTATAGACTCTTGGCACTTACTCTGAACACAGTTTTTGAAGCATTGAAAACCTTCCCCTTTCCTAAAATTTTATTTTTTTTAATAAGTTGTATATCAAACTTTATTTGAGAGCTACCTTTGATTTACTGTTCTTGTCTTCAGTACTACAGGTGCATTTTACTGATTCCAGACATCTATAATAAACAACACGTAAAAGAACTGGTAAATATGATCCTAATGAAGATGGGCTTCTCAGGTAAAGACCATAATGAAGCAAGTATTAATTGCATAAAGATTTTTTTTTTTTTTTCTTTCAAGGCACGTTTTTGCACATCAATCCCAGGTTGGCTGGGACTAGCACCCTCATCTTTTGCCAGTCACATAACTGCTGTCTCTTTTAAAGGGGCAAAATGGTTGGCTAATACTGAAACAAGTTTTTTGGTTTGCTGTTGTGCATTCCCACTGTGGGCTTCTCATTCAGCTGAGGTAAAAGTAGCAACAGTCTGATTTCTTAAGTATTTCTAAAATGCATGATTGTCTGGAAGAACAGACTGGAACCTCTGGTGCTTCCCAGGTTTAAATATGGGCTTGTGATAGAAATGTACTCTGGAAAGGTGGATTGAAAGGAGAACAGAGGGTGAAATTGCACCTTATTTTATAACTACTTGAAGACCATATCTGAAATGCTAGTAGTAGTGCCATTTGATTAAAACGAGATAAAAAATTAGGAAAACACCTCATGTACATCTGATAGCCAAGACCCTGCATTACCAGATTAAAAAAATAGTTAAATTAGGAAAACACCTCATGTACATCTGATAGCCAAGACCCTGCATTACCAGATTAAAAAAATAGTTAAAATTTGAAGACAATACCTTTAATCTTATAGAAACAGGATCATTTGACCCTGCTCTTAGCTTTTTTCAGGACTTTTAAAGCCTTAGCCAACAAAAAAAATCTCTAAGTACCCCCCACCCCATCTTCACTAAATATACAGGCTTTCACTGCAGAGTCAGGCTATTTGTAGATCTTTAAAAGACATTAAAATGTCCTTTAAATGTCAACAACATTACTGTAAAGTTTGGCATGAATTAAATAAAACTTTTTCTCATATTGCTAGGAATTATTGTACACCAGGAGTCTGTCTGTGCTACCTTTGGAAGTGGTTTAAGCAGTGCCTGTATTGTAGATGTGGGAGATCAGAAGACAAGTGTTTGCTGTGTAGAAGATGGTGTTTCCCATCGTAACACCAGGTACCTTCGAGTGTGCAGAATTATTGTAATCATGGACTTACTTGCTTACCAAGGATTTGAGTTTAAAAAGGAGACAAACTTTCTATAAACACAGGAGGGTTTTTTTACTGTGAAGCATTTAACAGGGTTAACTATTACAATATGAACCTTAAAGAATTCTGGTATCTTTGAAAGAAGAGAACAGGCAGAACTAATCTGTGTTCTGCCAACTCTGTGAAAGTCATGATTCCAGCATGCCTAAAATCTCCCTAGCATTCCTCTGCCTGTCACTGCACTCAGCCAGTATTTCAGCAACTACATGAAAAGATCTTTTTCTTCTCTATGCTTTAGGCTGTGCCTTGCATATGGAGGATCTGATGTGTCAAGGTGTTTTTATTGGCTTATGCAACGAGCAGGATTCCCATACAGAGACTGCCAGCTAACTAATAAGTTGGATTGCCTGCTACTTCAGCACCTAAAAGAGACATTTTGTCATCTAGATCAGGTGAGAAGGGGAAAATAGTGTGTTCTCCAAGTAATTTTTTTTGTTTGTTTTACAGAATGTTACTCTGGGCAACCTTTTTGTGAGTCCAAGTTGATTGTAAATATTTTACTCAGTAGAACACTGGCAAAAGCTGTAGAAACTTTAGACTTGAAATGTTTGTAACTTGGTTTATTTTCTCCTCTAGCTGAAAGGAATCCCAACCCTTAGAAAGATAATTTCTTTGTTCTTATTGCTGAAAGAAGCTGATGATAATTACATATTTGCTGGTTTTCAACTTCAGTTCTGTAAGATCTGCCAACAGGTCTCTTCTTCATGCAAAACCCTCATTGTAGAGGCTTAGCCATGTGGAAAGCTCTCTGGCAGATCGTACTACATGGAAAAGACTTTAAAAAACTCAAGAATATGTAAATAAAATCCATAGTTAGAAGAGAGTTTTGTTACTTTTTGTTGGTTTTTTGCAGTTTAAATAGAATATGCTGCTTGATAAATACAAAATATACAACTTTTTGTTTCTGTTGTTTCTGACCTTAGGATATTTCTGGATTACAAGATCATGAGTTCCAAATTCGGCATCCGGATTCTCCAGCTTTGTTGTACCAGTTCCGATTAGGTGATGAAAAATTACAGGTGATTTTAAAATTAAATTACAAGTATATTGAGCATTGAGACTCAGAGCCTCACTTTGTATCAGTCCAGTGCTGCTAAGCCCACGTGATTTATGGATTGTTCTTAAACTATGCTTGTGGATAAAATTAATTTCTATATGTATGAATAGGCCTAATGCAGCGCAAGACTTTCTAAGTAGCTTTAGCCAGAATGGTTGTTCCTTCATCTAAGTATGATAATTATCCTTCAAGTGCAAAGCATTAATGTTAACTTTTCAAGTTTTTCAGCTCATTGTTGAATTTTCTAATTTAGTAGCAAACTGCATTTGAATACTTACTTATCATACAATGCTAAAATCTGTAAAGAAACTTGTATATTTCTTAGGATTTTTTTAAATTATAAAGAACAGAAGACACTTCAGTATTTTAAAAACTACCTGGAAAAAAAACACCTCCATTTAATTTTGAATTGTGAGAAAAATAGAACAAGACTCATCTTTTTCCTGTAGTAAATGCCAAAAGAAGGAAAACTGTAGTAAACCCATGCCAAATCTCTCTTCAGGCACCAATGGCTCTGTTTTATCCAGCAACTTTCGGAATTGTTGGACAAAAAATGACAATTTTGCAGCACAGGTCACAAGGTGACCCTGAAGATCCTCATGATGAACATTATCTGCTGGCCACACAAAGTAAGCAGGAGCAGGTGTGTGATTGCTGGTTTTATTTTTCATTAACTGTCATTTAATTGGGGAATGAAATGAGGACTCATTAGCTCATCTCAGAAACTAAAGTTTGTTGCCTGGGTCAAAAGTATTAAGGAATGAATTTAAAGTAAGTAGTTACAGATGCCTAAACCATTCTTTAATTAGAAGTGTGCATTTTTCAAGTCTAAGAAGGCTTCATATTATGGGATTGATCAGTCTGATGGAGTTCAAAATAAACCCTTACTTAGAATGTGAGGATTGAAATGAAGATTAGATGAGGTAATAATGCAGGGTTTAACCTTGCTGTGCAAAAAGCTGAAGGGAAGTACAGTAGTGCTTAGTTAAGTCTTTGTACTGTTCTGTAACCTGATGAAGATCTTTTTGCATTTTTTATATTTCAACTTGTTTTCTCATTTCTAAGTCTTCAAAAGCTACAGCTGACAGAAAATCTATGTCAAAGCCTGGTGCATTTGAGGGAGAATTGAGAGGCCAATCCTCAGACATTTCAGAGAGGATCTACCCGCAAGAAGTGGAACTGGGATCTTCCCAGGGTGACTGTATGATACCTGGCAATGATTCAGAGGAACCTCTAACTGCACACATGTCCAGGAAAACTGCTGTTTCTCAGTTTGAAGGCAAAGCCTTGGGTCTGGACAAAGCCATCCTTCATAGTATCGACTGCTGTGGTAAGAATTACATTTGTACAAGTCTGTAAAATCCACCTCAGGGTGGATTTATTTAACTCCTGTATTTCACCAAAGGAAGATTTGTCTGGAGGTTTTATCACCTTGACAGTAGCTACACTGTTTCTTATGCTTGCATCTTTGTTATGTTTCTTGAGCTACACATTGTGTATCTCCAAGGAATAGAAAAAGAATTTTAAAAGCAAACATCAGTTTCTATCTGCTTTGACTTGTACTAAATTGATTGTATTACAAATATAGGCCATATTCGGTTTAAAAAACAGATGTATTTATATATATACATTAATTCCAGCATCTGATGATACAAAAAAGAAGATGTACAGCTCCATCTTAGTAGTGGGAGGAGGCCTTATGTTTCATAAAGCTCAAGAGTTTCTTCAACACCGAATTCTCAACAAAATGCCACCTTCTTTCAGAAGAGTCGTTGAAAATGTTGAAGTCATCACAAGGCCTAAGGTAACTTAACTGAGTAAACTATGATTGGTTGAAATCTTTGAAAGATTAAAAGAAAAAAATTCTTTGAAAATCCCAGAGTAGTTGAATATCTGAGATTTAAGGGAGCTTTCAGCTTAAAGTACTGGCCAGTTACAGGCAGGAAGTTAAGAGTGTTACTGGTGCAGATCACTGAAATGTTCATTAGCTGAAGGCCCTGTTCTTAGAGAAGCAGTTAGTACTGGCCCATGAATATAACCTGTCTCCTCAGCAAGAAATTGTGATTTTTATTTTTTAGTACTATCAAGATAATAGCAAAACAGGCATTGAGAGCAATTTTCATTTGGTACTAATCAGGCAAAGCTTGTAAATATATTTCCATCTGTTTCAGAGCCTCCATTACTGAAGCCAAGATTTTCATGACATGCCTAGAAAGCATCTTAAAAAAAATTGACTTCTCAAAGCATCTTGAATATCAGTTAAATATTTTTATCTCACTATTTTTTCCCAAATACTGAAAAACTTTTCTTCTCCCCTGCCCTGCCACGTCCTAACTGGTGAATACTGTGGGAAAAAGTGGAATACAACTGGAGAACTATGTAAAATGAGACTGATGATAGTGTGCAATCTGTGTTTTGCATTTAGGATATGGATCCACGTTTAATTGCCTGGAAAGGAGGTGCAGTTTTGGCCTGTCTGGACACGACTCAGGAGCTGTGGATATACCAGAGGGAATGGCAGCGTTTCGGGGTCAGGATGTTACGGGAGCGAGCTGCATTTGTGTGGTAATGGAGGTGGTTACAGAGGAACCTGTAGGAACTTGACTGAAGTTTCCTTTCCCCAAATGCCCTTTTTTTCCAGTGCACGTGAATTGATCTTCTGCTGATATATATTTTTTGTATTTTGTTGATATTAACTTCAACTGAGATTTTTCTGGAAGTGTTGTAAATAAAAATCTTACTGAATGCACTTGACTTCAGCTACCCTTCGTCTTTTGAATTGTATGCATTGAATTCTGCATACAGAGTGTCACTGTCATCTGCAGAGTAACTATATTTATATTATACAGGTTATGTATATTAAAATTGCGCAATGTAGGAACTTAAGGTATAAAATATGATGTGACAGATGTTAAGCCAAGATTCATTCCAGAAACATGTACACAGAAGTAACAGCTGAAGATTGCAGCTGTGGGTTTAATGTAATATTCTGATTCCTACTCTAATGTTACCAGGAGATGAAGTTGTTATGTAAGTGATCATTAGGGTAAAAGTGAAATGAAGAGCTAAAACTACAGTCAATGTTGGTATTTTACTTATGTAATAAATTATTTTACTCAGTGGAAAGACAAGAATGTGGAAGTGGAGTATTTTTTTCTTGCCCTGTACTTATCATCAAAACCTCTTGTTAGCTTTTCATTACCCGAAAGACCTAGCTGCAATTTTATACAGCCAGCACATTTTCCAGTTTCATTCCATCTGAGGGCAGCACGGCTGCGCTCCTCAACCACCCTGCAACACCAACCAAAGCTGGTTTGGTTGGGCAGCTGCCTTCAAAAGCACAGGACTGATTTGAACTGAAATATTAAAGCTGGAGCTTCGTGAACACGCTTGAGTGTTCCTATTGCAAGAATACCTAAAAGGGAGTCTCTTTTATATGATCTTATCTAAAATGATGTTTGCAGCAAAACTCAACAGAATACAGAAGCTCAAGAAGGTGAGAACCCTTACCTCAGTCTGAGATGGCACAAGCTGCCACGGCAATGAGACACAGTCACAAGTAGAGCAGCAAGGGGAAAACACTCAAATCCTCCAACTGAATGGATAGTGAGGAGATCTAAAAGAGAAAAAAATCACTTTGAAACAAGTCTGTCAAAGCTGTCTTCAGTTATCATAATAATACTTATCAATATATGGTATTTTTGGATTCATTTATGTGTATTTTAATTGACTTTAGAGAAAATACACACAGAATTATTGAAATTATCACTTCCAATGTCTATACATAAAAAGTGTGCTAAAGAGCAATGCAAAATGATTAATCATCACCATTGGAGTTGTTGACTGGTTTACTTAATATTCTTCCCTACTTTGAAAGAAACTAGGCATATCAACCTGAATCTGCTGCCTACCAACTCCTCCCATGTTACTGGAATGTACCTCCCCCTCCAACCTGGTGTCTCAGCAGTCCATCATCATCTCATCTCCTCTCTTCCTTTTTGTTTAGAGTTTACCCTGAGCAAAAGCTACAAAATAACTAATTCCTGAAGTGCGGCATTACTCTAATAAGCACAAAACTTAAGAGAAGAAAGGTGAAAGGCAAAATTTGCCAAGGTCAGTATTCATAAAGTCACCTAAGACCAAAATCACCTGCATCTTTACAGGATTTTAACATTCAAATATCTGTATAACCAAAACATTTATTTTTCTGAGATTTTTTGCAAACATACAGGGGAAAATCTGCTGAATATACATGATAAGTAATGCAACAGAAAACAATAAGTAGTTTCAGTTTAGTTTGCAGTGAATACTGACTCGAGAATGATAAATATTTAAGTATCCATGCATTAAAAAATAACAAATTCACCTACACAGAATTCTCAGAATTTCTATTTAAAGGTCATTAGTATGATTCTGTTGGTAACAGAGGGATAAGATATCATCACCAATTTCTAGTCAGCAAACCCATGAAATAACTGGACACCCACAGGAGCCCTTACACTGAAGTGAAAAACACTTTCTTCACATTCAAAACAATGAACACAATTAGAATTTTGTGCTCTACATCTACCCTTACTTAAGTGCTGAAATTACTCTGTTACTTCATGAAGCTTCTATACTCTTACACATGTTTAATGCATATTTTTCTACACTTTCTATTTGCTTACTGAATAACAGCATTGAAAGTGTACAAAATTATTTCAACCATCCAAACACACATCAGTTTGGTTTCAAGCATTCTTAATCACTGCAAAGATTAAAGACCACTTAGATCAAGTACACATTTACTCATAGTTCCACAGGGAACAATTACTCTTTTCCATTAATGATTATTCAGAAGTTTGGAGTGTGGTGCTTGAGTGTGTATAACCAACCACCCAGAGACTGTCCATTATCTTCTTATCTGATTTAGAACAAAAACATTAACAAGTAATTAAGCTAGAAAATTATTATTCAATACATTCTGAGAAGAGTGATAAGAAAATACTTGGAAAAAAACCCAGCATCTACAAGCAATATCAAAGATATTGCAGCAGAGACCATTGTCCTTAGGTGATGTCAGGAAAAAGTACAAGATCTCACAATTATCTTGGTTTGTCTTCATTATATCGGCTTTGTTCTACCATAAGCATTCTAAAAGGGCAAACAAGACTCCTGGGTTCACCCTCCACCTGGGTTCATCCTCCAGGAGTGGCAGTGACTCTTCACGCAATACCAATCCCTGGCCATTTCTCAAGGAATTTTATGAGATACTCTCACCACCGAGTTTTAATGCAGTTTAGTCTACATGAACTAGCGCTACATTACCATAGACTGAGGATATTCAGAGGACAAAGCCGGTAGAGAAGTAAGTTATCTGAGTTATATTGTGGAATTATCAGTTCTTCTGGCTACCCAGAGGGACAGTGTTGAGAATTATGATTGAGCGCACACTCATCAGTGATACAACCAAACCCGAAAGTCGACACTGCTGAGGTAATGAATCAGTCAACACAGACAGGCCCGGCGGGACAGCGCGTTTGCTGCTCTCACTTCCAAACCAAGGCGTTCTCCTAGAAACACGCGTCGCACAGGTAAGGAGCGCAATCAAAGCCTTGAAATGCAAGTTCCAGCTCAACTTTCACAGCCTGCCTTCGAGCACTGCGCCCAGCGCTCAGACATACACCGATACCTCCCGTCAGTCCCGGGGACGGAACGAGGCACGGGCACAGGGGGCACGGAGCGAAGGACGGAACAGGGCATGGAGCGGGGACACCTGGGGTTTCATCTCCAGCCGCGTTGCAGCTCCCACTGGAACGCGAAGCGTTTTCGCAGCCGGGGGTGCGGGAGACAATTTTTCCGCCCCACTAAGAGCGGGGTGAAAAAGTTGGAGCGCTCCCGGGAAGGAGCGGAGAGGCATCTCCTCAGCACGGGGCTGGGTTTACCCCGCGCCCCGGAGTTCCGCGGCGGAGCTGGCAGCCCTGTCCCGGCGGGGTGCGGGAGCAACGGGGCAGCGCATCCGCCCGGAGACTCCGGCGGGATGGGCGAGGCTGAGGACTTCGCCCGCTGCCGCTTTGGGCGCTTTCGAAACGGCACGAAGCCGCTCTGGCACATCCCGCACAGCGGCCAAAGGGTGCATTTCGGGGGAAAGTCCCAGCCGCGCTCCTGCCCTGCCTTCCTGCGGAGCTCTCCCCCCGCAGCCCGCACTCGCCTCCGCGCCCTCCCGCCGCCGGCCCCAGCGCTCCCAGGGACCACCCCGCGCTCCGCCCGCTGGGCTGGGCGGTGGCTGCCGAGGGTCGGCGGCAGCCCCCACACACGAGCGGCCTCCCCGGCCCGGGCTGAGGGAGAGCGGCCTGCGGAGAGGACCGGGACAGACCCATCTCCCTCCTGCTCGGGGGGCCGGGCGGGAGCCGCCCCGGTCCGGTTCAGGAGCCCCCAGAGCGGTGTCGCGGGCAGCCCCCGGACCCGCCGGAGCTCGCAGACACGCTTGTGCACAGAGGAGGAAGCAGCGAGGTAAGTCGGCTTGAACACTTTCAGCCCTGGAAATGAAACTCACCACAAAGTTTCTGAAAGTGACTGAACTTTCCTCCGAGCAGGACTGAAGGGAAAGTTAGTCCAAAACATTCCCATGGCAGTTACATTTAAACCCTGTTACACAGCCTGCAGCAGGGAAAAGCAAACAAACAAAAAGCAAGATCTGCTGTAACCTGCGGAGCTCTTCCTCCTGCACTTTACAGTCAGGCCTGACAGGATTTGGTAGTGACATGGAGGGTTAATGTCCTGACAAAGCCCCATTGCTCTGCTACTTCATGTGTTGTCCATGCTGTGGACATCTCTGGGAAAGGGTCACGTTTTACACGCGTCAGAGAGGATGTTCTTATTTCGCCTCTGTCAACAAAACAGGGAGTAAAATTTCAGGCACCGTGGCCCTCTCCTTTTTGTTTCAGGATCAATTTAGAAGGAGTAGGATAGTGCTCATGCAGAGGGACCACACGAAGAGGAGAGTGGATGTGAATCAATACAGCAAAAAGAACTGAAACTAGCATTTGAACATTGAAAGTTCATGAAAGAACATTGAAACTAGCATTTTAGTCCATTGAAACTAGTATTTTAATCCATTCAATCAAAGATGCGTGCTGGATTTATATTAGATTAGAATGACTTGATTTTTGACCTCTGCACTTCAGAACTCGAAAGCACCAAGGTTTGTGAATCATCTACACACTGACTGCCAAAGTCACTTGACTGTTATGGCCAGGACATTGCTGACTCCCAACTCTCTTTGCAAGATAAAAATTCTCTCAAATGTTACTCTGCCAGCCCTGTTCCATTTGAAGTAAAATAACAACAATAAGTGAAGAAAACCATGAAGTAACATCTAACTACAAATCTGAAACACATATGGTAGAGAAGATTTAAAATATACTACTTAAGTTACTTGAAAGGAGCATTCGGTTTAGATTCTTGGTTGGCAGTTCAGCCTTCTAGCCCAGACAGTGGGTGCCCTGTCTTGGGTCTGTTCTCACATATGACCCCAGATCAATCCCAGTAGAGCTGCAATAGGAGGTTCCCATGGATTTCATCAGCCGGATACTGTATTCAGAAATGTGTTACAATGATGCAAGGAGCCCCAAACACCTCCTTTCAGAATTCCATTATCCACCTCTAGCTAACCAATGGATGATTAGATGCATTATTACAGTATTATCAGTTTTCCTGCTGAGATGCTCCTACTCTCCTCAGTCTCGTACAACCTCCAGCCATAGGCCCTGCTGAATAGCAACTTTGGTAAATAAAATCTTCTTTAAAACAAGCTTCAGACTTTGGAGCTCTACTGCAATACCGGGAATGTATTTTATGTTGCTACCATATGCATTTCTGCAAGTCTGCTCACTGATTCCTGAAGAACATTTTACTACATGTTCATAACAAGGTCATGATATAGGGGAACCCAGACAAAGACATGCAACAACATCCAGTAAGGCCCAAAAGATATTTTTTGTTGGTAGCAAGTACAGAGCATCCCAATAGAACCACATTGTATAAACCTCCCTATTTCCTTTTGACACAGCCAGTGCAACATTTAAAAGAGTTGACTGTAAAACTATAGTTCCCTAATGGGACAGAGTATCTTTCCCAAATTATTAGGCCCAGGCCCATATCCTACCAACCCTATCACCAGTCTGCTGCTCCTGGATGAATAAAATCCTGTAGCCCACCAGTTCTGCAGGTTAAACACAGATACTGCACAACTGTAGCCCTCTTCACCATAACCAAAACAAGTGAAAACCTCTCTACCTTTGTCATCCTCCTCTACTGCATCACAAGAAGCTGATAAACCTTCTTCAATAAAGAATCCTTTAACAGTCTCCACCTGCAAAAAAACCTGACACCCTCCCCATCTTCAGCTGGGAACAATTTTGAATAAGCCATGTGAGGAGAATCAGCTGTGTGAACTTTAGGCTCAGACATATCCCCAGCATCTTTTTTTTCCTTTACAGAACAAATTGTTTTCCATGGCTGGTTGTTCATTCAGGAGTTTGGGGGTTTGTACAGCCCCAGACAAGTTTAGTACAAGTTTTCCTAAGAAAAGTCAGAGAGTTATGCTTCTTCCCATCTGTTCCACAAGAGTAAAGGAACATACTTTTGAGACTGTACATAAAACTGTATAAAATTATAATTGTAAGTGGAAGATTTTTTACATGCAGCAGAAATTTACAGCTAATTTTGTTACAGAGTATTCAACGTATTTCAGGAGAACACTTGCTTATCTCCTTCAGCTGGGCAGTGCTAAAAGAGATAAGTGTCATGGACTCTGGATAAGTTGCTGTCTCTAGAATCCACGACAACAGCTTAGACAGAAGCCATGGGCCAGGGAGAAATACTGTTTACAGTCCAAGGACACCCCATTTCACTAATTGTTTGGACCAAAAGGAATGGTTTCGAGGGGAGAGAGTAGAAGAAACCCTTCAGACTGGCCAGCAGGATCAGTGCCTGTGACACACAGGCTGTGAAAATCTGGTGCTGAGTCCCTGTGCCCGAACTAGTGCAACACAGAGCTAAACCTGTGGTACTTCCAAGGCTCACAGGCTTCCCTGGAGGTAAAAGACTTGCCATTCGTACTCAGCCTAAGGATCTGGTGGTGTTAGAATGTAACTGTACTCATTCTTGCATTCTTGCAGGATCTGGGTTTAGTAGCAAGTGATGAACAGATTTTGCCTTTCTCTGTGTTAGGAGAGACACCTCCAAACCCAGCAGTTTTCACCTTAGGGACAGCTGGAAATGAGTTTGTTACACATTTGTTTTGTGGAGAAACTCTCTGGCAGAATGTGCAGTGAGCACATTCATCATTTTCATTGTGAATTGCCTTGTGTGATCTCACTGTCACAAACTTACAGAGAAGGTTTTGAAACTGTTGTTTTTCTTAAATTCTTGCCTATTAGAGGTGGATAAAGAGAGACTACAAGGAATGCAAACGTTTCCACCCCTTATGGATTTGGCAAATACTTGAAATGTTCATCTGTCTCAGGAACTAGAAGCAAATCAAAATCAGATTACATATAATATAGGATAGTACATTTGACTGCTGCATAGACTGCATTAAAAGAATAATATGACAGTAAATGTTTACTGGTTTATTTGCATTGCTGTTAACTTCTTGGGTAGTGAAAATGGGTAAAATATACCTGTGTCACCTGAAAATGCCTGACATTTTAGAGTTAGTAAGGCTTACATCTTAATTAGTATCTTTGGGTTTTTTTCTAGGGTAAACCACTGGATTTTTGTCAGAAATTCTGCAAGAGTGACTAACTATCAGTAAAGATGTCATATTTAATGAAAGGATTTAAATGTCACAGTCCTGTGATGTGTAAAGTAGCAGGAAGCCTGTTTAAAGCACACGCATTAAAGAACATGTTAGGCATCAATGAACAACAACTCAAAATTTCCCGTGCATCATCTCAACTGAGCTCCGAAAAGGCAAACTCTTATAATTACATCATCGTAGGAGCTGGATCAGCAGGCTGTGTATTGGCCAACAGGCTGACAGAAGACTCTCAGAGTACCGTGCTGCTTTTGGAAGCAGGCCCTAAAGATACCCTGCTAGGCAGTAAAAGACTCATGTGGAAGATTCACATGCCTGCTGCCTTAACGTACAACCTCTGTGATGAGAAATACAACTGGTACTACCACACCACAGCCCAGAGGCACATGGATAACCGAGTCATGTACTGGCCCCGGGGCAGAGTGTGGGGCGGCTCCTCCTCTCTCAATGCCATGGTCTACATCCGTGGGCACGCCGAGGATTACAACCGATGGAGCAGGGAGGGGGCTCTGGGCTGGGACTACGAGCATTGCCTGCCCTATTTTAAGAAGGCTCAGACACATGAACTGGGGCCAGATCAGTACAGAGGTGGGAATGGCCCCCTGCATGTGTCAAGAGGGAAAACAAACCATCCTCTTCACCAAGCATTCCTGGAGGCAGCCCAGCAAGCTGGGTATCCCTTCACAGATGATATGAATGGCTATCAGCAAGAAGGCTTTGGCTGGATGGACATGACTATACACAAAGGTAAATCATAATGGGGTCCTTACATAATTTCTATTTCTGACCCAGAAATAATTTTGGAATATGGATTTATAATCCACACTGAATGCCATTTGAATGTTTAGGTTACTACACAGCTATGGTACTCTATATTTACAGCCTATTCATTTCATAGCAGCTTGCTATCGGTGTACTGTGTATTTCATTGCACATGCATTGGCAGGAAAGTCCTGATTCACAGTTAAACTATGCCATTGTGAAATTTGCTATGTTAAAATAAAATCTTTAATTATTATATCAAATCACATTTGCTTTGAACTCTATAAATTCTATGAAGACTCTCCGTCTGTAAGTATCCTGGTGATTATTGGCCAAAGTCTGAAGAATACTGAGCATGACTATTTTGATGTTTAATGTAAATATACATTGTAGGTCAAAGATGGAGCACAGCTAGTGCTTATCTTCGCCCAGCCGTATCACGCCCAAATTTCTCAGTTGCAGAGAAGACACTTGTAACAAAAATCTTGTTTCAAGGAACAAAATGCATTGGTGTTGAGTATGTGAAAAATGGGCAAAGGAAAAAGGTAAGAGATTTTCAATTTCCAGTATGAAAAGTATGAATCAAAACTAAATTATATTTTAAAAAAATCTATTAAAAGTGACACTTTACTATGCAAAATGTCTTCTTTTTTTTAGAGGTCTTGTTGTTTCTTCCATTATATGATCCTTTGTCAGTTATTTTACAGTAGATGCTGTTCCTGTTGTATTGATTTAGAGATTACCGTCATCATCATATTTCCATCTCCCAGTGCTGAGGGCACAAGCCATGACTTGGTGTTACTCAGAGTGTTGTGTAAGATGCCTGACTGTAACTATGGTGCAACCATGCCCTGTCCCAGCACATCGCCCAATGTGCTGCAATGGTGACGTTTCTGAAAAACAATTCTGAAAATGCTGGTCTGCCATAAGAAAATCTGTAAAAACCGGATTAGGAAATCTGAGTGGCTCAAGGGATAAATGATGAATCTTGCCTTACGGCTGGCTGTGGAATGAATATTTTTCAGTTTCAGTCCAACTTCCACTGAAAACATCACTGTGTGGAAGGAAGATTGAATTGTCCTCACAACTGAGTTCTGTGGATAATCAACTCATTTTATGCCTCTTTCAATTCGTTGACTTCTGTAAGACCCAAATCATCCTCACTTCCCTTAAGAGCTGATTATAGAGTATGTAGCTAAGATGTTGCCTAAAAGAGGATTTGCCTGCTAATAAGATATTTAGACACAAATGATTATAAAACAACTAAAAACTGTAATAATAATATCCTAGAGAGAGTAGAGTAAAAATTTTGGTGGTTTGAGCTCAGCAGGTCTTACAAGACTCAGAAGACAAGTGTTTTGTGACTGAGCACCTGCTAAAAGTTAAAATGCAGTATAAACAATCTGTTCTTTGATTTTCTAAAGCACAGAATAAATCTGCTGCTTTCTAAGTGGATTGCAAATGATAATCATTTTAACAATATAAAACAAAAGTTGCAGAACATTTAATTGATTTCATTAGCTATTAAATTTCTGTGAAAACAGTACCTCTAATTGCTGTTCTTGTGCCATTATCAAGAGCAATTTTGTTGAAGAAGTCGTCTTGGAAACCTAATTACACATGATCGAAGACTTTCTGAATACTGGACAATTTAATTGCAAAATTCTTCAATTGCTATGAATTTTCATACATATCAATATTAGTATGAATTCTACATAGTGAATGATAGATATTTATATCATGTATTGTGCAAAGTACACCTTCAAAGTATTTCCCTTCCTTTTTTCCCCCCTGCCAGCATCAAAACTGCAGGATTGGTCTGCTTTTACTTTCTGGAAAATTTTATATCTGTCAGGATGGAAGAGCTAATAATTTTATTGCATTATGAACTTCAAGATGAAACACTTGACTGCATTAAAGTGTTTTTGTTTTTACAGTCTCTTTTAGATAGAATCTCTTGTACCTCAGTCATCAGCAAAGTGAAAAGATCACCAAAACCTGATTCAAAAATGATTCAAAACCTATTCACCAGCCAGTGACTTTTTATTTTTGTAACACTGAAGTCCTAGAGATCTCCCAGGACCCCAGTGAGCCCTCTGACAAAAGTAGGGAAGGTAGACTGAACATTCCTGGAGTTTTTAAGTTCAGAATCAAGCCAAAAAGTATATTTTAAAGGATGAAAATGTTTTAATGTGTTATAGACTAACCCGTAAAAAACGTATCAAAGTCACTTTTTCCTCTTAGCCTGTTAGCTGTAACTTTATGAAAGACTCTGTGTGGGCTAGGAATAACTACAGTGCTGACTTTGCAGTGAGTTTGGACTCAGCAAGCATCATTGGAATGCTGCTCTGAACAAACTGGTACCAGCTCTATGTGTACTATAGAAAATGTAAATGGGTAATGTTTGTAGAACATGCAAAATACAGCTCTAAATATTGATTTAACAGGCACTGATATGGTCTTTATTAGTCTTAACATACTAATGATTGCCCAGAGCAAAGCAATAACAAACAAAAAATGTAACACTGGCCATCTGCTGGCCATAGCAGATAAATAGCCTGAAAATACTTTTTATTAATATTACACTTTGATGTTAGTGTAGCTACAATCTCATTTGCCATCATGCTGTATAGCTGAGGAGTCATTCAAAAAGGACAGGATGACAATTTAATATGCATTCCATGCTAATCTGTTAAAACTCTGAGTCAAAGGCAGAGGAATAATTTAGCAGCCTTTATCATGAACCAGCTCAGGGCTCAGACCAAACCATTTGATGAAAAGACTGTCAGCAAAATGGAATTCAATGTATGCCTGCAGTCAGTTTCAGCAGTAGTGCTTTAGTGAGTGGGGGGCTTTTGGGGACTACCACAAGCTAAGAAACTAAACATTAGTCTTAGTTGAATTAAAAAAATAAGCTCTTGAGAATTTTTGAGCTACCATGTCTGTGAATTCAAAATCTTCCTTAGGAGTTTCAGTTTTAATTTATAAATCGTTACTGAAAATGGCAGAGAGGCTTAGCTGCCTGACCTGAGTGACACAGGTACTATTCCCCTGGCAAGTAGGACAGGAGTTTATTTGCAGCCACGGTACTGGCTGGGCTGAATGTTTCTGTGCCATACAGTTTGAATGGATTGTAAAGATACAGGAATGATCAAAGGAAAAGCTTGATTATTTCTCTTTGTGGAAAATTCTGACAAGACAGGAATATATTTAAATGAGGAAAATGTGAGGGAAGGGTGTCTAATCTGGATCAGAACAGCATATCCCAACAGAAGCCCTTGACGTTGCTTGCATTCAGCTCAGGCTTAATAATCTTAGGGCTTTTGTGCTCATTTCCTTTTAGGTTTTTGCCAATAAGGAAGTTATTTTAAGTGGAGGTGCCATAAATTCTCCCCAGCTGCTTATGTTGTCTGGAATTGGAAATGCAGATGATCTAAAAAAACTGGGGATCCCTGTTGTTTGCCATCTTCCTGGTAATTTTTTCTTTCTTCTAACCTTTTGTCTTCCTGAGGATGCAACTGAACAGCAGTTAAATTAAATGAATCATGAAATTGAGTTTTCTTTATGTCAAGTTGTGTAGACTGAAACACATGTTGAAACATGTTTGTAACAAATCAGTGGAAAGATGCATTGATTTTATACAAATCAGTGGAAACACGCATTGATTTTAGAACTGAGCAACAAACTCCTACACTTCACTACATATGCCTTTCTGAAGGTATATTTTTATAGTAAAGCAGCACACTTGTCTTTAAGAGTTTTGAATTAGTTTTGATCCACAACAGATTGTATAAACTCCCACTGTGATAAATATTCAAATATAGAGGAAATAACATGAACTTTTCCTTAAAGCTAAAATAGTTAGCACAGTATTTGGAAGTCATATCAGGCAATTTTAGAACAAGTGGTATATCTGCCATTTAACTTTCTATTTTCTAACTTTCCAATTATGCTATGTTTATGTAAAACCTTATTCTGACACTAGCAAAAGGCTGATACGACTCATGGCCTTGGTCTTAGTCATCACTGCCCTTGTAAGAGGTTGGTTTGGGTCCCACTTAAGTTGTTCTCTGCTTGAAACATGGTGGATAATTGCTCTGTGTGAAATAACTTTTTTTTTTCCTCTCCCTTTCTTCTCCCTTCCTCCCTTTCTACCCCCTGCAGGAGTAGGCCAGAACCTTCAAGATCACTTAGAAGTTTATGTCCAGCAAAAGTGCACCAAACCTATTACTCTGTATAGTGCACAAAAGCCACTTAACATGGTGAGGATTGGTCTCGAATGGCTTTGGAAATTTACAGGTATGAAGCAAAGTATGCAATCATTCTACCACTGATTGATTTAGAATTATGACAGCCTTTCATCCGTGACTTTTATAGTCCGGGAGCCTTGACATATAATCTTTTTCATGCTCTGGGAAATAACTTGCAAATGGATTTGAACTATTTTCTTTCTTCTAAATTGAAGGATTTGTATCTTAGGTAATGAGGGAGGTTATTACACACCACTTTTAACATTTTTGTATCTCATGCAAAGAAAAATTCTATATTTAAAAGTCAGTGCTACCAAGAAAAGCTATTGCAAAAAAAAAAAAAAAGAGAAAATACCTTATTTTAAATCAATGTGATATCAATAAAAACATATTGTTGAACTGAATAAAGTTTTTTGTATAATTGTCTCAAAAGAATTTGTTTGTTGCTCTGATTAGAATCCTTCAGGCCTGCAAGTAAATCTGAACTGACTTTCCTTAAAATGACACATGCATTTTACAGTACCTCAGTCATAAGTTGTACCTTAAAAAGAATCTGTAAATATAATCCTTGATGTCAGTTAAATAGCTTGGGCAAAGTTAAGCTCTACATCACTTGCTGAATTATGTTATTATTATTTGGCAATTTATTCTGGGTGTATGTGGCTTTTTACCATGGAAGTAAACATTGAGGGCCAACTTAAAGTTTTAAACAGAAACGAAGCAAACGTAATTTGAGACACATCGCAGGCTTTTCATCCTTCTCTTCAGGGTAGGCACAGTGGATGGCTCTGCCTATCCCATGTGACTGATGGGATAACTGGGGTGCAGGTCATGGAGCGAGCAGTGCAGTAATATCAGGGTGTGCAGCCAGTTCCCTCCACACCTGTTAGGATCCAAATCTGCTCCTGGAGTGAGACCCTTGACCTCCCAGTTACAGTGAGATAACTGCAACGTCCCACTCTCAGATCAGTGGGATTCCCAAAGTCATATATAGTTACATTTATTAGGCATTAAAAAGCAGGTGAAGGTGATGCACACTGCTTAATTATGAGCTGTTCATGATGGATCTGCATTCCTTGCAATTGACCTTGTACATATAAATTATTCATAGTAGCACAACTAAGGGTTAAAAAGAACTGGATTTGTTGCTCTTTTGAGGTCTTTTAATGGCATCTTCTCTCCCCTTTACACCACGTAGGTGAGGGAGCCACTGCCCACTTAGAATCTGGTGGTTTTATCCGAAGTGAACCAGGGGTTCCTCACCCCGACATTCAGTTCCACTTTCTTCCTTCCCAGGTGATTGACCATGGTCGGGTTGCTTCCACAATGGAAGCTTACCAGGTGAGTTGGAGAGTATGTTCCAGTAAGGTTTTGTAGCCATTAGCAAGGAGGTTTGTGCTCCATTATAATTGTTGATAATTTGGCTATATACTGAAAAATACTTTGTTCAGTATAATAGGAAAGAGACTGCTTAACCTCCTTCATTGGGGAGAAAAAGCAAGCTTGTTATTTGATATTGCCACCAAACTAGTGTCAGGTTTTATCTCTTGGAAAATAGGCAAATACTGAGTTAAGTATTCACTCTACTGAATTGCCCTGGTGCTGTGGGTTAGGACACAATTTTGCCAGGGGCAGTTCAAAACTAAAACAGGGTGTTCCCTGTTCCACTGCAGTTTAGACAAAAGTTTAAGTGAAAATGTATAAAACTACTCATTTATTCACTGGCACAAATCCAAGCCCCATTTTAGACCATCACCTTGATCCAAAAGCCTGGGCTAATTTTGGGTAACCATCACTGAATATACATATTTCTCCTTGTTAATCTATTTTCTTCAGAGATGATAATAATTTGGTCCAGTTGCTGATTGTATTAGAATGCTCTGATACTACTAAACTGGAATGGTTGTATTTTAAATTAAAAGAACATCTGTGAGTTGATGTGACAGGTATATTTTCTCCCTGCAGTGGAATTTCATATTTACAAAAGAAATTTTATAATATGGAAAAATGTGCAATGGTATTTTCCACTATCTGTTTCATGTTTACATCTGCTGAATTTGTAAAGTCTGTATTGCATGCGGGGGAAAAAAAAACAAAAAAACAAAAAAACAAACAAAAAAAACCCCAAAAACCAAATCATGCTGAATTTGGAAGATCTGGGATTGTGTCATGAGCACAGTGTGGGTGTTGCAGGTCCATGTGGGACCCATGAGGAGCACAAGTGTGGGCTGGCTGAAGCTGAAGAGTTCAGACCCAAACGACCACCCCATCATCGAGCCCAACTACCTGTCCACAGGTAAATGCAGCCTCTCCTTGCTCTGATATCAACTTATTTCCCGCCTGTTTCAGCAGCCGATTTTTGTGCCTACTCAACACCAGTTCAGAAGTGCTGGTTGGCACATTGTTACTTATTTCTCATTTATAAAATTCAACCAGTATCAAAAGAGGAGATTGTGCAAAGCACTGTGGAAACTAGAAAGAATTCCCTGTTGGGGATGAAGTCAAAATTCTCAGTACCTGCTGTGTCTTGCTGTTCATGTCATCCCCTCTTCTGCTGTGAAGGAATGAATCACTTTTGCTTCTTTGTGCTGAGACTATTTTCCTTTTCCTAGCTAGTGGGTACAGCAAGATAAAGTGCAGTTCCTCATAGCTCACCTCTTCCCTTTTGGGGTTGTGCAATATGAGTGACAGTTTTGTTCACAGTGAATGTAAATATCTGTGACTTTGAAAAATATTCTGCTTCATTATGGCTTTCAGCAAGAAGTGAGAGACTTTTCTTCCAGCCTTTTTTTCTTCAGTGCTGCTTTCTTCTGTTTTGCATTCTGTATGTATTGGTAAATTGTGTACTTACAATTTTCTTATTTTCTCTCTACACAGAAAGAGATATTTGGGAATTCCGCCAGTGTGTCAAGTTGACCAGAGAGATCTTTGCTCAGAAAGCTTTTGAAAAATTTCGTGGGCCTGAAATTCAACCAGGAAATCATGTTCAGTCTGACAAAGAAATAGATGCTTTCATAAGGCAGAAGGCTGATAGCGCTTATCATCCTTCCTGCACCTGTAAAATGGGTCAGCCTTCAGACAGCACTGCTGTAGTTGATCCCCAAACAAAAGTAATTGGTGTTGAAAACTTGAGAGTAGTTGATGCTTCAATAATGCCGAGTGTTGTCACTGGAAATTTGAATGCCCCAACTATCATGATAGCAGAGAAAGCTGCAGACATAATTAAGGGCCTCCCATCACTTCAGGAGAAAAATATTCCTGTATATAAGCCCAAGACCCTGGAAACACAGAGATAAATAAATATTCTCATCCTTTCATATCATTTACTATTTAGGCTTTCATCAGCATGTTGGTATCTCATACTGAACATGCCAACATGATAAATATCATGCAAAACAACATATCCAATTAAAATAACTTAATCTGAATAATTTTTTGTATTACACTACCTACTGTTTTGTCAATCAGCTGGTTTAAGTTGCGTATTTTAGAATCATAGAATATGTTGACTTTGAAGGGACCAATAAGGATCACTGAGTCCAACTCCTGGCCCTGTGCAGGACACTCCAAGAATCACAAATTTAGTTAAATATGGCCTTTTGTGGTAAATTCAAATTCTCTGTTGAAGAGAAGCTGTTTCGAAATGACAAGACATAAGCCAGAAATACTGTGTGATTGCATGAGGAATGGAAGAGATTGAGTGCTATTTTGAAAATGATTATGGTATGCCTTGTTATTTGAAGAACTTTAACTGCTACAAGAATGTTACCCAGGATAACAGCAAGTCAGTAATCACCACATCCTGCAAAGGATGGTCAAGCAAATGTAAGCACTTATGTAATTTCATATTCACGAGCTGAATTAGTTTGTATCAGAACTCATAGGAAAGGGAGGAACCTGCATATGCTCAGAGTTTGTCAAATGTGGTTTTTATGAAAGGAATCCACAGTTTACAAATCGTCACTCAAAGTTAGATTTCGCTAAACTCAGCAGTCTCTAACTGTATAGCTTTCAGGGAGAAGACATACAGTGAATTTATCGGAAACTTATTTTTCTAAAACATGCAGAACTGGAGTTGATATTTATAAAAATCCACTGGAAAATTGGAATTTCTCTTTGTTTTGCTTTTTTTTCACAAGGAGCTTAGTAGAATTCTACTCTCAATTTAAGTTGATTTACTTGTACTACTCTAGCAGGAAGAGATTTGCACTCCCTATAACATCCAGAAAGTGACTGGTCTTTGCTCAGATGATTATTTGCTAAAGATATTTCTCAGTAAATATTCTGAATGGTGCCTTGCTATCACTCAAATTTTATTTAGAAAAATTGCAGCTAAACTATATTTAAATGAAGTGCTACTCAAAATAACTATATAAGGTCAAATTTGATAATATGGGAAGAGGTCTTTTAAAATTAGAAGACAAATATTCACTGAACCAATGTTATATTCTAGTTAGGACTTAAATCTTTGGTTTTTTAATCTTCAGATGTGTAAATTAAGACACTTGAACTTTCATGGCTGTTTTTGGTGTCAAACTGACTTTCAGGTATTGATTTAAAAAAAAACAACAAAAACCTAAAGAAACTGAACTCATTGAAAGAAATTGAATCCATGGATTATTTTGTATTTTTTAAGTATTCCAAAGTAGTTTCTGACTAAGCAGATGTCAAATCATAAAGTAAAAGCTTCTGTAGCTTAGGATTGCCCAGGACTTGTGGCAAACAGAATAAACTTTTTTTCAGAAAAAAAAGAAAGGAATTTTACACCATTTTAACAGACTGTAGAAAACCTTGCTGACTCAGATGTTGGCTGGAGGGACAACTGCAGATGTTTAAGGCAGATACTTGTACCTGGTGTTGCTCTCTGTAAGGCAGTGATTGGAAGCCCTGCTGAGGGAAAGGACTTAATTCATTAGAGCATCTGCACAAAGAAAAACAAAACCACTGAAGATGGAGGATGATAGCAATGAACTCTGCTCCACAAGGAGACAGGTATACCCTTTCTATGTATGTGATGCATTCTTTTGAAATGAGGGGAAGAACAAGAATATTTCAAGTCATAGGTAATTGATTACCTGAGTTAAGGGGACAATTCATCTGGTGCAACTCTTTGGGAAAAGCATGGACTGCACATTCTGTACCTCCTAATGGCAAATCATTCTTTCTCAGCACTTAACGCTCGTAAGATTTTTCTTTAAAGGTATTCAGTAAGTTCTAGTGTCATCTGGAATACAATAAGGATACTCTCAGTAATAGATACTTACCACAGTCCTGTGCAGTTGAGAAGGGAAGCAATTTGGCAAGATGAGATACTGAAGTTCCTGCATTTGCAGATTTACAACGTGGGTTTCCACTCCAGGCATGCAAGATGGGAATTGTTATTATGCAACTGCAGAGGATTAACTAGCCACTGGCTTACATAACTTACCACTGAACATGCACAGACCTCTCCTCTGCTGTTATGTCAAGCTCTGAAAAGAGGAGTAAATAGCAAGGTTAGGTATCCATGTGTCTTATGTTCAGGGAGACATTGCTGCACTGAGAAATCACATAATTAGGCATTTCTTCTGAAACATCATCTATTCTTGCAGTTCTAAGCATCCACAGACACCTCACAGGTTCCTCCCCTTTTAAACACTTAAGCATTTTCATTGCTGTGAACTGCAGTTGCTTTATTAATGCCAGCTTCACTGCTGAAGAATGTTGAGGCTCCTTCATGAGATTCCTCTGAATTCCTTTGAATTCCTGAAATCCTTCAGCAGTGCGAAGGGTTTGTTGCCCTCGGGAAATTTTTAAGTAACATTAATTTACCATTCATTTCTCCTGTGTTGTATCTGTTGCTGATATTGAATTCCTGTTAAAAATTGTTCTGACTTCCAGCAGAGTCAAGTCTGCTAAAAGGTACTTAGAACAGGTCCAGGATATTCTAACCCGCCCTATGGAGCACTGGCAGTCTCAGCTAAAATTAACCATCTTTTACACCTTATTGGACTGCAGAACACAGGTTGTAATTCCAGAGTTTTACCTATTTAACAAAATAATTCAGTGTGATTATTCCCAGGTCTACCCAGATATAAATTCCATAAATATACAGATAACATATTATGTGCTCAAAAACAGTTAACTGTAAAAGCTGATTGATGCAAGGGTTACTAGATCTGCCAGCATGGCTCGGACCAGCAATGGTACTGCAAGAGAGAACACCAGCATTTCCATGGAAATGGCTTGCTGCAGATGCTCCAGGCAATTGGAGGTCTCTGGCTGGGGACAATGGGATTAAGAAAGAAAAGTGACCAAAAACATTTCTTTTGTACACACATTTCAGTTCAAGCTGCTTTAGTATGAGAACTGCTTTTAAAAGCAGCAAAAATTGCAGTAGTTGTAAAATTGCATTGTATTTAATTTACGTATGATTGTGTACACCACAACCTTAAAATCTTTCCAAGTGTCTGCATTCAATTGGTCTGCAACCAAATTAGGCAGCTATATGAAAACTGGAGAAGTGGGCTTGGAATGTGCATTTTCTATAAAATATGCATACAAAGATTTTGAGGAATAATAAAAGCATAAACATATTAAATACTTGATATAGAATAGAGATATAGCATATATCATTAAATAATAATAAAAGTAATTAATTTTTATATTATAGTTCAAATGAAGAGGGAGAGCACAAGTTTATCTTATTACACTATTATAATTTTTAGTCTCAATTCTTCTGTCATCCAAGCTCCAAAAAAAAGACACTGTTCAAATATGTATATATTTTATAGATTTCCTTTTTTCAGTAGATTTATTTCACTGTACAATACTTACCAGTGTTTAATTCTTTACTAGCATTTTCTCTCATTAAATACAATTTTGGAGTCTCATAAATGATGATTTAATTGTTGAGAGAACTTCTAGGTTTTTTTGTACTGAGTAATTACTATGATCGGTAGTATTTTAAGGGTGCCAATTACCATGTAATTATGCATACATTGATTACTTATTAACACATATTTCTGTAGTAAAACCAAACAGGTATTCTTTTAATCTATATAGATTAAACCAATAACTGTGTAGAACATGGTCAGTAGTTAAATTTCCTTCATCGTTTATTTTTGCAAACAGTTCTCTCATAAAATTTTTTATCTACTTTAAAGGATCTCTCATCAGACTGCTAAAAGCTGAGGACAAAGAGTATGAAAATACAGTGAGGTCTGCATATTGTTTTCTGTCTCCTTGGAGAAATCATTAGTTTAAAAACCCTGTCACTCTGCTCAATCTGCCAAACCTGACGTGCTATCAAACATCCAAGCTGGACAAAATACAAGTCTGAGGTTCTTTTCCTTTTATAT